>VWZT01006401.1:229242-245035 GCA_013397055.1 Pachycephala philippinensis
TTTTATTACCTTTAATTCTGTTAGTAATAAACTTCTTTGTATTCTTTAAAGTTTTGAGCCTGCTTTGCCCTTCTTCTAATTCTTACCTCACAAAAAAGTAAAAGATGCAAACTAAACCACCACAAACTGCATCAGGTGGAAATGACAGCCAGGATCCATGTTACCTTGAAGATCAGTGCATTGCATCTGATGCCTTATGTTTTAGCTTTTATATTTTTCAAATTCTGTATTCCCAGTGTGTAACTCTGAAGTGTCTTGTAGCCTGTGAGCTGCTGTTCTCTCATGCTAAGACGGATGTAACAAAGCTTCTCCAGGCCTGCTCTCCAAGGACACCCAGCCTGTCCTAGGCCCAAAATGTGTAAACCAGCATCTTGAGAAGGGGGGCAAGCTCAGGGGAAATTACATCATTAGCTAAAGTCTAATTGGTGAAATTGAGTTGATTTGCAAACGGACCAAACCTATAAAAGTGTGAAGAACTCGTGACTCGGGGTCCATCTTGGGTGTAGCCTTTGGCCTGCCCAGGGTGTACCTCTGAAGGCCTTTCTACTAAATAACCACCTTTATTCCCTTACTCCTGTCTAGTGTCTGTTTCTAGGTTGGCCTCTTTAGGCATCACATCCCATCATGAGATACAAATTTGGATGTATTTGTTTAAGTCCTCTTCATTAGCTAACTCTTCAACAGAAGAGGCATCTAGGCAAGGTTTGATTTAATCTGTTGGCACCTGAGACCATCCAAGTTGCTGTGCCTAAAGTCCCCAGATTTCAGTACATGCAATACCCTGAAAAAAGGCATTTCCGGATCATAACTAAAGAGACATTCCCCAGTAATAACCATCAATAGGATCAAACATAAATCTATATTAGCAATTCTGTTATTAAAGATTGCCCTACTGAAGGGAAGCCCTAATTGTACTCCTTCACAAAACTCTTATGTATACCTTAAACTTTGCATGTGTCTAGAAGATTTACTAGTGTGATACTTGTATCTTGGAATACAGAAAAAACTGAATACTGTGACACTCTTACCCTCAATTCATATGCTGGAAGCATTCAGTTAAGGTCAACACATGAATGGTCATATTTCTTTTCATTAAACTTCTGTGTTTAAAATATTTCTCAGGAAGGTCTAGATTTTATTTCTTCATGAACCAAAATACTCCAGAAAGAGGACAGACAATGTATGTCTGACCATTATGCCCAGGTACATTCCTTGGCTATGAAGTTCTGGAGATCCACTTCCTGCTACCAAGATAATGAGAATCCTTTTTGTTATGCAACAAACTTATTTTCCTGTTATCCTACTAGCTGAATAATAAACACAATGTTAAATATTTTCCTTTAATATTTAATTTCCTGATAACCTGACTATGGAGTTATGCTTCATTAATTTCCACCTTAATAATTATGCCCTGAATTTCACAAATTTTAAATTTAGAAAGAGGTGCTTGTCAGAAATGAAGGTGAATATATCCCACTTATGTCTGAATAAACAGTCTTAAATACAGCAAACTGTATAGCCTGAATCAAATGTCACTGTGTGTGGCCTACCTAGTCTTGCTGAAAAGCTGGCTCTACCTTTTTCTTCAAAAACTTACACCTAACTGGCTCCCAAGTGTAAACTGAAGGGTGTTTGTTGGTCATGAAACCTTTTATTTAAAAGCTAAGCCAATAAATTCTTGAGGTGTACAAGTCCTCATCACATTCTGAGGATAAAAACATCACTTTGAAAATTATGCATTCTTAACTCCTACCTTTTTAGAAACTCTGCTTTAGAAGATCCTGAAATAAACATTGTTAAGTTTGACAGCAAGGGGACTAGAGAGTGAGATGTAAGAGTTGTTCTGACAAACAGATTTAACCTAAAAAATTCTTTTACATACAGATTCTCAAGAATTTATGAAGTCCCCATATAGCTGCATTGAGTGTCCCCAACAACAATGTGCTGTCTGTCATAAATTCTGGTGACCTTTCCTTTGATTCTAAAAGTTTTCTCCAGGATTGAAAAGGCAGTTCAACATACCCCAATACAGACAGCGTTGATACTCTAAGCATGAAAAGGTAAAATCTCTAACTTTTTTTGTTCCCTGTTTGCCTTCCACAGCTTTTTGTAAAAAATGAAAATATTGTTTTGCTGAAAATTTTGATAGTTTGGTATTTTTGGGTTACCCTTCTCAAAACTAGAAAAACAAACTAGAATTTAAAACTTCTAAAGTACAAATTCCAAAATATTTATTTGTTGATGTTCTGCTCTACAGTTTTGACAATGCTGAAACATCTGACTTCAATAGTCATTTTTATCTTAGAAAATCATTGCTTCAATGACACTGAAACACTATAATTAATATAAATACCTTATGTACCCACAATATTATGTAATTTAAAATATAATCTGAAGGACTAATTCTGACTAAATAGACATGAAATAAAGCCTGCTTATATTATTGAAACAAATTTATTTAACATTCAAATGAAACAAAAAAAGTGACAATAATATTTTTTGCAAATTTCCTACCAAAAAAGAAAGGAAAATCAATAAGATTTTATGAACATTTGCATATTAAGAAATCGCATTTTTCCAAGGAAAACATTACCTGGAAAAAATATTTCAGCCACCATTTTTTTTTGGTTTTCTTTCCTCCAAGTACTGTTCCTGTCAGTTACTGCTGCCTTTCAATTTGTTTTCAGTTATTTGTGGTTCAGGTGGCTCTGTATATGTTGGCTGATTGTAAACCTACGAACGTGCTGGCCTAACCTATAAAGTGTATCTCTCATGATGTGGTCTTTCCACATTTTATGTGTGGGCTGGTGCTGCAGTCTGACTTCCAAATGCAGTTGCCAAGACTGTGACCCACAGGAAGGCCAGGAAGAAGGCAGTGCTTTACTGTTAATGAGCCTGAACGCAGCGAGACCTTGCAGGAAAACTCACACCATAGGTGACACTATTATTCCTTCTTGCTTACATTACCAGTTTTCTTGTTATGTGATAATGAAATCCATGTACTTATCCCATCCTGGAGCCTGACACATGGGGCCAGATGCAATTAATATGCTCCTCTGTAAGATTAGTGACTTAATTAAAGCAACAACACCACCACTTTTGCAGTGTTTCAAGATGTGTCACTGCAAGCATTCCTGATGCTGCAAGGTGATACAGCAGGAAATCTGTCAGGACCATTGTCACTGAGCATAATCATCTTGTTATACTCTTGCAATCAAATGAACTGCTAATTCTTAAATTTTAAAATAATACATCCTGTTTCTTGTCAGGTTTCTACTGTTTTAGATATATCTTGTATTTTTCCTCAATACCCTTTTTACCCTGTTTTTATGTCTGCCTTCAAAATCACTAAGAGCTTTCAAAACGATGTGTCTGTTCCAAAATAATGCCTTTGGTAACACTTCTATTTCCTGTAAATTTTATTTTGAGACTATTGAGCCAAAGAAAATAAAATTACCTCTCAAAAATCTGTGGATCAGTTTGTGGGAATAGACACTTCTCTCTATTCAGTGGTTTCTTACTTTGATCTCACAGCTCACCCACCTGTTCTTGTAGAATGGTTTTCCAAATTGCTAGATTTAATTGCTCACTTCAGGATAATTATGATAGAGAACAATTGTGAAAGAAAGCATGTTCCCCTGCAGCCTGAAATTCTGTGTAGGCATTCTTATCTCCAATTAGTGGCACTGACAGACACTTGAAATTTAAATTTAGACAAAGGGCTCTTGCAGGTTTTCCATAGACGCGTGGCAGAGGATTTTGCTTACTCAATGGAAACCTAGATAGATATGATGGAGGTTGTCAAATTTTCGTAAGATGGAAGAATTCAAAAGCAGTATATCACAAAAGCTATGTTATAGAATTATTTAAATATGCTTATTTTAGAAATTATAATTGTATTAAATTGTGTCACTGAACCCTACTCAAAAACTCCTCCATGTTTTAAACACAGTCACTTAAAAAAATTAGCAAATGGAGTATAACTATATCTCAG
Source organism: Pachycephala philippinensis (assembly GCA_013397055.1). Classification (NCBI taxonomy): domain Eukaryota; kingdom Metazoa; phylum Chordata; class Aves; order Passeriformes; genus Pachycephala; species Pachycephala philippinensis. The sequence goes on from VWZT01006401.1 coordinate 233,237, forward strand.
TGGGATTATAGAAGGTTAAGATGACACTTTACACTTATAAATGCAGGGTAAGAGATCTGCAACTTGGAAGACATAAAAGAGTTTCATAACATACTCAAAGTTTCTATTTAACCATTCAGTAGGGGCTACATCTCTATTGATGTCAGAGTGATAAAAGATTTATATTACAAAATGTGTGTATAAAGCAGTCTCTAGCGAGATTGAAAAGTGAAATGATTTATTCCTTAGCACAATTTAAATGTCATCAGTTAAGTTTAAGAGACACATTTGCCAAACGGTGTTAATTCCTACAGTCTTACCAACAACAAAACATTAAATTTTTTGGGTGACATGTAGAGGCAAAAAGCAAAAATAAATACAGCTCTTTCAAAGAAAATCCAGGTTAATGAAAAAATGTGGACGTCTCCTTTATACTGTTATAACCCTAACTTAAAATATAGATGATGCTGACTACTGTACACTCTTTAAGTAGGAAAAGACATTAATTCCTAAATGGCTTGTGTAGGGATTTAAGATGCTTTTAACTTTTAACATCCTATGTCACTTTCTAATTCTTGGTTTGATTCTAATATAACTCAAATATTAAGTTTAATCTAAATATATATTTGAATAATGACAACTGAGCTTTCCTTTGAATCATTTCATTCCTGTAAGAACTACTCAGAACAGATCAAGTATAGCAGATAATGGAAAAGTTTTGAAATTATTTCCAGGGTTGTTGCACCTTCTTTCTACACATTTTTTTTCATGTGGGATGCCCTACAATGTTGATACAAGATTTTTTTACCTTTTGTACTGAGACACTAAGAACTTCGTGTCACATTTTTACACAGTTTAAATGTAGGTTCAAGTAGAAAGAAGAGCCATGTGTTTGATTTGCAGCTTGAGTAGCAACACTGTTCTGTGATACTAATTAATGTGAATAAATTTTGCTTGTTTGTCATTCTTCTAAATGCATTTAGTTATGTTGTTCTGAATTAATGACTATACCACTTGTCATATTCCCTAGAAAGTGATGCAATCTTGAAATCTTTTTCTGCAGTATCAGTAGCCATTTATGTCTCACAGAGTGTGCTCAGTACTAAAAAGAAGCACTTGCCATTCAAATCTAATGTCACTTTTATACACATATTAACTTGGTGTAAACCAGGAGGGAAGATAATAAATTTCCAGTTTTCTTACTTAATAATTTTTACCTGCAGAATAGAATACTAAAACTTTAATTTAAATGATTCTATGGGAACATGTATATATCTATATTACAAATATAAACTGATGATTAATGACTTCTCTTTATATTGTTTTCTTTCTTGTTAATATATATGCAATATTTTATGAGAAAAAATTACTTCTTTTTACTCAGAAGAACTTGTTTCCACTATCTCACAATATTGATGATTCTTATCTGGTAAAGCAGAATTTTTATTTTTTCTAAGTGTTCAGGAGATAGTTTAATAACTAGCTACTATTTTAAATTTGGCTCTAAGAACAGCACAAATGTGTACCTATGAGCTTCTTTGTAGAACTTTTCTGCGTTTTGCATTATAGTCACCAAAGCAATGTTGACTGTGTAAAATACGAAATAAATTTCAGTGCATACGCAGTGGGATGTAGCATTCTCTATTTTGAGACTATCATTTGCACTGATCATGTAATCTAAAGACAATATAAAAATATGTATACACAAAGGAACTAAAATTTTATATCTAAAACCAGTTTAAAATAAGTATGTGGATGTGTTTCTTAAAATAAAAGTGATCTCAAATACATATGCCCTTGAAGTGAGTACAAGATTTTCAAAGTTACTCAAATTTCTGTAGATAATACATCTGTCATCTTATACAGAACACTTACAAAGGGAACCACACAATTTGAAAAGTACCAGATATTTTTAGGTCTTCTAGAGGTATAAAATCTCAGATTCTTAGTTCAATATCACAGGTGATACAAAGATATTAGCAAATGCAGACTTTATGGAATTTTTTTTGTACCAGATAACTTGAAGTTTTGCATGTGCTGATGAAATTCTTAAACTAAGTAGGGTCTTCGTCATTTAAGCTCAGTTTTCTCTGAATACAACATCAACTGAAAAGATAATGATTTTTTTTTTGTTAAAACTAACATTTACTAGAGCATAATTTATAGTTTTTGCAACTTCAGATTAATCAAAGGCCTGAATTTATCTCTGAATCTTCATTAAGTTTTTTTAAAAACATTCAATATTTAATTAAGAGAAAAGCTCCATTATTAATTCTTAATTGAATGCTGTTATGAAAGACATATTTTAAGTAAGCTTTTCTAATATAGAGCTTAATTCCCAAAAGGTAGGCATTCAATTTTCTTGACAGAAAGGGAAAATGTGTATGTGGAGAACAAAGGGAAGCAAAAGAGTAAAGGATGACAAAGAAATGCAACAATGAGAAATTCATATAGTTTTGTAAAATAGAAGCTGAATTTACAGACAGAAACCTTTACCAACTTTCTCCTTCAAGACAACTGAGGAATGCCTCTCCCATAAGACAACTGAGAGAACTGGAAGTGGAAGACTAAAAAAATTGCATTTGAATTGAAAGATTTGAAAAACACCCATAAAAAAACACTTTGTCTTTATTCATGCTTCATATCCCATCAGGTTACAAAGGCCATCCTCATCCATTGTTATTTCCATTACAGCCCTCTGCATTGCTAAGTGCTTATCAGGGCAAGAGAAGGGAAAGGTAGGTTTGTTTCCAAGATGCTGTGCTGAGTAATCCATACAGAGTAGTGAAATACAATTCATGTCTCACACAAACAGCTTGAGATATATATTATTAACAGAAACTTAACACAGTATAGCTGGAGTCCTATTTTCTTACTGATTGATCATAGATTTTGGTAGATTATTTCTCTCTCTCTGAGTGAAAAGCAGGACACTTTCCTAGCAAAAAATCAAGGTGGGACAAAACAGAATTTATGTTTTGTAATTTATTTATGGCACTAAATCTTGCTTTCCTCTGTCCAAGCAACTAATCCTGCCACTTTAACATCTAGCATTAATCCAGATAGACTTTTTATACATTACATCTTCTTCACAAATCCATGAGAAGTATTTCTATACAGAGCACTCTTTATCCAATCTTCTGCTCTCTCTAATAGTTTTTCTCCCTGGGACAGCAGTTAATCGAAGATGCTGAGAAGACTAAAAGACAACCTCACGCCTTGAACAACGCAGACTGATTTTTTTTCATTTCCGTGTGATGAGCACTTTTGCTGGAGAACTGGGATCACCTTTGTGGCCCTCCTCTGTACTTGCTGAAATATGTCCAAGTCCTTACGGTGGGGCCTTCAGAGTTGGATGCAGCACTACAAGTGGGTTCTTCCTCATCTTTTGTGCTCTGTGTTCCTCTCCCCATTCCCCAGAATATAAAAACGTGGTTTCATCTGCTCTTATACAGTTCATCCTATTTTCAGGACCAGAACTGGTTCTGATTTCACCAGATATCTTTCCTGATTAATCTGCAGGATAAAACCTAGTTTCCACAGACAACTTTCCTACCTATTCTTTATCCTTTATGTATTGTCTTGAAGATATTACTAGCAAGTTGACCTGTACACCATCGTGCAACTATCCCAAATTTATCCCTTTGACGTTACAGATTAATTCAATATTTATGTTCTATTTATATTGTATTACAAAACATATATTGTTGCTGTTTTATGATGTTAAAATTGGTTTTTCATGGTCTAACCCCCATAAACACCTACATACCACACAGCTTCTTGCTCAATCCTCACACAGTGGGTTGGAGGAGAGAAATGGAAGCATAGGAGTGGGTTGAAATAAAAGTGGTTTTATAGGGAAAACAAAAGTTGTGCATGCAAGCAAAGCACAACAAGGAGTTATTCACCACTCCCCATTGGCAGGCAGGTGTTCAGCCATCCCCAGGGAAGCAGGTCTCCATCAAGTATAGTGGTCACTAGGAAAGACAAACGCCACCACTTTGATCCTCCCTTCCTTCGGCCTTCTTCCTTTCAGTTTTTATTGATGAGCCTAATGCCACACAGTATGGAATATCTCTTTGGTTAATTTGGGGTCAGCTGCCCCTACTGTGTCCCCTCTTGTGCACATTTTGCACAACCCCAGCCTGCTTGCTGCTGGAGTGAGGTGGGGTGAGGAGCAGAGAAGGCCTTGAGGTTGTGCAAGCACTGCTCAGCAATAACAAAAACATTCCTGTGTTATCAACATTGCTTTCATAACAAGTCCAAAGCATAACCCCATACAAGTTTCAATGAAGGAAAATAACTCTAGCCCAACCAAAATAAGTACAGTGTTAAAAAATGTTTCAACCATCTTGCTAATTATTTTACTTTAATAAGCCTGTCTGGGACAAGGATAAAGAAATTTTAATTATTCCTTGCTTAGTATGCTTTTTAATGGGTGAAAAAGGCTTCTGTTTTAGCTGCACACCATGATCAAATGACCTAGTCTTTGACACACTGAATCACATCATCAAATCTGAATCACAACAAAGCCTAGGTGCAGCAGGCATGGAAATGGCTTGAAGCTGCAATGGGGAGGTTTAGACTGGACATTAAGAGCATTTCTTTACCATGAGGGTGGTCAAACACTGGAACAGGATCCCTAGAGAGGTGGTTGGTGCTCCAAGCCTGTCAGTGTTTAAGAGGCATTTGGACTACACCGTTAATAACTTACTTTAAATTGTTCAGCCCTGAATTGGTCAGGCAATTGGAAGAGATGATCACTGTAGGTATGTTCTTACTGAAATTGTTCTAATCTATCTTATTGTTTCAAAGAAGTGCAGTAATTGTCTGGATTTTTAAATTATTTTTTATAATTATATTGCTAATCTACACACAATTTCATTTTTTCAGTAGAGATTAAAATATATTCTTATGGGTAGTATTTTTAAATATAACAGAAAAATAATCAGAAAGCAAGCATGAAATTTATTATACAAATGTGACAAAGTGAGTTATTATATTTAACCTTACTTCTTAAAGACAAGAAATTAATAATTTTGCACCTTTCATTATTCTCACAACAACTTTATTTAGAGTTCTGTTTTAATTTCACTCTATATTATCTTACTTTTCTTACTTAGAAAAAAGGATATACCTACCTTTTTGGTTGAGTGGTAAATTCTCATTTTTCTCACTCAGGTTCTAGCTTTAGGCTTCTGAAGAACAGCCTCACTATCATTTCACTTCTAGTTATTTACAGGAAATCCTTTTCAGCAAGAAGATTGCTCTCCCAGTCTTGGAAAATTTTTCAGGAAGTAGTGAAAGTTTCGGTCTTAGTATTTATTTATCTCAAGAAAACAGAAATAATATGCTACCCAGACCTCATATTCCAGCTGACATCACCAGCAATGATTATTTGCTGTCTTGGGTGTATAAATTGCTTATTTAGAAGTGATTTGATGCAATTCAAGTAGATAAGATGAACTTTGATCATCCAAAGGAAGAAGTTTTTTGAAATACACCTAAGTGAGATTCTGAGGAAAAAATTACATTATATTGGGAAGAAGAATGAATGTCTGCAGAGTGACAATTCAATGTCTGCACTGTAGGTGTCAGATAGCTGTATGTATCACCACATTAAAAAAATTTAATCTCTTTCACTAAATTGCTTCAAAAAGACCATGAAATTCATTGGGTTGCATAAGATATACACCAGAAACTGAGTACATTAAAAGAGCAAATACACCAGCCAGGAAGGGAATGGTGATAAAAATGCAATCGAGGTGTAAATGAAGTGGTTGAGTCCTTCATCTAAAGGCATTCTATAGTAAAATTGTCACTTTTGAAAAAAGGCACTCCTGTAGATAACACATGCACACAAAAGCCAACCCTACCAAAACTATTTATTGACAACTAGGAACACAAAACAAAACTTCCACTTAACTTATGGTGGTTTGAGCACATTTGAAACCTCCCGTAATGTATTCAGCTGAAGTAAAACCCAAAGGTGTATGTGAAAAGAATAAGTAGCTACATAGTCGTCTTATATGTGAAACTTAATTATCTTGTCTGTGGAAAACCATTCCTTTCAGCAGGGAATTACAAACTCATGTGAAGTTTTGCAATTAATGCAAACAAATAGTTTAATTACAGGCTGCTGTCATTGATAATGTGGGTAGGAATGGTTATATGCCCTGCAGGATATAAGCAACTTGTCAGACACAGTCAGAGAGACAGATTTATTTTCTTAAAGACCACTGAGACATTAACTTTTAAAGTAACTATTTAACATTTTTTTCAAGTCCAAAATATACCAAAGGATTTCATGGTGTTTAAAATAATTTAAAATAGAAATTCAATGTCTATCAAACATAATAGAAACTAACATGACATCTCAAAATGTCAAATGAAGAGTGAAAAGCTGAAAGTGTGTTTTGAAAAATACTACTGTGAGTTTTCTGTCATGAAAGCGAAGGCAGTACGCATACCAAAGAAAAGTAAAAACAAAACAAAGCAAAACAAAACAAAACAAACAATTCTATTCATTCTATATAAACAGATTTTCTATCTGTAAGGTGAGGACAATAATCTTATTTCATAAGCTAAGGATGTTACAGAAATGTATGCTGAGAAAATGAAAAGATTAATGCAGCTGATATTGAAAATTATTGAAACCTGAAAGAGGTGTGTCTCTTTTTGCTAACTATTACAAAAATGGCGCTCAATTAAGCAAGTAACTGCTCTGATAGCATCTCAGTTTTGGAAGACAACACTCAACAGAACTTTCCACACATCACTTTTATGAATCTCCATTCTCAAATTTTTTCTTTTCAGCAAGTAACTGGGCAGGTAAAAATAATCCCCAAAATAACTTCAAATGAATCAACCATCTATTTCAGACTTGTATTATCATTGTGAAATGATATTTTTCTCAAGTACCAAGAATATAAAAGAGGATTTATTGCTGTTTCTATGCAATTTCACTGATACTGAAATATTTTTATGATTTATTGAGAGATTTTTCTGCATATTTAGATGTCAGATTTTTGAAAAGGAGGATTAGGTAAACAGAGAAATGAAGGTGATATTTACTCAGGAATTGAAGGTTCTCAGCATTAATTACATGCCTTACCATGAGTTCTTGAATATCTATTTGAAATATGTGAGTTAAATGCTTCCTTGCATCTTGTAAGATTCAGCAGAGCACTCATTTGTATCAGAAACTCTACCCCTGCTTCCTAAATTCTTACAGCACTCTCAGAAGTATTTCTCAAATTTCACTGTGTTGTCCATAAAAATTCCTTTACCAAACTATGAGATATTGGGATACAACTGTAGAGTGATTTTTGAAATTATATATTTAGGTTTATCTTGCCTGGTGTAGGAAGCCAATGACAAGGAATATTCACTTTTACAATGAGATGGCTGCTACACAACCTCTAGGAAGAGCAATACAGAAGCAATTGTAACGGAAATAAGAGACGCAAGTTATTTGGTTTCTTTTACCATAGTAATTTCTTATTTTTAGGTAAAATGATCAAAATTTATTTTTAAAATTCTTTTGAAGTCTGTCTTTCGGGGCCTGTTGACACCTGGCAAAGAACCTCACATGGCAAACACTCATAGGCAGAATTCCCTTTTGAAGCAGGTGGAGCCAGGGTGATATATTTGGGACAAAACACGCAGTGGTGATGGAGATATTCAGTTTACCCTTTCTTCACTATAGAAACAGAATTTTTTTTAAACTGTTAACTAATAGACATGTTGTGTGAGACAGTATGGCCTGAGGGGAGCCAAATGCACCTGTTCCAGCAATTCCTGTAATTATGAGGTTATGAGTAGTTCAGAGAATATTTCTTACTCTTTTCTGTTGTAATTACTCTGCTTTGTATGAAACACATAAAAGCCTCATAACACTCAGGGAGAATAGGTAAAAAAATATTAATTTTTATGGTTAGGACCAGCCCAGGAGTTATGGAGCTCACTTAAGGGGTGGCAAGACTTGTGTCTGTTGTTAGATGAATATTTCATCTCATGACTATTAAATATATTATATATGAACAGCTGAAATATAAATAGGGAGAAGGGTTGTGGGAAGGTGCCATTGTGTCACTGACCCAGAGTTTATAACTGACTGCAAAAACCAGGAAAGATCACAAACCTTTATATTCCCAAAAGGAATTTTGTGTATGGTAATTTGCTGGATAAAAGAGAAGAATCCAAATTTTCATTTCTTATGAGACTGGGGAGATTTTACCTCTCTTCCTCTCCCTGACATAGTTTTCTTACCTCACGGAAGTGTTCCACTGCTTCAAGTGATTTAAACAAGTTCAAAAGTGGAAGACAGTGTCATTGCCTCTTTCCTCTGCACCTCAGACGATGTCTTTAATGTGTTCCCATAATGGGTTCAGACTATTTATTTAGTGTGATCTTGAAAATACTTCTAAGTTTAAATTCTTAATTCCTATATTATTTTACACTTAAACTACTAATCTACATTTATAATTAATTTCAAAATATTATTGAGCATTTGTCAGTTTTTACATTTATAATTAAAAAAAAAAATTAATTATCTGATCAGGATACAGAAATGGAAGATGACTAATTTTAGAGGATTTTTTATCACAGAAGTGCACACAGAAAATCAGAAATGGTTTAAAAATTATTCATTTAAAGCAATGGATGAATATTTGCCAAGAAATTGATGTTTTTATTCGTCTGTTTATAAAATACTTGTCATAAACTGCTTAGCTATCTCCTGAAACATGATATAACGTCCTCCAGCCCTCAAATTGTCAAAGTGTTAAACCAAACATGTACTCAGTCATTCTAATAAAAATAGCATTTACTTCTATCCTTTCAAGATGTCTGTTAATTTACATTTGTGAGCACATTCAAGAATTAAAATGAAGGTTTGGGATAAAATGGGGTAAAATGCTATAATGTAATGGGAAAAAATAGTATGCTTAACTCAGTCCCCGTTCCTCACATTTCACAGGGTTCAAGAAGCCTTTGAACAATGCTCTCAGGCACACAGTGTGACTCTTGGATTTGTCTTGTGTAGGGTCATGAGTTGTATTTCAATTACTCTTGTGGGTCTCCTCCAATTCAGAATGATCTATGATTTGTTGTTCTCTGTTTACAGACATAGTGCATTATAAGAGATTTTCAAATTCAGCATGATTTTTGCCATTCCTCACAATATAAGTGCATTCTCTGACCTCTGAAACATAGCTTTTCTTGATGAGTGATCAATTTTTCAAATTGTGGCAGCGCCTAAGTTATTTCTCAGGTATTTTATAATGCAGCAGTTAATCTATTTATTCTGGAAATCTTTCCAGAATCATAGAAATAATGATTGGAAGGGACCTTCAGATAGCACTCCATTGCCACAGGATCTGGTTCAGTTATGTTTAGGCCATTCCTGGCAAAATATTTTCTATCTCATGTTAAAACGGCTTTAGTGAAAAGTTTTGGCTTTCCCCTTTGGGGATACAAATTTCAGTTATAATCCAGAATCACATACTAAAAGTGTTGCTTCCTTTCACCCTCCTGAGTAAGAAAAATGACACCTCAGCTTCACAGAATTCAGAAAACAGATCCAGTACCAAAGCCACCTGTCACGAAATTACACAGCTTGCCAGATATAAATATTGATCCTTATCATAAACTCACTACAGCAAAAGGAAATCAAAAGGCAAAGATGCATTGGTAATTGCAAATTCTACAGCAGCACTAAGGAAAGCTGACACCCCCTCAACCGCCACCCCCAAACTATAAGACAATTCTAATGGGGAAAGCAGGATAATAAACTATTAAAATGAATATTGATGTGTATGCAGGGGGCTATTTCTTTTGCTTCGATAAAAGTGGTAAAATTTGCAGAGCAAATACTAACTAGGTCAGCAATATTTGAAGTTTCTTTTAACGAAACACTTTCTTTCCTGGCATATGCTTCAGCTCCAGGATATTTCCAAGGTATTTTCGAGATAACATCTGTTGTCAGGTATCTTAGAATTAGTGTTTATCTTCAATGACTTTGTTCACATAATGATTATATTGGCATTATTATTTTCTTTATTATTCATCCTCTTGTGTTCTTACCCCATCTCAGAGTTAAACATTTCTTGTTATTCAAACATATATGGTCCTCTTTGGGCTCCTGTCAGAGAGGTGGGCATGAACTCTTCTAAAATTTAGTTTGCAAAGTTTATGTAGATGCTCTCTTGAGCTACTGCCTTCTAATGAGAGATAATTAATTTTATCAAGACTTACTTATGTGACCCTTTGCTTTTAATGCTTCTATCAGAATGTTGATCACATGTTTTTTGTTCAATCTTTCTGTTTTTTTGCTGGAAGTCTGCTCTCCAGGAGAAGACACCTACCTACTTACCTGTGCCTTTCATGCAGCGCATAGCTAAGTGAAAGCATTGCAAATTAAGTGATGTATGGTTAAGGTATTTAGTATTTATATTCAGATCTTCAAGTGCTTTTCCACTCTTTTGCACAGAGCCCTGTATTTCAGCTTCTTGGAATACTAATCTGAGACATTCCTTTTTATTTAAAGATACATTTATTTTGTTTGAACATGAACACAATGCAGATGTTTGATGCCACAAAGAAGCAATTTCTGTGACATACTGACAGAAGGGAGGGGTCCCTCACAGCAAATATTTAAATTCTTTCCAGTAACCTGTTTTTCTCAGTAAATGAACCCAAAATAGCTTCACCCTATAGAATAGCATTAAGGAGCCTTTCAAAAACTCTCTCCTCAGTTTTTCTCGATTTTTGCAATGGTATCAACAATATTCACTGGTTCTATTATTTACTGACTACTGCCTTTTGAAATAAAGGCAATGTTAACCCATTAGCTTCAATAGAGTTTTCTAAACAACCTACACTGGTGAAGAAAGTTCTAATTTCTTTCATCATTTTAATTAATGACATAACTAAGAAGTGTGTGAGGGTTTGAGGGTATTTTTTTGGTTTGTGTGTTGTTTGGGTTTTTTTCTGCACGGAACAATCATGCAGTAAAGATTACAGCAAATCTTTATTTCTATAGTTGTCAATCATCACTAGCTTAACACATCTAGCACTCAGAAATTAATTAGCAATTTATTTGTTCGGGATTTGCCTCAATAGGTTAAACCTCATGCAATTAGATCACAATAATACAGAATCATAAAAAGATTACATTTAAAGTATGTTGACATTCTAACCCTGAAATAGCTCACTTCCCGGCATACATGTTCCTGGAATGCTGTTGCCCCAAACAATGGCCTGAGCCCTATCTGGTGTACCACCAGGTACTGTGTAGTTACCTTTTCCCTAACATATCCACTGGAATTGGCATAATCCTCATTATTTCTTTTATGTTTGTGGTGGTTCAACTGTGTTTAAGTATCTGTTTCAAACATGTATCTTTGGCCAGAAGTTATCTTAATATTCGTGAAAATCTCAGAGGCTTAGAAAAGAATTATCAGATGGTTTTCAAATCCTCATACCCTCAGGGATTTCTCCTTATCTTAAGAGGCAGGTATGTGCTTCTTCACATTCTTGACGTCCTTGAAGAGTAACAGTACTATTTTTTTTGTCATTTAATTTTGTCATTTTAAAGTAGAATTGCCAATTTTTAAAAGGTAAGTGTGGCTGAAACAAGTGGTAGATTTGCATTTTTAATATTTTCCTTTCCTTTCCTTTCCTTTCCTTTCCTTTCCTTTCCTTTCCTTTCCTTTCCTTTCCTTTCCTTTCCTTTCCTTTCCTTTCCTTTCCTTTCCTTTCCTTTCCTTTCCTTTCCTTTCCTTTCCTTTCCTTTCCTTTCCTTTCCTTTCCTTTCCT
>VWZT01006401.1:253299-274284 GCA_013397055.1 Pachycephala philippinensis
TTTATTAATAAAAATCTCTCTAAAAAAGAAAAACAAAAAAAAAAAAAAAAAAAAAAAAAAAGCACATTACACCTTCTGAACAGTGAGGTTCTTGTATCCATAAAATGCATTATGATAAGTATCAGAATAAACTTAAGTATGTGACTTTAATTTGTGTTTCCATGTGGAATCAGTTTTGTAGCTCCAGAAAGACTGAAATGTTTCATATTTTTGTATCTTCAAACCAAACTATAATAAGCCTAATTAATACTTTTGACAGAATTAGTACAATCCTTTGCTTAACTGACAATGAATTTACCCACTGAGTAACTTTTTACAGCAATAACCTGAATTCATTTCTTGATGAAAAGTAGTGGAAAAGACTGTGCATAAAATTTGTGTTTAACTGAAAGAAAGAATGGCAAATAGGAGTGCAGGTGTCCTCTAGCAGATCAAGGAGAGATTCATATAGTTTTGTTCCGAGGTACTTACAGTCTACCTGGCTGACAGCTGACACTGCTGAGAATGAGCACATCAAAAATAAAACTCTTAATATACATAGGCATTTTAGGACCTTTGTAAAATACACAGTTTCATTACTTGCATTTCCAGTGATTAGGTACTGAAGTTTACATTTTGCAGGAACACACAGTCATTCTCTTTTGGCTGAAGTAAACCAGAAGGGGCCTTGCTGAAGCTAGCTGGTGGTACAACATGTGTGCATGTGAGCAAAGCAACAAATCTAGGACTGGATGCAAAGCATCTTGGTAGGCACAGTGCCTTTCACATACAAGCAATGTCCCAACAGTAATTCAGATGTAACCCAAACCTTTTATGAAGACTGTGATTTTTTTCCAGATAATAAAAATAAAGAACATAAAAGATAAGTAAGTCAAATTTTCATCTCATGTTTGGTTTAAAATTGATAAAAATAATGCACAGAGAACCGATTTTGAACTTTCATTGTGCTGGAATTTGTGGCTATGCATTGCCTTTTAAACATAGAAGTTGAGCAAGTTGTTATTAAAACCTTTTAACACATTAGGTCCTTATGTATTCCAGGGAATGGATATTCTGGGAAACCGCTTGTGATTGCAGTTTATGATGCTTTGTCTACTGGAATAGCTAATAAATTAAGCTGGTTTCAAAATATCTACAAGGAATAAAGCCTGTAGATTCCATTAGTATAAAACTAGAATAACAGAATAGTGAATTATGTGTAAGGTTTCCTTTCCTTATTTCTTTTAACAGCTTGATTGATTTGCCTTGATTCTAACTTCTCTTCATGTGATTTATACTTTGGAGACAAAGATTACTGAGCTAATAAAACCAACATCAATTGTCTGCTTCTCAATTAATTTATTATTTTCAGTTGAAACATCATATATGTGATTACATAAATTATATTTAATCATGGGGTTTCTCAAGCATTCAACTGGTTTACCACCAAAAAGAGTATTATAGTGATTTTATTCTGGATCACTTTTAGAAACTTATGGAGAAATCTTAGCATTCAGATAAAAGTAGCAAAACCCTGACTATCTTCAGAGAAAAGTCAACCTGACAACTAGGAAAAGCACAGTCATACAGCATTTCATTGCTTTTTCTTTCTTTTGTATACTCTCGTAATTGTTCTAATTCCCTTTTACAGTATTTTTGGATTTTTCCAACACATTTTCCCCTTCTTTATTTTCTGTTACTATTTTATAAATTAATTTTTGTGTACCAACAGGGCTCAGAATTTGTTCAGAAAGCTAAGACCACTACTGTGTCAGATACTTTATCACTAAGTGAAAATTTTCCCATAGTGTAGGTATAGTCATAGTTTAAATGATGAGTGCAATCATACTCCTCAATATCCATAGTTTATCATTAAGCTTATTGCTTTTCAGGGCATATAATAGATCTTAAAATCAATGATTCTGTATCTAAATTAAGCAGTCTAGCATCTCTGAAAGAATTTCATTGCCATTTGACTCAGGTTAATAATGGTTTTACAAAGGAAAAAAGAATATAAAGAAACGTATTTTGGAGAAAGGGAAAGGAAATTTTTTCATCCTTGCATTTCCAGAACAACAGGTTAGTTCAGCCATAGAGATATAGTTCTGTAACATGTTCACTAAATTAATAAATTAGCTCCTAATTGCAATACTCTGCTCAGCTTGAAGTCCTATTGCAGTCACAACACAGATATATATAGAGAGAGAGAGAGCAAATAGGGTGTTGGAGCTAGTTGATCTTTAAGGTCCTTTCCAACCTATGCTCTTCTATGATTCTATGATTTAACATAACTTTTGAAAAGAGCCTGTATTAATTTTTTGCAATGGTCTTGATAATAGCGTTCTGTTGATTATGTCATACCATTTCTCTCTTTCTTTTTTCTTGCATTGGGTTCTGAGTGCCAAAAATTACAATCTCGAGAAATTAATTCTCTATCGGTGGCTTCTGCTCTCTCAGGCTTCACCATCAATTCTGTTGACAACTTTACAAATGCCTCTGGATTTCTCAGAGAGTAATCTGTTGTGCCAGTGGAGAGGATGTCTGGTAGTCTTGACCACTATTTTATTTCAATTAATTTCCCTTTCACAGTACTCTACTATGTGTAAGAATATTTTTAGTTTGAAAGGAAATAAACGTATCTGGAAAATATATGTTCTTTTCCTTCAATTTCCTAAAAGAAAGATCGACCAATGTTACACTTAGGAATTCCCCAGTTACATTACTGACTCAGGAGAAATTTCTAGTAATGATCCCTTAGAACAAAAGGTATATATTGCAGACATCTTACAACACAAAAGTTGGAGGATCTTTTAAAAGATACTGCCTCTGGTATTATGCAGGAGGAGGCCAAGAGGTGCAACACACAGGAAAACTGTGAGTTGTTTTTATTTATTTAATTTAATTTTATTTTATTTTATTTTTTGTTAGTTTTTTTTCTCTTTGTGCAGTTTATTTTGCCAGTTCCAGAAGGCTCTTCAACAGAACCACTGCTGATCAAAGCTGAGCCCATCAGGAATGTTTGTGGTGCCACTGTGATAACATATTTAGGAACAGGTAAAAATCACTGCACAGCAGCGAGATAAACAGCTCTGCAGACACTAAGGTNGCTCTTCTATGATTCTATGATTTAACATAACTTTTGAAAAGAGCCTGTATTAATTTTTTGCAATGGTCTTGATAATAGCGTTCTGTTGATTATGTCATACCATTTCTCTCTTTCTTTTTTCTTGCATTGGGTTCTGAGTGCCAAAAATTACAATCTGGAGAAATTAATTCTCTATCAGTGGCTTCTGCTCTCTCAGGCTTCACCATCAATTCTGTTGACAACTTTACAAATGCCTCTGGATTTCTCAGAGAGTAATCTGTTGTGCCAGTGGAGAGGATGTCTGGTAGTCTTGACCACTATTTTATTTCAATTAATTTCCCTTTCACAGTACTCTACTANGAGGAAGAGGCAGTGCTCCAGGTGAAAATCAAACATTTCCCTGCAGCCCATGGAAGAACCCCCACTGGAGCAGGTGGATATGCCCTGGAAAAAGAAGAGTCCACGCCACAGCAGGCTACTGGCAGGATCCTTGGGCTGTGGAGAGGAGCCCATGCAGGAGCAGATTTCTGGCAGGAACTACCACTTGTGGGAGCCTTCACTGGAACTGTCTGTTTCTGGAGGACTCTCTCCCATGGAAAGGAGCCATGCTGGAGAAGTTGTTGNCACAGTACTCTACTATGTGTAAGAATATTTTTAGTTTGAAAGGAAATAAACGTATCTGGAAAATATATGTTCTTTTCCTTCAATTTCCTAAAAGAAAGATCGACCAATGTTACACTTAGGAATTCCCCAGTTACATTACTGACTCAGGAGAAATTTCTAGTAATGATCCCTTAGAACAAAAGGTATATATTGCAGACATCTTACAACACAAAAGTTGGAGGATCTTTTAAAAGATACTGCCTCTGGTATTATGCAGGAGGAGGCCAAGAGGTGCAACACACAGGAAAACTGTGAGTTGTTTTTATTTATTTAATTTAATTTTATTTTATTTTATTTTTTGTTAGTTTTTTTCTCTTTGTGCAGTTTATTTTGCCAGTTCCAGCAGGCTCTTCAACAGAACCACTGCTGATCAAAGCTGAGCCCATCGGGAATGTTTGTGGTGCCACTGTGATAACATATTTAGGAACAGGTAAAAATCACTGCACAGCAGCGAGATAAACAGCTCTGCAGACACTAAGGTCAGTGAAGGAGGAGGAAGAGGCAGTGCTCCAGGTGAAAATCAAACATTTCCCTGCAGCCCATGGAAGAACCCCCACTGGAGCAGGTGGATATGCCCTGGAAAAAGAAGAGTCCACGCCACAGCAGGCTACTGGCAGGATCCTTGGGCTGTGGAGAGGAGCCCATGCAGGAGCAGATTTCTGGCAGGAACTACCACTTGTGGGAGCCTTCACTGGAACTGTCTGTTTCTGGAGGACTCTCTCCCATGGAAAGGAGCCATGCTGGAGAAGTTGTTGGAGAACTCTAGCATATGGGAAGGATCCACACAGGAGGAATTTGTGAAAGACTTCATCACGTGGGAGGGACTTGACACTGTAGCAAGGGAAAAGTGAGAAGGAGGAAGGAGCAGCAGAGACAAAATATTATGAACTAACTGTAACCTCCATTCCCAATTCCCCTCCACTGCTTCAGGCAGGGAGGCAATAGAAGTGGTAGGAAGAAAGAAGTAAAGTTGACCCTGAGAAGAAGGGGAGGGTAGGGGAAAAATGTTTTTATTTCCATCTTTGTTTCTCACCATCCTACGCTGTTTCTACTTGGCATTAAATAAATTTTTCCCCACTCAAGCATCTTTTGCCTGTGATGGTAATTAATTAGTGTTTTCTCTTGCTTTCTCTCTGAGACTTTTCACCTATTTTCTCTCCTCTTACTGATGAGAAGAGGGAGTGAGAAAGTGGCTTAGGGGACATCTGACAGCCAGCCAAGGGTAACCCACCACAATGCTGTATGTGTGTACTCTTTGGAAATAGCACAGGTCAAAATTATGCTTGTGACGTAGCTGAAGTTTTCACATCAATTTCACTGCCATAATAGAGTGTGAAAATCAGAAAAGGATACAATGTGATACATTTAAAATTAATTGAAAACAAGTTTAGTTAATAGTTTTAAAAGTAGATATTGTGCAGTTAATTAAAGGTTCATCTGTATACGCCAATTTACCTAAGTGCTACATTTACCACAGCAACATTTAATTCTTTTCAGTGTGTTACAAGGATATGTAGACTTAAATTTTTTTTAAGGTTCACTAGTTTTCAAAGTATTGTGTAATTTTTAACCTAATAGCTTTCTTAGGATGATAACTAAATATGAAATGTAGGGGTTTTTTCTTTTAAAATTTTACTTTAAAAAATTAATAGGAAAAACATTCTAACTCATAACCCAAAGTACTACCTTTTTCTTTGTATTGCATTTATGTCAATAGTAAAGTATAATGCTATTTAATCTGTTAATGTTTTAATATGAAAAAAATTATAACTCTAAACTTATATTTCTTATTGTGATAAATTTAAACACCATCAAATCCACCTCGTTATTGCTTCATTGAAAGCTAATTCTTTGTAGCAATTTTGTCTCTTTGACTTAAGGAAAGATATCAGAATTAATCTAGATATTCGAAGTTAACTTGTTAAAATAAGTTAATTATATATATGCACTTTCTAAATCAGTAATCCTTTTTAATCAATCAATATCAAAAAAAAAATTAAAATCTTGCTTTAATCAATAATCCATCCTTTATGGAGCTGAAATAGGATAAAACGATTTCATGTAGTGAACAGCATTAGGTATTTGAAATAGCATCATCTGAAAATATAACCTAATTCTGTGGTACAATATTAATTTAAAACCAGAGATGAACAAGAATAAAAATACTATATAGCAAAATTCTAATATTTGGAGGAACTTGCAGTATTTACTAAGAAGACAGTAATAAGAATAAGCTTCCTCTATGCGGAGAAACCTTTTAGGAAAGAAACAGTTGAATGAGATGGGAAAGTGTACCAGGCTTTAGTTTGTGAAGTCTGTTGTTTTGAAAAACGATCTCAGTTTAGGCTGAATTTAAAAGGCTACATTTAGGAAATAATGTTGTTATATTCTTAATCTTGAACAAATTACATTATTTGTATAATTATTCATTCTTTTAGTGTGTTTATTCCTGACTTTCTGTATACCATAGGCTGTTGTCTTGTATCAGCTGTTTATGTGACAGACCTTGTAAGGACCGTTTTGTAGTGAAGGTAGACTCTGCTGCTCAGACTGCTAACTATAACATGAAAGGCATATAGGTATCGTGGTGACACAAAAATGAGAAGAGCTTCTGCATTCTTAGAAGTACCCATCCTTTAGAATTCATCATAACTGCCTACAATCATTCTTTTTTTATATCCAAATTTATGTCCTGTCCTTTCCTTCTAAACCTCCCCAAGCCAACAAGAATCACAAACCTTTATTTGATCCTAACTTGATCATGCTGCTTTAAGGTGGCATAGTGTCCTTTGACACACCCTGAAATAACCTTATGCCATGAAAATGAATCCTTGTGCATATTTTGAAATACACATTCAACTTTGGCCCCTGCTCCTGACATAGAATATGAACATGTAAACTCAGCTGAATGTAAATCATACCTAGCTAAATTATTATTTTCTTGGCTTGAGCTTTCATTCTGTAAATAGTATGATGTGTCCCATAAAAATCGTTTAACATTTTGTACCAATTTCTGTTAGAAATCATTGTCACATTGTAATGAAATTATATCTTTGAAAATTCAAGCTGTTAAACTGTTTTTATAGTTTGCATAGACATCTGTATTTTCTTCTCTGCTATGAGATCATTGATAGTTTTACATCACAGAATACTTCCATGTGTACTTCAATTTGTTTTAAAAATTTTACTAAGTGTATAGTGAATACACACCTGCCATATTTTCACAGTTTGATTTAGTAGTTCCTTGTAGTGTATTTTTTATTTGTCTGCAATAAATATACCAGATTGACATCTGAATTTGGAATCAACTTTTGAGAGGTTCAAATAAAATGTCTTTGAATTACTTGTGATCCAGATCTGCTTAGAATTATCTACTAAAATTTCCTGTGATGAGAGCAGTGATCAGTAGTTACTTCATAATCTTCTTTTTATACCAGAACTCATAAACTCATCTGTTTATGAAGCGAAGGTAATATTTGTGTCTGTAATACTGATAAACATTTGAAAATACAGCACATCTGCTTGAATTGCCACTGGCTTGTTTGGATCATAGAAGCAGAGTAAAGGAGAATGCCAATGCAATCTCTGATTTAGGACCTTGTTGTGCTCATCTAATGTAGTTTGTGTAGTTCGTGTAGTTACATTCTCATGTGGAAATTTTCATACACCTCACATACCCCATAATTAGTCTGTGATTCTAATGTTTATGTGTGATGCCTATGGTATTATCCATTAGTTGGTGGTTCAAACTTTTCTACAAGCAGATTTTCTTTCTTTCATGAGGATGCCTTCTTTTTATACATAATTTTTTTTTCAAAAGTTGGATCAATAGAATTGAAAGTCGTATTTTATCCTTAGAGTCTTAAGCTTTTTTAGCATCTCATGGTAATCTGCCCAAATTCACTTTGGTATAAGCATGTCATTGGCAATTATGTGGACAATCTCAATATCTCCAAATGTTTCATTGATCTCTTTTTTCATGTATCAGGAGTTTCAATTCTTCATTTATTTCAAAAGGCAGATGGGAAAACATATATCTGCCCCAGGGTGTACTGGAGTGTACAGTTCGGATGATTCCTCATCTAGTCTGACTTGCCAAACCCTGTTTTTCAAATTTAGAAGAGTAAGATAGGTTTTCAAGTTTGTCAGCCCTGTCTTAATATAATCTTGCTAAAATCTTTGGCTTCCAGTTAAATCCCAATCCCCACCATCCCTCTCTTCAGGCCCGCAAGCCCAGAGAAAGCAGAAATTAGCACTTTCTTTCCTTTCTGTAGAAATCCACACCTGAATTCATCTACCACTGTATAAAGACCCATTAGAGCTATATGTGAGAGATATGGTCAGACAGCTGATACATTAATAGCAATAAGCAATATTTCCCCGGACCTCTTTTATCCTCCTCATTATGTCATTGCAGAGTGAAATGATTTGGGAAGTCTCCATGTACAATATGTTCGTTCCATTTACTAAGTTAGGTTTAGATGCCAAGTAATCACTCTCGTAGGGTGAAAAACAACCACATGCTCCTATCTCCCAAAGTAGGAACAAGGTGACTGTTACAGTTGGGTTTTGTTTGTTTTTTTGTTTAATTCTAACTTGGAGTTCTTCTTGTAGATACGGAGGTGCATTCAGATTCTGGTCATTTGAGTCGTTCAAAGAAAATTCTCTTTTGGTTTCATTCTGAGACAGGAGGAATTTTTACCAGTGACACCACTGCCTCCTGTAATACTGATATAGGGAGCACACACTTCATGGTGTAAACAGGAAGCCATCAATCCTCCTCATCTCTGTAAGAAACCTGCACCTGGAGCCTTTGAAAACACTAGTTGATGACAAAGTCGTGTTGACCTGTGTTGTTTTCAGTTTCTTCATCTTCCCCTGTGGCCTATTGTGAAATATATTGTGGCCCATGAGCAATGGAATATGGACTGTAGGCCATTCAGAATTCATTTTATGGATGTCCATTCTTGCAAAATAGGACTTCTAGACACAAGATGTCTCCTAGTTATTTGTTCTTGTATGTAGGAAGCATCTTCTGTGCTTCTGATATATTATTTCAAAAGCCTTTTTTTAATTCTTGTTTATTTTTTCTTTTCCTTTTGAGATACATCTGCAACTGAACTTGCCCCAGTATGGTGATTTTGTCTAAGGGTACACACAGCTTTTTTTCTTTTTGATCATCAGGGATATGAAATGACACCTCGTACTTTTGCAAAGACTTAGGAATCTACCCCTTAGTTCTTTCTCAGTGGCACTGAATATCAAACTAACTTTGAGCAAGACAATTTCAACATTTCAAAAGTTCTTTCAGTCTTGCTTTGTATCATTTTGCTCTGTTGCTGTTATATACTTGTTGATCTGCTTTTTCAACTCATGAGAAGACCAGAACAGTAGTTCATGAACAAAAGTCTCTTGCAAGTATATTTTGAAAGTTTGCCTAAGAAGTCATTCAAAGTGGAAAGCGTGTAGTGCTAACTCCCTTATCAACAGCAGTTGCTAGAACATTCAAAGTTTCTTATGCTGTTTTTAGCAGGCAGGACTGTGTTCAATCAGCATCCCTGTTAATCAGATCCTTTTGCAGATTTAGGAGTTATTACACTTGTCCACAAGATGAGGGCAGACAATTATTGCTTGATGACCCCTTTACAAAGTGATTCTGTATGAAAAAATAAATAAATAAATAAATAAAAATTGCTCCCTAAGAAGACATTTGCTCCCTAAGAAACAATGGCCACTTTCAACATAATGCCATGCTATTTTTTGCTGCACTTTGTGTAACACTTGGTCTCAAACTTCAGTCTCAAGAGAACCGTTCTTTACTAGACAGCATTTATTAGACAAATTTAACTGTAACTTGTACTAGTCTTGTACAATCATTCAGTTTAAATCTTATTGGATGTGTTTGTCTAATTCTTGATACATTATTCTAAAGAATAGATATAATGGTGATAAATATACATGCAAACGTAAGGTTTTGTTGTTATTCCTGAAATTATTTCATAACTAATTAACAAAATAAAAATAATTTTATAATTATGTTGTTATATGTATAAAATTTATGTGAAGGATATCTTGTTTCTTATTATTTCTGTAAAACATTTGTCTCTATAAAGCTGTCCTTTTCAGCAATTGAGTGGCCAACTGGGATAACTTCCCAAATGAAAAGGATTTAAAGAAAATTTTAAAGGAGCAAAGGAGGTTGTGAACTTTTGCCATAATGTATGCTGATTAAGAGTTTTTAATATAAAAGCAAATAGGGGCCAAATATAGAGTCTTGAAAGGTAAATATAAATTTTTTTACCTCTCAGAATTGTTTCTCTCCCACCATGTAGAATTGTACAAACAAACAGGATAAAGACAGTTTAAAAGACAGCCTTGGGAAAGGGTATATGCTCAGTTACATCACTCTGGGAAAGTTGAAGCATGAAAAACATTAGTTATGCATGCATATTTATTTAGCTTTTGTTATAACAGTGTACAAGTACTAAAATTTGTATCCCAAGGCTGATGAGGATGAAATCTCACCATCAGTATTGACCTCATAGAAAATAAACTTTTGTAATGTCTGGAGGTATCAATGGCATATAGGAAGACCAAACACTACAGGGGAGTATCATAGCATTCCATTGTCCTTTCCTAACTGAAAAGGATAGCAAGGAAGAAATATGTGGAAGTTATTGATCATTGTACAGAAAAGAAAGAAAACAGTGAAAAATATGGAAAAAGCTCATATTCATGGCCAAGATACAGAAAAGTATCAGTATTATTTTACAAGATATTGTAAAGCCACTGTGGAATACTGTGCACAGTTCTGGAAAACCATTATCAAGAATTCTAATCAAGCAACTGCAAAGTCAGTTTTTTAAGATTATTAGACAACTTATTTCTATTAATTCAAATAAATATAATAAAAGTTTCCGACTCAATTAATTTTGCAGAATAAAAAGTTGAAATTAATATAGTTTATTCCCTTCAAATATATGAAGCGAAACAAGCAAAGCAAACAAATATTTAAATTCAAGGACTAAATTTGGGATGGAAAAAATGTTCATACAAATTTGGTAGAAGTTTTCTTGGCTGAAATTAAGACAAAATTTCTGCTAATAGATGAGTGAAATCTTCTAGCACAGGTTTCCTAAACACAGCATCCCATGAGATCTCTTCTTTTATTCTCTGTGGGTTTTTTATCTCACTCCTGTTTTTTTCTTTCTGTCTTTCTTTTTTTTTTCCCTCTGTTTCTTTCCAAAGATAAAAAATAACTAAGGATTTGGGGGATTATGAGAAAATGTTTTTGACAACAAATGTGAAACTGGATTATAGCCATTTAAAAACAGATGGAAAACATGTCTAAATATACCCAGGAGGCTAGAAATCCTGAAAAAGCAAAGCCACAAATATCTCAATAATACAAAATTCCAAATATTATTTTAACAGTTTCTTTGTATTATGCTCATTATGTATGTGATAAAAATAAATGAAGTTACAAGATTTCTTCTTATTTATCAATTCCCCTTTTAACCTTTTAATTTGATCTATCTTTTTATAGGCTTTAACACTTTTGAACATGGCACAATGCTTCATGTGTATCTAAATCAAGAAAATCTTTCTGGAATAAGCTGTGATTTTCATCTATCTTGGTGTACTGGGCTGGTGTGGCAAGGTTCTGTAGTGGGAGGGGACTACAGGGGTGGCTTCTGTGAGGAGTTACCAGAAGCTTCCTCTGTGTCCGGCAGAGCTAGTGCCAGATGGCTCCAAGATGCACCCACACCGGTCAAGGCTGAGCCCATCAGTGATGGGAGTAACACCTCTGTAACATCAGATTTGAGAAGTAAAAATGTTATTGCACAGGAAACTCTTTCAGAAGCAACAGAGTGTTGCAAAGCTGTTTCTGCAGCAGCTGCAGCATAATGTAGTATTAAGGCATATCCCAGTACATGGGTTTTGGTTCTCCAGTAATAGATATCTGCAGTTTACAACACGTGATAATATGGAATGTTGTCAGTTATATATACAGACCATCATTTAAGTTAACTCAAAAATGCAGGGATTGATATTTTCTAACAAAGAAATATATTGAACATATCATCACATACATTTTAATCTCTTACATACAATGATTTCAGGCAGCACTAGTTGACATCATTAAACTCCATTCATGTGATTGTCATTGCAGTTTCCATAGAAACTGGTATTGCAAAAGAAAATGGAGAAATAGGATTGAGAAACACGGAAAAAACATAATTAGAAAAAATATAATTAAAATGAGCAAGTTGCAGTTTACCAACATTACAGCCTCAACACAGTGAGCAATCTGTGTGTAGAAATCCTGTCAAAATTAATGGCAGTTGTGACAGACACAGCTGCATCAACTGCTTTGTTGCAAGTGATGTTAGATTATTTATGGTACTCTAGTCAATTCAAATGTTGTTTTAGTACAGTGTCATAACAGAGGGTTTTGTTTGTTTGTTTTCCTTGGGAAGGAAGGAGAGAGATTATATCCTGGGGAACAGAAAATACCTTTGAGTTTTATACAGTCAGTGCCTCTCATGTTTCTACTCTGTTTCTGAATGAATTGACTTTACATGGAAAATGTCATACTGATGTTTCTTCTTAGTTAATCTTCTGTATTTTTTATCCCTATAATACACTTCATTTAAAACACTTCCTTGTTGTTTCACCTCATTTATTTAGCAGAATAGAAGTAAAACTTCTATTTAGTATATGTTACAATGAAGAAATAGCTCCCAGCTTTACAATAAAACCAGAGGTATTTATTATGTAATGGTAGCTCTTTGTATCACTGGAACTTGCACTAAAAATGTCAACGGTTTATTTATTAGAATCTGATATTATCAGCCCTATATTATTTGCAACCTGGAAATACTTCCAGAGCCTCAAACAGTTGTGACCTGAAATGTGTATTAGAATAATAGAGAGCTATTGGGAGGAAAGATTCTATTTTCTGATGGCTTCACAGCACATGTTTAAATTCTGTATGTCTTACATCCACAGTACACCAGAGACTTTCATTTGTCTTCAACCTGTAATATAAAAAAAAAAAAGTATGGATTTTTAAGTCATGAAGAGAAACACAAAACACTTTAAAATAATCGAATGTTATGCTTGCCATTTCTTACCAAAATGGGATCTGATATACAAGAACGTCTCTGCAAATATTAATTCCTGTATCTTCCTTGGGAATGGAGCACGGTCTGTGGTTTGCAAATGAAAAAATGAACCCCTGTGTTGAAGTCCCAGGTGATTTATTGAAAGATGTGCAGTGTCTCAGCTACAGAAACGCCTGAATGCAAGCCACGGCCATTAGATGATAGTGTTCCTCACCTTACCCATAACTTAAAATTTTGACCAAATAATATGGACTATACTCAATATTGCTATAGTCAATGGAATTATCTTGTGGGAAATGATTTGAGGCATTTTTTTCCCCCAGATCTTTTAGAGGAAGGCATGTGCTGATTTATAGTGTAGGTGTATGGATATGGTGTAATAAGAAAGGATTACATTGTAGTTGTTCTATGCAAGGGTCATTGCAGAATAAAGGAAATATATGAGACTACACATGTAGAGTAACTCTGCAAGTATGACAGTCAGACAGATGTTATAACTGAGACTCTCTTGAGTGCAATACTATTTTCAATGAGGCCCATATTGCACAGTCTACATGTAAATAACCTAAAAATTTATTCTAGCAGCTATAGAAAGAAAATTTAGGAGCTGTTTGGCCTTTTTGTTTGTCTTTTTGTTTCTTCTCAGGACTCCAATGCATGACAACAGACAGTTAATGTTTACTTTCCTCCTGATTAACAGAGATTGCCTATTTCCTGCCATTTTTTAAAGAGTTTGTAATGTTTTTCACTGGAACTGTCTTTACCGATGACAGCCTATGGCGAATCCTATCAATTGGCCAGTTTGGTGGGTTTTTCTTTTTTCATTTTACAATAGTAGCCTATAAATTTAGTATGTGATATCTCAACCCACCAAAGTTAATGAAATATAAGATAAGTGAAAAGAAAGTAATTATATAACATGAAAATCTAATCTAGAAATGCATTCTATATGTGTATTTTTATTATCCTATAAACTTTTAAAATGTTATCACTACGGTCTGGATAATTAGGTTCTAGTTCATGTTAAAATGTTCAATATATAAAAAAGATTCTGTTCACGAGAAGCTCTCCTTTTAGGTAGGAAAGAACTGCTGACCTGTTAATACAGTGTAATTCAGTGTAGAATCATCATACAGTGACGTAAAATTCCAAAATTTGTGTCCAAGGAATAATATTGAGTAATGCTTTAGGGACTCATTTCAGATTAACTTGAATAAAAAAAAAACCACAATGGAAATCGTATGTTTTAAATAATTTTGTTATCTATACCCCTTTTATTATGATTGAAATCAAGAATGTTAAAAATACAACCAAAATTCTTATAATCTACATTTTTGGATTACATGATTCAGTTAATTAAAAAGCTTCTTTTAAAAGTTACACCATTCACACACAAGTTAGGTGAAAGCTTTTAATTCTATGAAGAGACTATCATTTGAATCTCTTCACCAAAGTTCACAGTCAAAAGAAAGATGAATCAAGCGACACTAGAAAATGATCCACTCCTTCTTTTCTTTCCTGACTGCAGTACCTTGTACATGATTCCAAGATGAGGTCCAATGAAGGAATTACTAAAGCTGTAAGGAATCTTCCCACAGGTCAGTAAATTCATGCATACCCAGTCTTTCTGTCCCAGGAAGTAGTTAACACAGGAGCCAGTGACCATTAATGAGCTAATTTGTAGACTTCTAAAAAGTATTATATTAGTGTAAGGTCTGAACAGCAGACCTGGAGACACATGCGTTCTAGATTCAATTTTTTCCTTTTTTCACATCAAGAAATGCAGTAATCCTTCACTTTTTTTCCTCCTACTTAAATAATGCTTGTGAGAAAATGAATTTCTATGTTTTATGTGTGAGAAGAAAGTTCCAGTAAAGAAAAAATGACTAGATGTCCTGTAGAAATCTGTGACAGCTAATTATTTACATATTATCTGTCACAAGTAATTGATTTAACAAGCTAATATATATATTATATATAACATATATATATAATATTATAATATATATATTATATATGACATACATATATATATTCTATGTAAGATAGTGAGAACATTGGTTCCAATTTCACAGGTGAAAAATACCTTCATCGTTGTAGTCCAACTTTTTAATCAGTATCAATTCTTAGTAAATTATTGGCCACTTGCTTTCAGAATGAACTTTTTAAAAATGACATTAATTTTTGATGGAGTTTTAGGAGGGATTTTCTTATCAGTGATTGGAACAATATTTTTATTTTATTTTAATACTGATAATAGAGTTCATAAGTGCACTGCTTAGGAAAGGGACATTTAGTCATATTAAAGGATATATGCATTGAAAACCTGCCAGTTATAAAAAAATCAGTTGTCCTCCATGACGTATACTCATTTTTAACTCTTATCCTGCACAGTGTACTCAAGCAGGATGAATTTATACTGAGAAACTATGAAAGTGAAAAGGACATAAATCAAAGTAACAGCAGCTACTAAGACGCATATGCATGCATCTCAAATGGCCAATATAGTTCTGGGTATTCCAATAATTTACAAAAAAAAAATGCAATTTTCCTACTAAATTGACCTGTATAAAGATGCAGCAAGATAACTCTGCCTACACAGTATATGTGCAGGTAAGAACAATATGAAGGATAAAAACTTCATTATTATTTATGCTGACCCAGAGATCTGCTTGTGCAGAAGATTTTATCTTTTATTGCCAGTTTTGTTTGTGCTATAATTGCTAGAATTCTTATTAGAAAAATGAGACTTATTACTAGAACTATTAGAATTCTTCTTTTTTTTTAAAAAAAAAATGATCTGCTAAATATATGTAGTCAGAGAGCAACTTCATTAAAAAATCTGTGAAAGGTTATTAATTTTTAAGAAAGAACATATCACAGAGGTGGGGGTTTTTTTCAGAAAAGTTTTGTGAGCGTAATCTTGCTCAAAATAAACCAGCATTATTTAAACATAAACTGCATTAAATAACTGAATTCAGTGAGAGTCACTTGCAGAGCATACTGATGTTTGGTATGATCAATATGTTATATATTAATTAAGTTGTTTTTCAAGAACCCAAACAAAGACCAAAAAAACAGATTGATAGCCCTGGGTATGCTAAATGAAAATGCTATAACAAGGGAACAGGGAAAATGTTTTTCATTTTCCGTGTCTTATTTGGTGTACACACACACACACACACACATATATATAAAAATTAGAATTTACGTATAGAAAAATGGATATGTTGTTCACAATTACATCCAAGTTCAGCTGTTTAGGAACTTAAATGTTACAAAGAAATTAAAGTAGCATAATATATGTCCATATATAAATAGGTGAATTCAACCCTGTGCATCCATGTGCGCATGCTTATATGTCTACACATACATCTCATTAGGACTTGTATAACCACACAGCCCAATGATCCTTTATTACTGCAAAGTTTAAACGTGATACAAGTGTTGTTGTTGAACCACTGAATCTTGCTGAACCTTTGGTTTTCTCAGTAAAGCATCTTAAATTTGTTTTTCCACATTAGTGAAGAAAAAAATATTTGTAAAGTAACATAGAGGGAAAAAAAAATGATTCCCAGTACTCAGATGTAGATGGAATCAGTTTTTAGGCAACAGCTTGAAAAACAGTTTTTCCAAAACACAACTTTATGCATTTTTCAATGTTTGGATTCCAACACTGAAATGGTAGGGGAAAACTATCAATTCATGTGCAAATATTCCTAGGTAGGTCATCAAATTTCAAGGAGAAAAGGTTTAGGCACTTGATCATTTATTTAGTCAGCTTAGTGGAAAATAAAAGTTTAAAAAAAAACCCAAAACAAACAAAAAAAATTGAAAATCTCTCCTAGAAGCATAACAGAGTAGCAGTTAAGAAGAGTTTAGGAGGAACATAGAACCTCAACTTTTACCCCATACATCAAAAAAATAAAGTTGAATAAATGAACAAAGCTAAATGCTCCTCAGGTGTTATTTTTTCAGTTTCTTTACCCAATATTTCTCAATTTCCCCTTATCACCTTGTGAGAGGACTTCTTGAACACCTGGCTTTTACTCTGCACTATATGTAGATGAGGCATAAGTAATTCAGGGCCTCAAGAGTACAAAAATTTTTGCCCTCATAACACTTGCCAATGTTGTTTCAAAATGTCAGTGGGAATCTGTCCAGATCTGATACAATGTGCTATTGAGTCTCAAAGAAGCAGAATTTGCTATTCTCTTAGCAATAATCTTGGAAATATCTGAAGGTAATAGATGCTCTTATGAAATGCCTGTGGGACTTTGCTTCTTTCCATCTACTTGACTCCAGTTCCTAAATCCATTCTTGTTTCCATTGTTTAACATTTTAAGAAAATGTATAAACATTTCCTACCACTGCTTTCTCAGCTTTTATTACCTGTATCTTTTTTTTCATTCTGCTCTCTGGTCTCCCTTCTCTGAAAGATCTTCTGGCTCTCCTGAAATTATATCTTCATGGCATCTCAGTCACATTCAGTGGAAATTGGGATCTCCTTTGCTGTTACATTAATTCTAAGGCTGATGTTTTATACCTGAATTTGCCTCCACTTGCTTGATCATCATCTCAGAGTCTTGCCTCTTGAATTTTGGCAGTCTTCAAATCCAAAGTCACCTCTAATCAGAAATCTCCAAGAAAACTAGCTATGTGCTCAACAAGGCAGATTGTATTTTAGAATTCAGAGCTTGCTCACTAGAATAGAGAAGTCAAATTCTAAAATGATAGAATTTAATAAACATACTCATTCCTGGGCTGAGGGGAGGAGGAACAAAACAAATAGAACAAAACAAAAGCAATACTTAAGAACTATCTGTCTTTACTTCAGGTCAATGCACATTTGAAATATCATTGGTCATTTTTTATAAACAAAGAGAAGAAAAGTTGCTTGGGTTTGATGTATATGTAAATATAGAAAAAGGTTCAAATTATTTAATACACATTTACTATTTGTAGATATTAACATATATATATATATTTATGTACATATGAAGAAAGCATACTTAACATTCTAATTTGTGAAAACAACCCTAGGAATCCTTCATCAAATTTTACACAGCCTATCTATGAGGTCAGAATTGAAAATGGAGATGTAAGTATGAGCAATCTCTGCTCACGGTCACACATCAAACTGCTCCTAAGAGCAATAGTCATAGCTTCTGAGTCTCATTATATATGCAACACCAAGTGACATCACAAGAAAACTTTACTGAGATTGTCAAAACAGAAGCTGGAATCACCAGACCTCTATAAATTATGAAAAGAAAGATAACTCTATTTATGGCCATGGAACACAGAAAAAAGTTCTCTGCTTCCTATATGCTTCATGTTGGCCAGCAAAGACTAGAAATTCAGCAAAGTACAACATTATACATTTCACACCTAAGTGAATAAAACTTCCAGATGAAACGTCATTTATCAACAAAGTTTATTCTGCTTTCAATACCTTCCAAAACTCAATGAAATTTAATTACTGTGAAAACCACTGTGAATAAATATTTTAGCTCTATGTATCCATTCATAATGTACCCTCCTATACTGTCATGCCTGCATATTGAATCACAGGTACAGATGAATAAACCCCCTCAAAAAATTGCAAGTAATTCCATTATTTAAAATGTCATAAATTTTATATGTAAGAGTTGGAAATTTTAATTTTTAAATTTAAGTTATTGTAAAAGTTAAGGCAAGGTAAGAAAAGTGAGGTGCTGATGGTCTGATGGCCTCATACTCAAAACTTCACAAAAAGTCTCATGTGTTATCATAATAAAGAGTTCTAACTGGGGACAGGCACGCCTCACTGCTGGTATTACTTATATATGTGTCCTTGTAAGAACCAACTCCTTTCACAAGAATAGCATCTGAATGTTACTGTGATTATATAAGATAAGCATATGGTTCATTCGGTATAGCTCCGCAGTTGTAGGAGTTCAGTGGCTTTTTATACAAAAGATGATGTTCCATCTAGAAACTAATAACTTGGAATTTTCGCTTAAAGCATGTTTAAATCAACATTTCTGTAGCTTTGATATTTTAAAGATAAATATATGTTTATATACGTATTAATATTAGCTTTTAGTCTGATTGGAATTAGGTAAAGTCAAATGACTTTGACTTTGATCAGTTCCTGTTTGATAAATTCAACATTAATTGACAAATAATTATGCTTATTGCCTAATTTTAGACTCTTTTTGATGTCTCTGTTGGAAAGCAAATCTCTGTAGATGCAATATAAGAAGAGTACAGGCCAATGTAAAGGGAAAGTGTAATTGTTTAAGTTGTTGTGTAGGTTTCTTTGAGATAGGCATTTCTAAATGAAAACAACTTTTGAAGGATATTCTTAAACTATTCTACTACTTCTGTCTATACATATTTTCCAAAGTGACTTTCATTTTTTGTAGTATCCTATAGTCATCTATAGTCATAGTTCACATATTTGCCAGCCAATGCTCTGTGACACAAAATAATAATAGCACTACTATATTATTGCTCTACTGATGTAGCTTGTGGACGGCTAGTTCACACTTTCATGATGGATTGTTTTGTAAAGAGATTCACAAATCAGATAATGAAGATCTGATAAAGCAGTGGTACTACAATTCAGGCTATAGCATAATGTTTTAATGGAAACTTTGGGAGAAAATATCCCATAATATTAAAAATTTACCTACTATTATAAGAATATCCTTATGAAAGATATTGCCTTTATCCAGTTTATCCAAAAGATTAAATTCTGTGTTATTCCTGAGACATAAGAAACACTTGGCTCATGTAATCCTGAAGTGTGGAAATGTCTATGGGTAAAAAGCCTTCAGGCCAGATAGCAGCTGTTGCCTCAAGGAAGGGGCCAGTTAGTTGCTTAACTGAAATCCTTGTTTTTCTTCCTTTAAAAATTTCTTCACTGTCCTGTGCTTTCGTCTAAGTCTAAGCCTAACTGGACAACACGTAAATGAATTTTTTTTTTTTTTTTCAATGTAAATGAGTAAATGAGTAAATAAGTTTTTAAAAAATTCATTTTAAAATTTCATTATAGTCAGGAAAATTACTCATTAAATTATACCATAAGATTACTGACCATCATCTACCCCTTCTGATACTTTGCATTCTATCTTTGTATTTCCCTGAGGAAAACAGGTGCTGTGTATTGCAGTCCTGTTTGTGACATGAGACCTCTAAGTGTTAAAGTGCTATGCATCAAATTAATAAATAAACATTTAAACTAAATAACTTACTCCTCAAAATTTACTAATTTAAAAATAAAATTTAAAGCTAGTTTAGATTTTTTTTTTTCTATTGCTAGACATTTGAAATGAAATCTATTTTCAAAACACTCTTTCTGGATTGCTACCCCTTAAATGGGGAGATGATTTTTACTTTGCCAACAAGAAGAAAGTTATTCTGAAGGATGATTAGAAAATTGCTACAAATAGAGATGTCAAATTTTGACAATTTTGTCTGAGTTAATAACACACACTATATTTCTTTGCAGTTTTCAAAAAGCACATTTCCCCCCTTTTTATATCTAGCTAGCCCATTATTCTTAGGTATTAAACTGTGGACTGGAACGTCCTGAAGAACTACAGACATTACTTGCTTTCCCAAATGTGAAGTACAGAAAATTCAGAAACAGCAGATATAATAAAATTCAATCTGACACAGTATAAGTAAATTTGTTCTAATTAGACTGACAATATAATTTTATTACCACTTGGGAAGAATAAGTGTTTCAAGCAGAGATCAGAAAAGACACAGAAAAATGTGAGACCATAATTTTTTAAAGTAGTGATGGCAATGTTACATACCAATTTCAAGAAGCAGCACTAATTAGGAATTAACTGGGAGCCGATACATTACCTGATTTTGCTTCTCAAGTCCTATTTTTTTTTCCAAATGTCATGAAGATATAATTGTTTTTATTTTTTAATCAAAGCTCACCTAGTAGATATGATAGTCAGTATGTGTCAGTAGCGTTTACCATGACATAATGCTCTGAGTCTCTTTTTCTTTACTGCCTTAGCGTACTCAAGCTTCCTTCTACACCATATACAAAGCCTGGGTGGGTTCTCAGTTATTGCGTAGGGAACATAATAAATGACTCCTTCTGAAACTTTTCTTTTTTTT
>VWZT01006401.1:274311-300500 GCA_013397055.1 Pachycephala philippinensis
GGTCTGATAGCACCCATATTGTATTTGGAAGAAAGTGGGACTCTGCAGAACACACAGGAGGCCTCATTGCAGTTACAACTTCCTCATGAGGGCAAGAGGACGGACAGGCACTGATCTCTTCTTTCTGGTGACCAGCGACAGGACCCAAGGGAATGGCCTGAAGTTGTGTCAAAGGAGGGTTAAGTTGGATATTACAGAAAGATTCTTCACTCAGAGGGTGGTTGGGCACTGAAACAGGCTCCCCAGGAAATGGTCACAGCAGCAAGCCTGACTGAGTTCGAGAAGTGAGTCTTAGGGGTGGTGCTGTGTGGGCACAGGATTTGAACTTGATGATCCTTGTGTGTCCCTTCCAACTTGGCATATTCTGTGGTTGTAGCTTTTACCTGGGCAAAGACATCCTAATTTTCAGTCTTTTTCTCAAGGACAAATTAGTCTAAGAACCATTAGTTCTTATGACCAAGTTCAAAATTTATTCATTATGGTCATTTCCTCACTCACAGTTTTGGAAAAAAGGTGGGGGGAGACTTCAAATAGATGTAATTTTTTCAGTATTTTTGTGACACTGAAATTCTTTAAAAGACTGGATATTGAAACAAAAATGGTCTTAACTGGCAATATTTTTTTTTGTATTTGAAGACAAGCCAAGATTTCTAGTGAAAGGACACAGAGAATTCAATCTATCTGGGCACAGAACCAAAGTATACTTAAATTATATTACATTATTAAACCTTTATTTCCTGAGATTTGTGTGCTGTAAGTTTTGTCAGTGGTAAAACTTACATTGAAGTTTTGCCTTCACTTGAATTTGCCATAAAATATGACCACTCTGTCTATAGCTTTTAAAAGTATCATCTCCTGAGGCTGTATCAGGAGCTATAAAACTATAAGATTTTATTATATATGGACATAAAGTTCCTCTGGATTCTTTTACAAACACAATTTTGTTAACAAAAAGCAGATGTGCCACAACAAATGCACCTGCCAAATGTTGGAACCATTCAGCATTGCTTAAAATAACTGTTTAGTCCCTGAGCAATCTGGCGCGTGCATCCTGCTGTGCTCTCTTGAATTTTCAGTTTAACTTGTCTTGTTTCTGACCATGTGTAATGCACTCACTCCTTTCTGCTCAGTGTGCAGGCATGCTGCTGTGACTTCTCACAGGAAAAGCTTTGGAAGCTGCAGGACGCATTTAAGCCCTTGAATGAATTTTTCCAGTAACGACGTATGGGTGCCAATATTTTCTCCTGCCCTTTTTAATAAGAAGTCTCCTGTTTGGACTCACTGCTGATTTTGCTTTTAGCTGTGGATTCCCTGGTGAGCATGGGGTCAACATCCTGTTCTTTGTATTGTCTCTCTCCACAGACATGCTTTCTGCAGATTCACAGCAGTAATGATTTTACCTTCTTTCTTCTTCTTAGTGTAAAGTTCAATGCAAATGAATTATGGCATTCAAATACAGGTCTCTCTCTGGTTTGACGAGGGAATTTCCTAGAGTATTCACCACAGAATTTATTCTAGCAGAACTCAGTAAGAGAAAAAAAAAATGATAAAAAAGAAGTCTTCAGCCCATTAGGTTCACAATTAAAAATTCAAATCTCGGGGAGGAAGGACAGGAGAAAATCAAGTATCTTTTACTGGTTTGATAAATTGAACAGAACAAATTTGCGGTTGTTTTAACATGGGGACATCCATTAAAACTAAATTGCCTGGAGGGAGAGATTTGGGAGGTAGAGATTGCCAGGAAATTCTGTTTTACATTTGCTGTAGGATACTCACCTCCATAATCCTGGTATACCAGACCATGTCTGCTTAGTTGAAGAATCCTCCTCTGACTCCTGAGTACTCCTAAACCCACCCAAGTGACACTTCAATAGAGTAGCTTCATATTCTCCCAGAACAGGGAGAACCAGTATTATTTACGTCACACAGACTCTTAATCATTAGAAGAGATATGAAAATAAAAGAGATTATTTTATTCCATTAAACTAGCAGTAAATAATATTTGATTTAATTAAAAAAAAAGGATAAGTCACTTTAATGCTAGATTATGCTTTTCAGTTTTCCTTTTCTTTTTCAGTCTATCAGCTATGTCAGCAAGCTCATACTTTAGAATGGTTTTATACAGTTAATTAAGAAAAAATAAATAAAGGGGCCAGAAACTGTTCTCTGACACTGAGGTAAAATGGCCCTGACTATGTCACAGCTGTGCTCATAGGGCTAGCTAGCTCTTTATAGGTTTATTTGGAAGAGAACTAAATAGAGAAATCCCAGAGACAAATGGAGTAAGCTAACAAGTAAGTACTGATATTGACTGCCAGTCCAGTGCTCTTGCTGACCTTCCTGTATTTTATGGTTCATACATTTCCTGGGCTGAGGTTTTAGATACTAGTGAAATCTTCATTTTAAAAAATATTTGTAAGGCATGAAATCATTGTCTTAGAGTTCTCTTACCCAGATGGCTAAAGATAGGATAAAGCACAATAGCTATCAGTTATCTCAATTTACAGTAAAATCACCTAATTTTTATTGAATTCTTTCCAGGTATGATCTTCCTTTCTGTTAGTGGAAACTTTGTACTAGAACATTTATAAGCAGAAAATATAGTCACTTTCTTCTCCCTTCCTTCCTCAAATTTCTGCCACTTTACTTTCCATATTGCTTATTTTAAAGGTTAATCTTTATATAAGCATCTTCTTAGAATTGTAGGACTTAACAAGCTGCAAAATTTCTTATTAAACTCAGGCACGGTATACCAGATGGTGAAATAAAGACTTGGAATGCCTAGAATAAGTAACACAGCTCCTGTATGAGCTGCAAGTTTTAGGAAGCCCTTTCTGGGTATCTTGTTAAAGGTAGTTGTCATGCTATACAGACAGTATCATTTTTTAAAAACAGGATGGAGTGTATAATGGCATAATTTGGTTCTTCAGCTGTGCAATGACATTTAATCAGCAGTGCTTCCCATAATAATTTTCAACACATCTTAAATGTAATCACTAATTTAAAATGCACTACTGCTCTAAAATATACAGGATAGTTTAATTAGTTGATGTACTGTGACCACAGATATCTTCAGCTTTCTGTTTTCTAGTTCATCTCTGCATTCATCAGATCCATGCTTGGATTTTGAAATGGTTATAAATGGTTATATAGGAAGTGAAATGATTATCACACAAAGCATTTTCTGTTATCTTATTCAGAATGTCGTGTGAATGATTTTTGCTTTGATCCAAAAAGGTACAAAAAGGAGTGAAAGGATCACACTGGAAACTTGCATAATTTTGTTTGCTTTCAAAATATCTGTATTTGCCTTAATATTCTATGTTACTAAATATAAATTATAATAGTTTGTGAGAAAATGCATGATCATAGAGCTTAGACTCAGATAGTCTAAGAGTACCTTCTTATAAAATGGCCAACACTGTGAAAATGTGAGTTCTTGCTTAACTTCTACTTGCTTGAAACTTGGTCTTATTCAGTGAAGATCTATGAATAGATTTTAGTAAAAAAAGTAGTAGATTATAATGTCACTTATCTGCAATAAGTGTACTGAAAAGGACAGTCACATGTCAAGGAATATTTTTTCAGACTTCTATTTCCCAGGGAAATTTTGTTTAAATGCATGCCCAGTTCAGCATTGACACAGATTATTTCTGTGTGATTAACAATGTAGATGTGTATCTGATTGCAGAGTAAGTTGGTGTGCTGTGTGTGTTTTTTTTAATTATCATTCTGAATCAATAGAAAGAAGACAATCACTTTCTAATGCCAAGTATCATCTTACAGAGTTCGGCAGAAAAAAAATCTGATTTGTTATACACAGTAAAATCCATGACTAAACACTCTAGAATACATTACTGGGTTTATTGCTGGATGACAAAAATAATTCTTGGATGGATGCCTAATAGAAACAGTGATGGCTTTGAAGGAATTTCCTTTCAGATACATTAAACTACGTAACTGAAGAATTGATTTTAGGATGCTGTTGGTTAACAGAATAGTGCTACCTCTGGTGGTAGGGATTGCTTTGAGGAAAGATTATTTTTTAATGCCTTCTTGAATGACTCATACCAAAACTTGAGGTTGTCCATCGACATTTTGTTTCAACATTTAGACAACTTTACAGAACTCAGAACTCTGTGGCATCTTATTCAATGAAATCATTCTGAGCAATTTCACACTTCTACATAATTGACGTATTGAAACTTATGCTTTGATTTGAAATGATCAGCTATCGGTGGTGAAATATTCTGAATGCTAGAACATGTAAGGGTGTTCCCACATGCTTTTAATTGTAAGGTAAATGAAATTATAAGTATCCATAAAAAGCATTTTGTAACTATCAGTTAGTTTGGTTATTATTGCATTGAATAAATATTTGCAAACCTGAGCCTTTCAAGGCAATGTACCTTCTATGAAAATTAGGCATAATATTCCTTTTATAAAGGTCACAGTTCTGATATACAAAAGAAGAGGAGGCTGTGACTAAGTAATCAACCCTTGTCACTCCAATTGGTTGATAACTCCAATTTACAAAAAAGAGTTAATCTTAAGATATAAACAATTAAGAATTACAAATAAAAAACTGCAGTATAAACAGCTAGCAGCACCCAAGCTGTATGATGCAGTTGACATGCTGGAGGGGGAATCGCTTCAAACTGAAAGACAGTAGGTTTGGATCTGATACAATAAAGAAATTCTTTACTGTGAGGCTGGTGAGGCATGGGAATGGATTGCCCAGAGTAGCTGTGTGTGGCCCACCCCTGGAAGTGTTCAAGTCCAGGTTGGACTGGTCTTTGAGCAACCTAGTCTAGTGGAAAGTGTACCTACCCATGGCAGTGAGGCTGAAA
Organism: Pachycephala philippinensis; assembly: GCA_013397055.1. Lineage (NCBI taxonomy): Eukaryota > Metazoa > Chordata > Aves > Passeriformes > Pachycephala > Pachycephala philippinensis. Next base: position 279,162 of record VWZT01006401.1, read on the forward strand.
TTAAATGATCTAGAAGGTCCTTTCCAACCCAAACATTTCTGCAGTTCTGTGAATAAGGGGTTTCTTATTTTTGAAGCAAGTATGAATGGAAAATATTTATATAGCATGCAAAGTCTGGTTCAAGACATTCCTTATGGGAACAGACCTAAGGGAAGAAAGAGAACTTCTCAACTTTCTGCAGCAAAGAGTTTTTTACTAGATAGGTAAACAGAGAAAATGCTTCCTAACTGAGTAGCTAGGGTACCATCCGCAGCAAGAAAACAACATTTATTCTAATTAAGAAGATGGCAGAAATTAAGATGACATAAATGTCTTGGGCTTAAGAATAAAATAGAGTGGTCTAGAGAGTCCAGATATTTTACAAAGTATAGTTTGCCCATAATAATCATATTCTGTCAAAAAAAAAGGTCACCAAAAAGTCTTAAATGCTGACTCCTTTCTTCTGCAAAAGAAACACATAGTGAGTTGTATGAGAGAAAGAGAGCTTTCAGATGTATCCTCAGTGGAAGTTAGGCTTATATTGTGTTTTATTGTAAACATAAATTTTAGGTGTCAGAAATAACAGTTACTTTTCCACTTTACTTAACTGGACATATGTAGAGCATGATTTTCTTTTATCTGCCCAGTAGTGTACTGAAAATTTATATGTTCTAGATATCTGGGACACCACAAAAGAGCTGAAGCTCTCAGCACATCTCCATTTTCATCAAAACATTAGTTGACTAGGTGTGCTGCTTAGCTGCATGGCAGAAAAGGAGGTTGGGCTTACAGGGTCAAGGAAAGGAAAATGTTTCCCCATGACTATGAGAGGTATCAGTGAATCTCAGTTGTAAAATAAGGAATCGAGAATAAAAAAATTAAACCTTGAGAAATACAGTAGAGACGTTATTAGACACGTAGAATTTATTCCTTCAAGGTTTTTGCATCCAGGGTTTATTTCAATTCTTTTTACTTAAGATATAGGAATGTTATTATAGTAAGCAATTATGGTATTTTTAGTGTCAGCTACAGAAATACGTAAGGAAAATGCTGTAAATGTCAGTGTGGCTTTTAGAAGAAGATAAAATGAATTTTTTTATAGTTTTTTAATTTTTTTTTTTTTTAAAGAGACTGAGCAAGGAGACAGAGAAAGCTATATGTCTAAGAACCATTAGATCTTTCCTCCTGGTTGTTCCACACGTCTGCAAATTTCAGGTTTATAAGTGGGGATATGAAAGACAACACCAGTGAAAACTTGGGGGGGAAAAATTTTTTAAAATTTTTGTTTGTTTATTTTAATTTTCTCTCACTAACTGACTGTATATTGACATCTATACCATCGTAAAAGGGTATATACAAAATATTAACTAAATGTCTGAATTATTGAGGGCAGTGAAACAGCCTTATTTCAGATTTGTTTGTGTTCTTTATACACTTCAGAGTCAGGTATCTGTAACTTTTTGGAGAGATGTATTTCACGGATTGTTAATTATGCAATGCAGTTTGAAGAACTGATGCAGTGAGAATGGATGGAACTCCTTTTCTGCAAAAATCTAAACACCCTTGGGGTGTTTCATGGAATTAATTTCAAATTGAATCTTGGAAGCAAATGAGATAAGTTCCCTACTTCTCTAGGTTATCAGAAAACTATTAACAAACTTTAGTTTTGTTAAAAGAAGCAATAATGGAGCTCTGTTTCCACAACATTAATTTTTCAGATCTGGTTATATCATCGAATTATAAGAGCATGTAGAATTTCTTCACCTACCCCATTCAGAACTCATCACAATGGTACACTTTAAAACAAGAAACCTGTGGGAATAAGCTTTTATACTGTTGTGATTGGATGAGGAATTAGAAATTTGTCTTTGAAGCCTCGTATTTAAAGTCAGTGTAGTCGATCTATAGCAAGCAAGCCTTGGCATCGGTGTGCTGAACACTGGGGAGACATATTAAAATTCAAGGTCTAACTCTGCAGACAGAAAATTTTGGCTCTAAAATCTACTTTTTGCTGAATCCAATGTACATTAATGTTTTCTCATTCTCTTACTAGCTCTACAGTTAATATTATTTTAATTAATATAATTAATTTGCTTATGTTCTTGTGATTTCTGTTGTCACAAGTATAAATTAACTGCAAAGCATTTTGTTACCATCTGACAATGGATACCATAGAGACAAATGCATAGTACCTTTCTGCTATTTTTCAAGTGTTGTCTACAAAAAGGGAAGTACATTATCTAAGGTAGCTAAAGAATTTGTTTGTAGAGGACCTGTCTACACTGTAATATCTAAGCTCAAAGTCTTTTGCATATATGTATATATACACTAACTTCAGAGGTTATGGGAGAAAAAATCCTCAGGTAAGCTTTAAATTCATGGTGTTTATGTCTGTGTTCCTTAATCTGGCCTTCCTAAACTCATATAAAAGCATTTATATGATCAGGGAGTGGAAGTAAATGTCTTTAATTATGGGTTACTGCATAATTAGTGCACTCCTGGGAGAACTAAAACTCTGCATAGCCATAGCAGAAAGCCTAAGAAAGTTTTTGAATGAGGCTGATTACTGTAATACAGATTTAGGCTAGACTGAATTAATTCCTGCAATGTTAAATAGTATATTCTTAGAGAATGTTAAATATTTTAACATCAACCGTTTAAAATTTTCAGGTGCCACTGCAGACATCTAAGTTCTGAAATACAAGATCTGAAAATCCAACATTCACAGCTCCACTTGCTGCCTCTGTACACGTAAGCAAGACTTTCAGCAAAATGAACCCTGCCTGCACAGCAGGATGAGATTAGGTTATTGCAACCAAGGGAAAACAAACATCCAAGCAGGTGTTCATGTCTGTGAATGTTATTAATATTTTATGTAATATCTCCATTTAAATATTAAAGGAGATAGACTCTGGCACTTGTGGAATTTTAGATATGGGTTTCTTAGAACAGTTTATCTTGCTCTCCAGCATTTGAATATAATAAATCAACAATAGTAGTCTGATCTGCATACTCTCTGCAGCTTCAACAAAAGTATTAACTAAAAATATGGATTGTATGGGGAAATTAAGAGCTCATGTCACAGTACAGTGCTAGAAGAGATTTCATAAATGAGATAATTTTGCTTTGAAAAATGTGGAGTAAACAGCTAAAATATGTTCAGATTCTATTTCTCCTTGTAGAAACACATCCTGTGTTTCTCCTCTTAAGTATTACTGCCAGTGACACCAGACTAGCAATACCTGAAAGAAACATGGCAGAGTTAATATATATTAGTCTTATTCCCCAAGATCTATGGTTAAAATCTTGCAGCTTTTCAAAGATGTTTTAGATATTTAAGTATTAATTTATCATACTGTCCATTCTTTATTAATAAAAATAATAAATGAACTTTAGATTTTGTGAGTATTGTAAAAAATCTCCAGAAATATTGATGCAAGAAAACGAGAAATGGTGCCACTTATAAAATTCTTGCCCCTGGTAGTTAGGGATTCAAAAAGATTGTTCTTCTGTAACCTACAATAAAAACTAGGAAAAAAAAAGAAAGTGTTTGAGATACTAGAACTTCTAGTTTTACATATCTGGAACTGCACCATGCATTTTAATAAGTTGTAAGAGTCTGTACTCTACATTCGTAAATATAAACACATCTGTAACTTTGCAGAAGAAAGACAATCAACAGGGGTTTAAGTAAAGACCTTTTTCATGGCAACAATGTGCACTTTTTTTCTGCTTTTTTTTCTCCCCAGTTACTACCATTCTGAGTCTTCAGCACCTCTAGCATTATCAACAAAAATAATACAGAATTATTGCTGTCCTTTGCAGAATCCAGGTTCTTTTGTTTTCATTATATTGTGATAAAGGTAAAAGGAAAATAAAAATCTGTCTAAATATGTATTTAAGATGGAATCTAATCCTGCTTATCAGAAGATTTTGAGCTCCTTGGCTTCTACAGATTCAGTTGGAGCTGAAAATTCTCAGCATCTTTCTGAAGATATTCTAGACAGAAAGTGAATAAGATACCTTTAGATGTCTATAATGCAGACATCTGTGCTTGTCATCATAGGTTCCTTCCCTACTGTAGATGGAGAAAGAAAAAAGTCCTTTAAAGAGCAATTAATATGACATACCATGGGTCTCCACTTTAGGGTGACATGAATTATGCCCCAAGGTGCTTATATCTCCCTGTTGACAACAAAAGTAGTGTTGAATGACTCATTCAGAGATATTTCATCAGTTTGATCCTGTATCTATTATCTAAATGAAGAACAGAAAAACAAGAAAAGAACACAAGCCAAGAGCAATAAACTGCAGTAAAATTTTGGCACTTTCAATCTGTTAAACTATTAGACACGTTAGTCTCACCAATGCAATTTGAATAGGTTCTGTCTGTTTTTAAACACCAGTATCTTGCAATTCTAGGAAAATTCAAATGAATAAAAAAGCATTCATGACATATAATTGCACACAACTCAGTCTATGTTATTCAGAAGAGTATAATGTGAAATCAGAGGAGTACTGCTCAATGGAACATATTTATGCCTGGCATGGGTCTGTCTTCACGGGATGGACTTCAGTCAGTTCAGAAGGGATTGAGACACTCAATCTGATAAACATTTGTTTGAGTCAATTACATTTGTTCAACCAATCAATGACTTGGATTTATATTAAAACACATTAGGGAGCTAGGAAATAAACAAACTTGATGGACAAGCACCACTTTAAAGTATCGATGATTTCCATGTAAATTAAAATTATATAGCTGAAAGGGAAATAACTACTCTGGAGAAATATTTGGCAGTCTGCCTGTTTATTTCAGCTATTCAGACAGCAAACAAGGGTGTCAAGGCTGTTTAGAATTACATCTGTAACTTTTCTTTGATGCTGAGTGTTTGGGAATTAGTAAATACTGCTTAAGGGTTGGTCTCGTGACTTTGAGATGAAGCTGAAACCAATGAAGTTTGGTAGCACTGAAGCTAGGAATGTGGAAAAGCTTGAACTTTCCAGTTTAATTATATAAAGAATGTGATAGCATTTATTTCACAGCAATTCTTCTAGCTGATTTACACGGCCCTCAAGACTAGTTATTTTCCTTATCCCACTAGTCAGACTGTGAAAAACATAACCTTAACTGTTTTGCTGATGGTAGAAGCAAGACTAAGATGGAAAAATCCAATTATTGTCACTTTTTAAATCATAAAAACCCCCCAACCCTGTTGTAAATGCAAGAAAAGAGAGAACAGCAAATTAATATTAAGTTAATAAACTGTAAGCAGGGTACCATCTTGTGATCAAGGACACTGGTTCTGATAAGTAAAGAATTCTATTTTAAAAGTAAAACCATAGAAGAGTAGTCAGATGCTCCAATTTTAGTATTTTATTTTCCTTTCCTTTCCTTTTTTCTTTTTTTTTTTTTTTTTTTTTTTAATGACTAGCATGGAAAGTGTAGAACTTAGGACAATAAAACAAAACAACCATAAAAAGCACAAACAAAACTATGTTAGCATCCCCAAACCATCAGAGACTCAATTTGATCTGTGTGTAACTTGTCTGTGTAAAAGTGAGCAGGCTAGACACAACAAGCACAAAACTTTTATAGTGTGGGTTTTTTCCTCGAGGACTGGTCAATTAAAAAACTTCCAATGAGTTCCTTGTTGGCAACAAACTCTTTCCAGACCTTTACAGGCTTCTAAGAAAGTATTTTTCCATAATTTCTGAAGATATTCTTTCTCAGACTTTCCTGTTCTGTACGATCCTTAGTATATAATCGTCTTCTGATTTTATTTTCCCACCGAAAATTCTTTTTCTCTAGATGAACACATCCATCTGCTCATAAGTCAGGAACACTCTTTCGTCCATTTGCTCTATGCAGAGTGCAGGGGCTGGAACAAGGCAAGGAGCACAGCACACATTGAAGCCTGATCCTCACTTGAGGCCTGTTAACAAAACAGAGCACATAGGTCATGAAAATCTGGAGCTCAAACAGTAGGTACCACTTAAGAGTAATCCTCCAAGTAGGGGAAATACCTAGACTGGTGACTGACAAAAGCTCGTATCCGCATTTCGGGGTCAAGGTGCAAAACTGACACTTGGTGGATATGCAGGGGTCTGTTACAGCTTGTGGACACCTCTTGAACTTTATATTTAGAGATTAGTATAAGACTGAAAGAATTAAGTCTGGACTGTGTTCCAAAAATTGATTTTAGCATTAGCTGTTGTCATTCTATTTACCACAGGCATTCATGTATAAGGTGATATCTTTTTTTCCACTTACTGAATGTGCAACCCCAGAAAAATCCTGTAAAAAATGAGTTCTGAACTACAGCTATTCCTCATGGGGTAAAAGCAGTTCTTTTTGGAAGTAATTTAATTTAATTAATTGTTCCTTTCTTTATATGGCATTAGTAAAGGAGATTCTCAGAGGGAGACTAAAATTCCCAGTTACTTTTTTTTACAGCATTCATTATTTTATATAAGTGTATAATATACATTTTTTGCATTTCTTTGCTAAGAAAAATCCCTTCTTCCATGTTCCTGATGTGAGAGTGCCCTTATTTTCCAATGTTTTTGTTTCACAGCTCTCATTGTGCATTATTTATTTTCATATTTAATTTTTCCAATTACCTCCTCTTTTTTTCCATATATTTAATTGTACAGCCAAAAGGAAAGGGTTTTGGCGCCAAAACCTCCCCTTAATCACAAGAGTATCATTAGAGCGACGTGTGTAGTTATAGAATTTTATCCTGAATGCTTTTTAATGTTTATTTTAACTTTTTCCTCTGTTAAATACTTAATCAATCATTTCTAGAAGCAGAAAGATAAGCCTGCTGAAGACTAACAAGACCTTCCTGAACTATTGTGGAATTTAGAACAAATTAGAAAATTTTTTAAAATATCCAAATGATCTACAAAGAAGCAAAGTGAGATGCACCAGATAGTGCCATAAAAACTGCAATGAATATAAATGGAATGACAGACGTTGAGTCACAGTTTTATTGTCATGTTTTTAATGTCTGCTGCATGAAGCAACATTTATTGCAATGTGCCATTCACAGTTGACCAAGTACTGAAAAGATGTAGTCAAAAATCATAATACTGGAAAAATGAATATTGAGTAAAGTGGCCACAGGTTCACAAAAATGTTTCTGGGGAAATATCTTCATCGTGTAGGAGAAAAAGATTAGTAATACTACAAACAAATTTATTAATATTTATATTGATCAATATTTTTTACAGATTATTCATAAGAGTAGTTATCTTACCTGTGGCCCGAGATTCTATTCTCAGTGATGCAAAATGTAAAACTTCAACTGAATTCAAAGAATATTATTTATCCCTGAATTCCACATATTTGTTTTAACATTGGACCACTTCAGTGACAAAACTTGTGAAATAACAGTTGAGATGGAAAACTAACAGAAATGTTTTAGTTTGAAGAGCACTCTAAGATGCTACTTCTATCTTAAGACTTTGGACAGAACAATTAATAACCAGGGTGCAAAATGAAAAGTTCTTTGATTTCGCCTTTACTTTCCCTCATTTAGTGGCCATGGGAATTTTCTTTTACAGGTGTTACACTTTCTGGTTTACCTTTTAATTTGATTTTTTTTTTCTGTCTTCCTTCTTCACCCTGTTGCGTTTAAAAAAAGAAATGATATATGGTTAGAAACAGAATGTCCCAGTTTCCTTGTTATTGCTTAGTCTTCTGGAATCTGCTTCCATGTAACTTTTGCTAAGATTATCCTTTGCATATTTAAAGATATTTGGTGCAGTACATTTTGACCACACGTATTTTATTGAAACTGATGTACACTTACTCTTGCATATACAACCTAATTTTCTGGGGAGCTAGTGATCATTCAAGGGTAATTATTGTTACGCTTGATCTGCTTGTTACAATTTTTCTGAAACAAATTCAAACACACTACAAACTACCTTTATTTTTCCAGTTTTTCATGTAAATTATCATAGATAGCAATCAAGCATTAATGGATTTTCACCCTGTCTTTCAGATACTCTAATTCTGAAATTAACAGAAGATACTTATGTACTTTTTGTCATTGTTGTCACAATTATGCTTCTGATATCTGCCATTTTGCGGGATATTTGACACATTCCAGTCAAAAGCATTACTGAACGTGCTGGAGGATAAAAAGCCGGAAGGGAAACATCTAGATTTTATATTCAAAAATTTAGTCCATATTTCTTTGCCGTTTTGCTTAAAGTCAGGATTAAAAAAAAACAAAAAAAACCAAAAAACAACAACTTGCTGCCCGAAGGAAGGCAAATTCTTGCAAGAGCTGAGAAACAAGTGTTAACTTTGTGATCTGAGGACAAGACTTCTCTAGATCCCACTCTAAGTGACCTAATTTTACTTATGCGCTGCATGTGTATTCACTATGTTCTTGGGATACATTGAAAAGCTGGGCTTCTTCCAGGAGGTTTATGATGATTATTTTAATGCTAAGACCTCTAGTGGTCTAACACACTGTATTCACTTTTACTGTCAAATGTGTGAAAGAAGTATAACCGTAGTCTCTTCCCTTCCATGGTCCATCTCATCTTTTTATTTCAAAGCATTCAAGTCTTCTCTTTAGTTCTAAGATCCAAATGAACACGATTAATACTTCAAAATATAAAAAGCGGAAGTGGAAAAGGTATGTAAAATACTGATTGCTAGGGGAAAAAAAAGGTAGGAAAAGTAAAGTGTAAAACAATCAACCATTTTTCCAGAATGTATTTTTGAGAGCAATGATTGCTCTGGAAAGTTGAAATATTTTTTAGGTATGCTGTAAATGACTAAAATGCTATTTTTCATACATTATATAATTTTTTCCTTTTTCTTAGTTTATACACTACTCATATAAAATATATATCCATCTGTACAGAAGACAGAAGTATGCCATTTTCTTGTATTTCAAGCCCCAAACTTAGTAGTCTTTTATATTTAAAAAAAAAAAAAAAAAAAAAATCTGACTTCGTCTGCATCCTGAAGTTCAGCTGATAGGAAATTTAATTTATGGACATATGAAAGAAAAATATTTTCTGAAGAAATGTCTAAAGCTATGCGTTAACATGAGCACATTAAGAAGTCTTGCGAAATAGAATTAAAGACACAAAGACCAGTTTCAGGTTGCTTTGTCTCCTTTTCAAGTATGATTCTGTCACTGAGGCAGTATCTCATATAATTCAATTTTCTGAACATTGGCATGACTACAAAACTAAGATAGATCAGGGGTGTTCAAACTTCTGCATAAAATCTGTTCTGCATCAGACTTCAAGTGAACAGAAATTGTCTGCAATGTTGTACTTTGTACACATTGTTATAGATGTTTTAAATCATGTTAATCTTTCTTATGCTGCTCTGTGCTGGACTGGATTTTAACACTGTGCCAAGAACACAACTGGAATTAGGAACTATATGGAGAATGGGGAGTTCTCAGGTAAAAACTCCATTTTGGATAAGAAAATAAATAGTTTTTATATTATAGAGGCATAAGGGATTATAGGACATCATCACATGGAGCAGACAATGGATATTGTTACTTTCCATTTTTTAACAATAGATGATGATGATAGGTTTTTTCTTTTCTTTCACACCAATTTTTATTTTTCCAGATTACTTTCCTGTTCTTACAGTTAGAATAGCTAGTGGCAGATAGCAATTCTTGCTTTCTGAGGATATTTTCAACTTTTGCCAGACTACTTTTCACCTTTTTAGGTGATAAGTTACCATTACACATCCATGCTTTCACACTTATTGATATTATCTCAAGGTGCGTCCAGTTTCTAGGTACCCAGCTGTGCTTCCAGTTGTTCCATGTAACAGCCTTGTCAGCCTTACATATAAGCTATTTCATTTCCTCCTGTAAGAACCCTTTCCCAGTTCCTGAGTCCATAACTTAGCTTCGATATTCCTCATCTCTATACAATGTACAATAGACAACCTTTATGCTATTTCGTCCTGGATTCAGTGAGAAGGAGAATTTAGTATTTGGCCAGGAAACACCGACTCAAACCACATTCTTGTTTGGTATTGAAACCTTAGAAAATACCAGGGAAGAATAATATTTTCAGATTTAAGTAACACCATGAAGCACCTGACAATACACCTAAAATCTGCTTAGCAGTGATAGATTGTAAAGTATTGCAAAAGAAGATGGAAATTATAAATTAGACCATAAAATACAGAGAAATATATCATGAAATGCAATCATAATCCAAGCTGTAATCTCTGCATAGTAGAATAATATCCATATGAAATAATAATGAGGGCTATACATATAAAAGCTATTAAAAATCCCCTTACATTTCTTTTGATAAAGACAGGGAAAGAGGTTTGGTATTTCTTTTATTTTATAGTAATAAATAACTTTAAGTATATTCCAGACTTGAACAAAAAAGGTATTAAATTTCTCCTGTGGGCAACATTGTTCAATAATCATCTGCTAAAGAGCATCTTTTTTTATCTTAGTCTCTGTCAAAGTTAAGATATTTGACTAGATAAACTACTGGTCTGATCCATTATTGCAATTCCTATGTTCCTGTGGCTTTTTATTTCCTCTGTAACAATTACTTTGAACTGGATAATACAATTTAATGCCCACTTCCCCTGTTATTTGGAATGAATAATACTCAGTATAATAGGAAAGCTTTACAAAGAGCTTTTACTTCTGAGTAGTGAAATGATGCACTGACATTTTCAATAGTGAATAGATTTCACAACTGACACATTAATACCCTTTAAATGGAGAAAGGTCTGGTTGTACATCTTCAAAAAGCTTCTGAACTTGAGATAAGTCTTTCCAGTAGGAAGACTTATTTCTTTTTAAGATTATATATTGTTAAAATTTATAAATCAGGTCCAGATTTTCTTGTGTTTGCTTTTATTTTTTTTTTTAATTTGAAAACTCTGTGTGAAAGTTGATACTTAGACATATAATTAAGTTGATATTTTAAAAGTACTATGCAGCTGAGACTACCTTCAAAAGTTCCATATCTTAACATGTATTTCTGAACCATGGCATCCTATATTATGAGGATATTATGCCTCACATTTAAATAATTTTCTCCCTCAGACCTCCTGTGGAGTCCTGTTGGACTAATAATTTAAGGGGCTAATAATAGGTAATATAAATAAGATGTAAAAAAATATTATTTTCTTCCTAATTTGCCCTTGTATCAGCAGTGGATAAAATAGAGTTGGTATTGATGGATCATTGAAGACAGCATTTCTAGAGAGGTCAGACTGGTGGAAATACTGAGATGAGACACTGTAGGTGGCTTCCTCTTAAGTCTCATGCTATTATCAGTCTAAACAAATTTACCTCTTGACCTCTGCATGCAAGTTTTATGTCTAGGTTTCAATTGCTTCTTTTGGATACTGTATATCTCAATTCTTCGCCAGAAATGTGTATGAGTTCTTAGGTAATCTGTGTGGTGAGAAAAAAAAATTAAAATTCTGAAACATTTAATTGCTACAAGCAGCTGTATCACTATCTTTACTAAAGATTACAATTTTTATTTCAGGTAGGTCATCAAATTACATTCAAACATTAGCTTCCATCTATCTGTGATATGAGACACATTTAAATTCTGAAATGTAGAATGTATAGCTAATATTAATCCCCTAAAATATTCAGTATCGCTAAATTAAATTAAGTCTTTTCAGAAGCAGAGTAATTAAATCAAAACCCTCATGTCATGCCATTGTAGCATAACTTGCTTCTTAACAGAATGTCTTTGAATGACATTTGGGAATTTATTTCTTTTAAAAATCAGTAAGTATACATCATAGATACTATTATCCATGCATGTAAAGTATGATGTGCTATCCTTATAAAAGCAACTGTGGTAGAATAAACAAACCTGCAGTCCAGTTGTAATACAACCAGCAAGTCTGGTTGTATTACATCTGGTAATAGGAAGAATATGTGGGTATTAGGTATTAGGAAGAATATATGGGAAAATACACAATATGAAATACAAAGATTGGACATCAACAAACAGGAATGAATCTCTAAGTTTCCTTTATAAAAGATAATTTTATCAAAAGGACGAAAATCGGTATCCTTGTAAACGGACAATTAATGAGTAAAAGTAAGCACATTACGCATGCTTGCACAGATTTAAAATTCTTCCTGGCGGTAAAATAGTGAAACTAAAACAAAATTTGGTAATATAATCCCAAGTGTTCCTTCACTAATAATTCATTTGAATCATTTAACTCTAGGTACTAGGGACAACCTTTGATTAAAATAGGTCTGCCTGAAATGTTAGCATTACTTGAGTCATTATTTGTGTCCAAAAGGGCTTCTAGTTGAGGCAAAGAAGATCAAAACAGATTTGTGGGGTTTTTTCTGTTTGCTTTACATAGTTTCAAAAAAGTAGCATAATTTTGTTTAAAATATTTGAATGCATGCATTTGAAAAGATTGTATAATTAAATTACACTTCTTCAGGGCCTTTAATAGTAACATCAACGTGAAAAGCAATTTGGTTTATAACACCTCTTATACTCCAAACTGTCCTTTCATACATGACCAGCTCTGTTCAATAAAGTTTTTATTTTGATTTTAATTAATAAAATTGTCATACAGATATTTCTGGTACTTTAATTCTAAAAATAAATACACTCTTAGTATTGCTAATGCAGCTAAAAGATGCAAAAACAGGGTTAGATTTTTTTTATGATGTTAAACTAAATAAGAAAAAGACTTGTTGTATCTCTTGAAATCAGCATCTAAAGTGTTCCTAATATTTGCTGCCTTTTCCTCCCCACCCAGCGAGAATTAAGTATTTTCCTTTAAAAAACTATAAAAACATGGCTCGATACCCTTATATTAATACAGCACTTGGCAGCACTTATGTGGTAGATGGCGTTTCTGATGCCCTTTTTAGGTAGATAAAATAATAGATTGTGTGAATGTCTGAATCTTATTGAAATGTCTATTTCTCTTCTGAATCCTCTCAGAAATACAATGCAAACAGAATGATAAGGGAAAACTTATTTTGTTGTAAAGATCAGATTCTATTAATTCAGAAATTAAACCCAAAGTTAAACAATCCATCTTACCCCTTCTTCCTAAGATTGACTGTTTCCATATTTGTATGAAATGCTTTCTTGCTAACTACATTCAAATGTTTCATTTGGATTTTAAGTATTGTATTCATTTGTTTAACTATATTTTCAATTGTAGCCATTAATTTTCTATACATCTGGTATTTAAATGTTTGAATATTTCAGAATCTTCTTTTCTTTTTTCTCCAATTTATAGGATTTATATTTCAAAAAGAACAGTTGGATTTTAAGCAAAAAATCGTATTTCTAAGTTGAGGCTCAAAGTGTTTGCAATGAAATATTTAGTTTCACTGAAATAACCATGGATTTTGAAAACATATGCAAACAAGCAAATATGAAAACATAACTCTACCTCAAAACAGAATGGAGTATAATGAGATGGTTGAAGTATATAAAAAATACTTTGGCTAGCTAATATTTTCCCATAAAAACATGTTGTGTTAAATAACATTTCGTTGTTAGACACAAGATGTGCTTGCTCCTGTGCTTGTTCCTGAATATTTTACCATGTTTGTTTTCTGTATCTTTGACCAAACAACTGTAGGGACATAATAAAATGTAATAATGTTCTAAACACAATAGGATTTAAAAAAGAGATTCTGAGAGGAATACAAAAAATGTATTTTGCAAGAAAATTCTTAACTGTTGTAGAAAAGAGAAATATTTAATAGACAAGGTAATTGGAATGTGGTACAGGAGTACTTTTTCAGTATTGCTTACAGGAGAAAAAAGGTTAGAGAATATTTTAATCAGTGCAATGTGACGATAGCTTTGCATATGCTGTTCAGATGGCACTGGAGAAGGGAAGGGAAAAGAAGAATTTCAAATATACTTTAAAATTAGTTAATTCTAAGGCATTAATTTTGTTTTAAATTTAGATATTTTCTTAGTCATAGTCCTGATCAATGGCAAGATTAAACTGACAATAAGTGAGGAGTTGTGTCTTGATGGCATTGTAACCCTGATAAATACTCCTAAGTAGATGTAGATGACATTTTCAACAGTGCATACATATATATATATATATAAAAAATATATAAATAGTATATTTGCAATGGCTGGACCTTAATATGTATATAAAATTCAAATTCCACAATGTTATGAACCATTTCTCAAGTAAATACCTGTATACATTTCTAATGTAATGATATATGGACATCCTAAATACCTGAGAAGTGTACAGGATACTCTGAGAAGCGTATTGTAGGCTTCAGCACAGAGCTTATGTTGTATACCTTGTTTGCCTTTCTATTAATAGGCCAATAATAAAGGTGTTTATTACTCCAGAGCTCTTACTGAACGGAAGGAAAAATAACAATGAACTGTTTTTCTCCTGGAGATTAGGAGACTTTTTGTTGTAATATTGAAATGCATCAGAAGACACAAAGAAAAAATCTTTTCTCTGTACAATAAGCAACACATATGTGACATTTATGAAATGAAATTTATGTATGCTTGACCTCCCCGAGCTTATATTCCTTGATAAAGTTTTAAGAAGCATTTTTAATACATATTTTAGCCATATAAAAAAAGAAAAATGCGAAACAAAATAAAGAAAAGAGAGAAAATTGGTACTGACAAAAAATCATGGCACTAATAAAATTGAGGTCCAGATATAACAAATCACTAAGTGCAACTTCATCTGGAGGTGATGTGACTTACAACATGGCCTTCATCAATATTAAAATAGCAAACAGCTCATTAACCTTTCCTTAGTCCCGGAGCAGCACCACTGAACAGCTGCTAGTGTTCTGGTCCTAGTGTACGGTCTACGGTAACAAAGAAAATTGGGTTTCCTTCATGAGGATATCCAGAAAAGTATCCCTGTGTGTGGTTGTAGAAACTTTATTAATGTCACACACATTGTTATTTTTAATCACCATAACATTATAAAACATGAAAATAAAAGAAAATATGTCTCCCTATTTTCTTCTTAGGCCAGATGTCATCTTTTTGTCGTATTCTTCTAGTGATCCTACTATTATAGACCATAATTGACCCATTTTCCCCACAATATAGCTAAGAAACATAATGGTAATGATAAAACAATACTGACTTCTACAATAACTTCTACAGCGAGGATAAGTGACTTGAAATGCCAAAGCCTGTTGCCAAGGTCAGACTAGAAGACCAAGAATTTCTTCTAGGTTAAAATCTGCTAGTTTATGAACCTGTGGTTGAACTCCTGAGGATCTTTGAAAAAGGTACAACAAAACTACAGAAAATATTGTTGAGAAACTTTCCATCAGCTTATCCATGAAGGGTAGGTTTCAGGGCTGACATCTGAACTTTATTCACCCAAGAAAGACTGCTTCAAATATTGGGGCATATTTATCTGAGCTCCAAAAATTTAAGAATTTTAAGAAAGCAGACTCATTGACCAAACCTCTGAATGCAAACATAGCAGCGATGTTTTCTATTCTTTGCATTCATTTAGCTGACAGTTTTAGTACTTATAGATTTTTAAATTAGTCAATTACTAGAGACAGTATATTTGACTTTTACTCACTATCTTTTAATCAACACCTTTGTAGATGCAAATCCCTTTTCTTTGATTTAATAAAACTATTTTTGTCACAGGGATTACCCTTAGCAGTAATTAGATTACCAAGAGAGAAGAAAAAAATATTAAGATATATATTTAACATTAGGGGCAAAACATAGTACCCCTGAAAGCCACATACTTTTAAAGAACAGATAAGATCTTTTCCTGCTAACAAAATTTATACCACTTCAAGTATGTATATATGCTATCTAAGATACTGAGAGATCATAGAATGAACTTTTGGATTAGTCTTGTTACTATAAAAATCTCGGGGTTTTGTCAAGATTGTGTATCTGATTAATGTTGCCTGCATGAGGTTATAGGCAGCCTGAAGTCACAAACTTTTTTAACCTTTGAGTAAACCCAATCAATGGGCTACAGTGAACAATGAAAACAAGAGATAAAAATGTTAGTTGGCCCACCAGCTCGGTGGGGTTTTTTCCTAATGTTTGTTTTACTGCCTCCTAAAATACAAAACCTTTAGGCTATATTTAAAAAAAAAACCAACCTTTTGGGAGACATTCACTCTCTCTCACACACACAGCATTGTGTCATCTAACTGCAATATAGGATTCAGTGACAATTCCATATTCAAATAATGTTATAGCCAGAGCACCTTTGGAAGTCAAATGGTTTAATCAGACAAAGTTATTCTTGTAAGAAAAAGTATTGTTGATTTCAAGAGGATGTAGAACTGCCCTTGAAGATATACAGAGAACTATTTTGCCTCCTATAAAATTCCGTTCAAATGCTGAAAATAAATAGATATGTGTACCTTCAGGAGAATTAACGGAAAAATATCATATTTTATATTTTTAAAAAAGGTGGAAAATGAAAACAATTAGATAATACAGATTTTATCATTAGATTTGGAAGAGCTCCAGGGCTGAAATGAAAGTTCAGACAGATTAAATACCTGGAACTGAAGTAAAGGATCCCTGGTGTAATTCAGAGACACATATTTACAAAGCCACATTCACCAGAGTGGCTCAGCTAGGCAAGCAAATAAGATGAGCTTAGGGGATTTACAGCTTTCTAATGTCCTTATCAAAACTCCTTAATCAAAAGCCCATAAGTAATTTATCTCTACCCTCCGTGCTGAGTGCTCTAGACACATGCTGGAAAAGTGGATTAATGGAAGACACTGATTGTTTTTGATTTCTGACATACATTTATTTAAAGTTCTCTTCTAAAAAAATACTTTTCAATGTCTATTAGCAGTGATTTATGACCTACAGTTTGCTCTGGTTTAGAACAAAATAAACAAACAGAAAGAATCCTTCTCCTAGGACACTGCAAACCCAAAGCCTCAGTGCTATAAATAAAAGTTTTACCAGTGATTCATAACTTGTGTAAACACAAACTTAAGCTAAGTAAAATCATTAAATAAATCTCAATCTCTCATACCTTGCAATTCTGTTTGCATGTAAGACTGTGGCCTACTGAGGAAATCTCCATTACAAATTGGAAGGAAAGATAACCAAAATATGACAAACTTTTAACTATTTAAAACTTCTCCCAAAAAAATCCAAAACCCACCAACAAACAACCCAGATACCTCCCTTTTTGTGATATTTCAGGAAGATTGTTCAGCTGCAGCTTTAGCAGGACTGGGTTTGTCGAGTGTTTAGTAATAGGTTTGCTCCTGTTTTTCTGTGCCTATAATTTTAGAAATAACTATCAATACGAGAATTCCATATAAGATTTTTCCCCCAACATTATTAGCAGCTATTTTGTAACACTTGCTGACTACATGCTTGAAATGTTCCATGTGTGCTTTGTCTGAGGCCTAATACTATGCAACAAACTGTCCTTGATTCATAATGAAAGTATTTTGCTTAGTAGGTAAAGATGAAAAATCATAAAGGTGTTATTTTTCTAAAACTGTTTGCCAGAGGCAGCATTAGTGTAAGTAACGAAAGTGTCATGAAGTCTTTGATAGTGAGGCTACAGTATTTCTTGCTCTTTCTTCTTCCCTCTTTTTGCTCTTTCCTTCCCCTTTTCCCTTTTCCCTGCATCCCTCATTCCTTCCTTTTGTCCCTTATTCACTCCCTATTTTTTCTTTCCTCCCTTTCTTCCGTTTCACAGTTAAAGTGAGATCACAGTTCACAGTGCAGTGGAGTGCTTAGGCTTGTTTTATATGGAACAAATACTTTTAAGCTAACAACAAACATCAGAGTAGTGCATGAATAAATTTCTATTTCTTTTCTACCTCTTCTAATTTAAAGGAGCTGTTATGACGTTCACCAGATATCATAGTGCTTTGCTATTTACAAATACTTATTTTTCAAAATAAATTTTAATCTGATACAGGATCACTTTCTTGCAGAATTTAAATGGATGAGATATGGGAGGCTCAAAATTCAATATTTTTGCTTCATCATTTTAAAGGAAATTCTAAAATAAGAATTCAGCTGGATTAAATAAAATGTATGCAACCATCGGTGAAAGTTTTAGTGAATTTAGCCAAGTTCAGCATCATATTCCTTCACAGCTGAACAGAACATGAATTGCAATCATCAGCAGTTTGAGTCATCTGAAGGGATCAAAACATAAAAATCTTGAAGTCTGTTAGGTAAGTTGAAAAAAATAGCCTGACTGTATTTTGAGACCAAATAGAGTGAGTGAGAAGGCTAGCTATCAGCCAGGGACAGGCTTGCTATTGAGTTGCTCTAGACATACACGTTGAAAATTCATACTACAGAGGATATTTTAAGGTCATGCATAAATGTCTTAACATCAAGAAATTAATTTCCGGTATGTGTATATTCACTAGATGTATATTTATGCAATTAACTTTTATTGCTTCCCAAAAGGACCCAATGGTTCTTTGAGTAAGGTATTTGCACACTTTGGTCTGAAATAAAAGCCTTGAAAAATTCACTGGGATAAGATTCAGCGATAATAATTTCTGACATCTAGGAAATCTCTCCTGAGGTGATATATTCATCAGAACTTTCCAAAGAATCACCTCTTTTACTAATATGCGTACATTTTCAGAAGGACGGCAAAGGTGATTTTATTGAAAGGACACTGCACGGAAGTTAATTTAGAAATGGCACAAAACTGGAGGTTTACATAGAAACAATGTCCAAATTTATTTTTTTTTCCAGATACAGAAGAGTCTGTATTTTTTCCCTTTGTTCTAGAAAATATAAAACCATTTTTATTGCTATTTGCAAGAAGTTATGAAAATATATATTGATGATAGATTAATTTTTCTCAAATGCAATCAAGGAGCAATCAAGAAGTGAAGTTAATATTCTTTTACTTTTGGAATCAAAATGATTGACTTTCAGAAATCAGAATCACAGAATCACAGAATATGCTCAACTGGAAGGGACCCATAAGGATCATGGTCCAGCTCCTGGCCCTGCACAGCACCATCCCCAAGAGTCACAATATGTTCCTGAGAGCATTGTCCAAACACTTCTTGAACTCTGTCAGGCTTGGTGCTGTGACCACTGCCCTGGGGAGCCTGTTCTAGTGCCCAACCATCCTCTGGGGGAAGAATATTTTTCTAATATGCAACCTAAACCTCCCCTGGCAAAACTTCAGGCCATTCCCTTGGGTCCTGTCACTGGTCACCAAAAAGAAGAGATCAGTGTCTGCCCCTCCTCTTCCCCTCACGAGGAAGCTGTAGACTGCAATGAGACCTCCTCTCAGTCTTGTACTCTTGACTGAACAGACCAAGTGACCTCATCCGCACCTCATCAGGCTTCCCCTCAAGGCCCTTCACTATCATTGCAGTCCTCCTTTGGATGCTCTAATAGCTTAATAACTTTGTTAAGCTCAAACAAAAATACAGAAAATTCCACTTGAGCATAAGAAAAATCTCTTTTACTGTGAGAGTGGTCAAACTGTGAAACAGGCTGTCCAGAGAGTCTATGAGCTTTCTGTTCTTGGAGTACTCGAAACAACTAGCAACAGCCCTGAACAACCCGTTTTAGCCAACTCTGCTTCAAAAGGGTAGTTGGACTACACGGTCTTCAGAGATCCTTTCCATCCTCATTCTCAGCAATTCTCTGATCCTCTGAAGGGTTTCCAGGGCTTTTTTTGTTCTGTAGTTTTAATGCTGGAGAACTTCACCCCTGAAATCAATTAGTATGATGCTTTGCGATAAAAGTACATAGCCCATATGATATCTTTACCGACTTACTACTTTTTTAATGTACTTTTGTTCTGAGTTGACACTGTAACTATCATGTGTTTGTCACATATTGTTCTATGGATGTCTGTAATTAAAAATGTTTTACTGGGTTTTTATAAGTGCTTTATTACATGACACTGTTTCAGACAGATTTCACTATGGATGTATAGTTCATCGGACTCATTAGGTATTCTGACTAACCAATTTTGCCCTTTTTTGTCATTGCAATAAAAAGGATTTTAAAAGCAGTTATTTCCAGAAACCTGCATAGAGAAGCTGTGTCTGTGTTTCCTTAATAAAATGCCATTTTTCTTCACATATGTGACCAAATATTGACCTGTGAAGTGTGTTTTCCTTAGTAATTCTTTTACTGAACAGTGGCTCAGAATCTGAGTCTGCAAAAGATTCTTTTGAGGTCTGACGTATTGATAGACCACAGCAACTTGAAGATTCAATCACACGCCTAGAACCTCACAGTAATATCAGAATAAGGGGTTCTTTCTTATGTCTGTCTACACATTCATGTTCCCGTGATGAATGGTCAGCTTAATAGGTGTCCTAGAAAAAAATGCACCAAGTGGGAATATCCTTAGATTTGTAAAATGCATTTCTAAAGTACTTTATTCCATTCTGTTTAATGAAATAGCTCTTGCTATACTGCTTATTTTTGTATCTAAGCACTAAAGTTTTCATATAGATGTAGAAATACATTAACTTGTTCATTCTTCATAAGACTTTTCAGTAAAAATAAAGTTTGTGGTGGTTTGCATCTTTCAGTGTTATCATTTATTTGTAGTATTATGCTTATTTAATGAATGTAACTTTACATTTGATTCACACTCTTGTGGCACAACTAAAAGGCGCTCCCCTTCCTCAGGAATTTATTGACCACTCCTAACATAATATTTTATTTTCTTGCTGTCACGTCTTGGGTGAATAAGGAAGACAGAGTGAGATCAAGAATATGTAGAGATATATAAGACATTCTATGACAGATTCCACTTTACTCCAAGAGATGAACAACTAGGAAAAGATAAAGAGATGGCTAAAATGAAAGATTTGGTCCTTGCAATAACAACTTGTAATACATAATGTATTTCCAGCAAGGGAAAAGTGCAACAAGGGCATCCTTCATGCAGATAGAAAAGAATTGACCAGGTAACCTCTGATGGAAAGATTTTTCCCTGGCCACTTTCCAGGATGAGCGTCTAAGGACTGAAAAGTTTTTATTTTACCAAATATAATGCCACTTCACAAGGGTAACACATAATTTAATTCTTTTTCCTTTTCATTGCAGTGAACTTTACATATGTATTGGTGGCTCTGAAAGGAGCATGCAACAAATTAATGTCCTGATTGGCTTGCTATTTGTGACTTTGCAAAGTAAAAGTCAAAGCTAAATTAAAGTCTTGACCATTTAATAAGAGGACGATGAAGAATATGAATAGTATTTGATTGTGAAAAAGTGTCGTTAAAATGATTAACCATACATATGGTCTATAAATAAATCATAGAGATTTACCAAAAAAACCCCCAAATTTGTGATCTAGATTCTAGACTTTTGAAAGTTGGAAAATTAAAAAAA
>VWZT01006401.1:300544-325088 GCA_013397055.1 Pachycephala philippinensis
AAAAATATATATATATACCCATTTTGGGTATATATAGACACTTCTTTTTTTTTTTTTTTTTGATTGCCATACTTTTCTCTCCTTTTTGGAACCTACATATAAATAGTGATTTCAGCACATTTTTTTGGTATTTTGTTATGGCCATATATAGTATATTCTTAGCTATTTTGAAATATATGCTGTAATGTGAGGTGACAAAATGATCTAATATCTGAATTCTATTTTTTTTTAATGACAGCACAATGAAGCCTGAAAGCATTTAAGTGATATTTCTTTGTCAAAATTCCAAACATGGACAAGTGATTTAGCTGCAACTGAATCATGACTTGGAACAAGAAGCAGAAATACAGCAAAATAGTTGAAGGATGTTGATGATTTTTGTGACTTTTAGCTGATTACAGCTGCTTTGAAATTACAGCAAACATCCAGAACTTTTAATGAATTTCCATATTAGGGGTAGCACTGACTTCACATCGGAATGAAGAGGCAAATGACTGCACATAATGGTGACTATGTCATAAGTCTTTGTTCTCTCTAACAAGCAAGTAGCATATGATCACTCCATGAATTTTTCAAGAGGCCTTCAGATGCCATATGCATTGGAGTAATTTAGACACATGGACAATACCAAGAAAAGAGCTGAATATATAGTTATTTCAGCAGACGATAAGTTTTTACATAGCTTTGAGTCAGTTGACATAGTACTTCTTGCATCTGAAGTGAA
This sequence comes from Pachycephala philippinensis, assembly GCA_013397055.1. NCBI lineage: Eukaryota > Metazoa > Chordata > Aves > Passeriformes > Pachycephala > Pachycephala philippinensis. The sequence goes on from VWZT01006401.1 coordinate 301,269, forward strand.
AAATCAGTATTTCCCGTGATGACTGCTATTTAGACCTAGCATAAATCATATATACTTCTACAGCCTTCTTTCTGGAAACCAGTCTCATTATCTTATTCTCAGATCTTCCAGATTCTTGAAAACATTCTGTTAAATAAATTAGAAAAATCATGCCATTGTGGTTTCTTGGGTTTGGTTTGGTTTGGTTTGGTTTGGTTGGTTGATTGGTTGGTTGGCTTTGGCTTTGGTTTTGGTTTTTTGGAGGGAAATGCATAGATGTGGTCCTCAAATTTATAAAACTTGCCAAAGCCTTTTAAAATTGACAGAATACTGTGCAACTGCCAAAAAACAGATATTCTGTACATAGGATTTGTCTGATTTTGATGCAGATTTGTATGCAAATATCTGCCTAAGTTGAAATGTACAGGTTTCCACACAAACGTATGTTAGTAGGTTTTGTGAAAAAAACTCAAACCAAAAAGCAGAACCGTGAGGTAAAGTGTATTTCAATAAAACTGCAAATATTTTAGCATAATTTGAGGTACTTGTCAATAAATTTAATGATTCAGCATATTTTGAGAAGAGGAACAAACTCTCTAAAGGTTATTTGATTCCAGATTGAGGTAATGGCAGGTATTTAATGAATGCGCAATACATCAGGTGAATTTATGACCTTGGATAGGTCAAAGTCAACAATAGTTGAGGGGTTAATATAAAGAAATAAAAAGTTACATCCCTCGGCTTTCTTGAGAAAAGTAACAGTGTCAAAAAATTTAATTTCAAATAAAAAAAATAAAATGCTAAGTGCAAATTTTATTTTGAAATCTGTGTTCTGTAGGACACAACTTATAGTATTTTTAATTTAGCATACCTCTATGATTTTGATACATATCTATAAATTAAGGGTTCTCAATCACAGAATTCTTTTGATTGTAAAAGACCTTCAAGATCATTGAGTTCATTTTAACTGTCTTAAAAATAAAATCATGTCACATTCACTGGTGTACAATATTAGCAAGGATAACCTTGTTGAAATTAAAAATAAAAGCAGATACACCATGAGACCATTTGATAACTAATAGCCTCAGTTAAGCATCTGTAAAAATTTGTATAGCCTTCCAATTTTCTTTCCTGTTTTGCTGTATTTTGGAGAGCTCAAGCCTGCTACTGAAATATGCTTCTTGCATATGTTTTTTGCTTAAGTAAAATCACAGCCTACTCTATATTTTCAAATATAGTGACTAAGCTAGAGAAGTCAACTTTACAAACGTATACCTGGAACCTCAGTTTAAATGAGAAGAGGTATCTTGATTTACACCAACTGTAAGGTCTGCTTTAAAAAATGCTTTAAAAAGTTGGATTTTAAATAGATGACTTTTCTGTCAGGGAATTTTAATAGGAACTGATGGATGAGGCAACAACAGCTTAGTGAGAGGAAGTGTGTTTACTTCACTACATTATATCTCATTTCTATGTTCCCATATTCCTCATATTATCTTAGTTTTACTGTAAATTCTCAGAAGGTTTTCTCTTCTGGGGGAAAAAAAAATAATTCAATTGCTGGAGAACTGGAAACCACCGGGACAAGCAAGAATGAATTCTGGACCTATTGCTGCTTTTCTGTCAGGTAAAGCATTTTTTTCAGAATCAGAGCTGAACAACAGAAAACCTAAACTGTTTGCAGAAGGGAAGACATGTAATGAATAAAATGTGAGGCCTCAGAAGATGGAAATGGAAAATACGTGTATACAGAATACCGCAGAGGATGTTCTGCTTAATTTCAGTAAGGACTTCAGCTGAGAACAATTTTCTTACAATAGAGATAAAGCAGAAAAAGGAGCTGGAAAATGTGTAGGTTTGGGTGGGTTCTCACTTGTCCTGTAGGACCAGGCAGCTGGTGCTGTTGAGGTCAGGATTGTCTCTAATGTAGTGAGCTGAACCCAGTCCTCATGAAAGTGGGGCCTGATCTAGGAACTGCTAAGTGGGTAATAAGAAACCAGAAACCCTTCTATTTCAGTGCTTGCTTGGCTTCGTAGGATGTTTTATTTGTTTGATAGATAGAGGGCAAAGCATATATCTTCTGTCATTATACTCAGATTTATACGTATCAAATTTGATGTTTAACAATATCCAGGAGCTGCACCTCACAGTCATGGCTTTTATGGCTCAGTTTTCCTGGGTTCCTTCCCTGGCATCTTGTCTGATACTGGTTCACAAGGTCTCACCTGCCTCTCATATACCCTACATGGCAGCTTACTTTGTTTGAACTGCTCTTTCACATAAAGGAAACTTCCCTGCTTTTCTTTCCTACCCATATTCCCTGAAAAGCCCTGAAGTAGTCAGGTTTTGATTGTTGCTTATTCTGTCTGTTTCTCAGGCTATGTGCATTTATGTACATATACTTGAGTAGGAACTCCCTTCAGCCTTTTCCATATTTTTACTGTTTCTGCAGTTCATTCATAACTTGGGTGGGTAAAGACATCACAGACATACACCAGCATCTCCACCAATAATATTTTGAAGAATTTTTCTTCCAGGTCCCAGGTTACACATATATTAATTGTTTCAGATAGAATAAAAGAATCATCCTCCATGATATTGTGCCAAACCAATTTTTTTTTTCCCCAACATTTAGTATTCATATAACACTCTTCATATATAACGTCTAAAAATGCAGAGAAGTCAGAAACTGCTATTGATTTATTGTGATGGACACTGAAGTCCATAGGGCAATTTTTGCTAGAAATATTCATGTAGCCAAAGCAATGAAATAAACAAAAAACAAATTTGGATCTCATTGTCCTCTGAGGTATAACTGTTTCATGCACTGTGTTGTCATCTTTATAAAATATGAAAATATTAATACAAAATAATAGATGGGATTTTTTTTTCCTGATTTCAAGTGGATGGAAATAGAAAATAGTCTAACCCAGAGCAATTCCATATAATTTTCATTCTCCAAAGTGTGTTTCTTTTTCCTTTACCCTTGTAGGCAATACAAAGAAAAAGGGGAAAGATGGGAAAGGATTTTAAGTTATATTACCTGAATGCAATTTTCTCCAGCTGTGTTCCCTCAAGGACATTAGTAATTTATCTACTCATTTACCTTTAGTTAGAAAGTATTACGCAATTTTATCTGAAAACACATGAGAAAGATCAATTACAGGACTATGAATTCTACATGGTCAAATGATTTATTGCTAGATCATCCAGCAGGATCTACTAATAGCTGTAATAAGAAAGACTTTGAAATAAGTAAGACATTAAATTGTTTCACCATATGCTCATAATCATAATTTTCTTGCTAAGGGTCATTGTATGGCTACCCTTAAAAGAATGAGACAAGCAGCATAGAATTCTCTGTTAATTGGTGTTCTTTATGTAAGTTGAGAGCAATTGGCACAAAATATGTTGAAAATTGTATTATAGCTGGCCAAGACATTATAATGCTTGAGTTTCCAGGGTGATAAAGTACTTTTTAGAGAAACAACAACATCAACAAACAGATGGCAAAAGAAGAAAATAAACTAAGGATAAAAATTAATGTAAAGAAGGGAAATCAACAAATAAGTAAAGACAAAGAAATAAAGAAAATAGCTCTATTAAAGAAGATTAAGACTAGAAACAATATTTTTATTAATAATTATTTTAAAAGAATTCAGCCTGATGTTCTTTTACTGATATTCCCTTTAAAAATCTGAAGTAGTGATTCAGGTGCAATTCAATCCAGATGTTGTATTTTAGGATTTCACTGGCTTTGTATCTTATTAGAGTTGATAGCTAAGAACAAAGCAGCTAGAACCCACATGAAAACAATTGTGAGCTAAAAGAACAAGTTCATGAAATAAGGTAAATTTAAAGAAGATAATAATGTAGGAGAGAGGTGTTTATCCTTAAGTGCTTCTACTTTTAACTAATCTGGAATTCTTAAATTTCACTGAGAGTAAACAGCACTGAGAATATTACTTGTGTTTATTACTTAACCAATCTTCTGTTATTAGTTCTGCTGCTTCTGGTCTCTAAGTACTTCCTAGATATTTATGAATGTCAAATTCAAAGAAATGAGAGACTATATAATGCTGTGATACACATTTTTTCAACAGGTGCAGTCACTGACAATTTAGCCTCTGAAAAGTTAAAGTGCTTGTGTCAGATATCACTGTTCTGTTATATGACACTATATTTGCAGCACTACGGATTGGTAAAACAGGTAGAACCCTGATGTAAGTGTTAATCATGTTTCTTCAACTGACACAAAATCAGTATACAAAGTACCTTCGGCTGTTCATACATATGTGCGATCTCTAAGTATAGTGAACTCTGAGCACTGGAATTTTTGAACAATATTATGGAATTTGATATATATATCAGGAAATCAGTGAACAGGTGCTGTTGTCTGTTGGGTTACACTACGTGATGATAGAATGATAGGCCTGGTAGGCTGGAGAGAAAGCCTCTTTCCTGGGCCCAGAGGTGACCCTGGGACTGTATCCAGGTCACCGGGGATGAGCAGAGAGAGGATTGGAGCTTGTTGACAAAGCTGGACCTGTGAGAGGTGATGAATGCAGTTTGTAATCTTATAGGGTATTATTTACATATCACCATAATAGTCAACGTCTCTGCTTTATCCCAGGTGATAGGGGAACACTGTGGTGATCATCTTTCCTATTTATATGATGTTATTTTCTGTTCTATGGGGGTATTTAGGGAATTTGAGTTACATAATAAATCACTTTGCACCGGAATTTGTGTGCGGAGTTGATGTCCATGCGTGAACACTGCAGTTGTCCAGACTTTTGTCGCTTGTCATCTGACAGATACAGAGTGGGATCGGGAATCCTCCAGAGTATAATGAAGTGACAGTCCAAAGATCTATGTTTCTTTCTGGCCATTCTCTCACCTGGCAATTCCATTATTTGCCACTGTTTTTGTTTTACGGACAAAATAGAACTTATTTCAGGCTGACTACATTAAGTCACAGTACAGAAAACATTCCAAATGTGTATGCTTGTAAACCCATTTGTAGCAGTACAAGACTATGTCTTGTTCAAACATGAAGAATAGATTGTCAGACTGATAATCTGAAAAAAAACTTGAACATGCAACCATGCAACCCAGACGGAGAGACACGTGTTCTGACCTCAGCAGGTTAGCGTGGTTCTCCATATGAGCCCAGTTTATTTCTGATTCATAAAAAGTTAGAGGTGATAGCCTTTTTGTTTCAGAATGAAAATATTTCTAATGTCCAGTTTATTAAGAAAAATTAGAATAAAAAAGAAGTCTGAAAATTGTTTAGATTGTAGAGACAAAGAAATTTGCATTTCCCTGTCATAAATGTTTTAGTAATAAATGAGTTTGTAATGTCAAGTTAATATTGCTAAGTCACAAAAAATTCAGCCTTGATATAGTATAATAATCTCTTATTTTTTACATTAACCTTGTTTTTTTAAGTATTTTGAACAAATATTGACTATTAAAAGTGAAATGCAAGGTGGAGCCATTTTATGTGGAGCTTCATAAAGACATGAAGCAGACTAAAGAGAAGAAAAATAAAGAAAATAAGTGCTCACATCTTCCCATGGTAAATGACAGATTTAGTGCAGATTGTTTGGCTTGGATTTTTTCCCCCTGAGAATAAAGAGGAACCTCAGAGATCAATACACAAAAGCCTGAGTCTTGAATTGACAGTATTCTTTGTTAAGAAAGGAATCTACCTTGTGTACTAAATCTCAGAAAAAGACACAACATACTGAATCCTGCTTATGACATAGGGGAAACCATTACACTGACTCAGTCTCTGATCAGCATACAAAAGAATAAAAACTTGTTCTGGGTCTATCTGGAGTGGAGTTAGCTTTTCTTCATAGCAGCCCATATGATGCTGTGCTTTAGATTTATGATCAAAATAGCATTGATAGCAAGCCAATGTTTTATTCATTGTTGAACATTGCTTGAGCAGCATCAAAGACTTTTCTATTTCTCATTCTTCCACACTATCTGGCAGTAGGCTGAGGGTAGGTAAAAAGCTGTGAGGGGGCATAGCTGGGACAGTTGACCTGAAATGACCAAAAGAGTACAAGAGTACACCTTACGTGTTGCCATGCTCAGCAAAAAGAGAATTTTGGTCAATGCTTCCTATCAGCAGGCAGCTGTCCTGGGAAGCTGGGCCTCAGCACGCATAACTGTCACTTGGGAAGACAGATGCCATAATCACAAATGTGTTCCACTCTTGATCCTCCCTTTTCTAAGAGTTTATTCCTGATAAAGACCCAGCGACCTGTGATTGTGTCTGTTGTCCTTGTCCTCTCCCGTGCCTCCCCCACACCAACCTGACCTTTATTTCCTGTAACCCTGCTCAAGTGATGACCACCAGTGGCAGTCGTAATGGACGCATCTGGTCACGACGGCTGCAGCAGACTCGAAGTGGATTTGGGGGAGACACAATTGTCAAGGGCTAAGATGAGCAATGCGCCCATCTAATCATACTGTTGCTTATGTTTGGAGGAAATTGACTTCTGTAGTTAACATGCAAATACCACTATAATTCAGTTCATTTACTCTACAAATAGTGGATAGATGGGGGTTCATTGAGCTTTCTTGCATGGCAGCAGTCAGCACACCTTGAGTAACAACACCTCTCTAGGCTACTCCTCGAGGTTGAGAGATTCCTTGTTGCAACAGATTATAGGTAAGTGATTAATAGCATACTAAACTTTTAAATCTTAACTAAGTGCTCTAAAGGGTGGGTTCTGCACATATAATCCTTTAGACATAAACCGTTGACAAAGTCTGGGATAAGCCTGGATCCAGCTGCACCTAAACTCCCCTCTGAGAAGCAGTTTAGAACACAAGGGTGTCCTTCCTGAATCTCATGACTTGGCAGAAGGCTCTCCCTGACAGTTTTGTCTGACTCTGTCCTTTATGCGGTAGGTGATCAAGTGCACCTCGCTGTCAAATCTTCTTAAATCACTGACACATTTCCTATTTTCCAAACTTTGTTAAATCACTGCTTTTTATCAATAGAAATATTGCTACTTCTCTCTTAAAAGTGTTACTCCATCTGCGACGTGACATATCTGTAGTCTCTTGAGTGGCTCTAACATTTTTATTACATCCAAATTCGTCAGGCAAGCTGATACCATCTGGAACTACAAATGAGAGTGGGTTCATCTAAATAAAGATTAATGCTACCTGCATACTTGACAGCACAGCAGGGATCAACCCTACTGATAAAGAACATGACCCATAACCTTTTTTCTCCTGCTACTGGAAATGTGAATGCAAAACTCAAATCAATACTCTCTATAACCAGCAGTAGATTTGCTTAGCTGTTGGTACAACAACTGGTTTTGTTGTTTGGTTTGGTTTGTTTGTAATGGAAGGAAAAAATTATATTCAAATGTTTTAGGATCAACTACAAGGCTTCTGTAGCATTTCCTTTTCGTTTTCTCTTTTTTAATTCCTTGGATGATGAAACAGGCAATAGTCATCATATATTTAGCTTATATTGGAACTTTCTAGTGGATATCGATATAAATTGTCAGTGAAGGGCTTGGGGTCAATCAGGCTGAATAGATACATTCATCTATCATCCCTCTGATGCAAGGGAGCAGCAAAATCACAAGGGTAAGATGAAAAGTTAATTTAAGAAACCAACAGCCATTTTTTTCCTTTCACTTGGCATGAGGTCCTTGACAGTCTTGAAAAATCAAAGATTTTTTTCTCCTGTGTTTTGCAGACTTACCTCAGAATCCCCACAATACTCATATCAGGTCCTTAGTGATCAGGTATGTTAGTGACATTGAAGTGTGAGGGGCTATTAGCCATATACTTGTCACTTAAATTTTAAATATTTATGTTTGAAACATTGCCTTATTTTTTTTTCTTGAGACAATAGGATCGCCGACACAAAGGATGTAAATCTCAGCCTATGGCTAAAAATATACAGGGATAGCAAGAGAAATCTATTTATCTTGTACATAAAAGATCATGAGAGAAATACTGGATACTGCTAATGGAAGCAAAGACGCAAAAAGATAAATATCAATGAACAATTTAATGTCAAAATCTTTTATTGTCTTTCTTTTTTTTTCTTCTCTTCCCATTAGGGAGAAAAATCAGCAATGACAATTAGAGAGGATAGTTGATCAGTAAGAATTTCACAGAAAGTGATTTCCCATATCCCTCTGGCCCTAATTAAAATGGTAATCAGTTGTACATAACGGACAGAACCAGCTTTATTCTTCTACTACTTGGTGTAAATCTGGAGTAAGTGTATTGACTTAAGCAACATTATTCTATATTCATGGTGATTTGAAAGAAACTAAATTTCTTCCTATCTGTTATAAAGAATAATTGAGGTTTCTTCTGTATATGTCCTGAAGTTTATACTGCAATTTTTTCTTGCTCTGTCCAATTTTTTTCAGTATCATTAAAGCTTCTAAAACTCCTTTAAATGTTCTGGGATTTCTTTCTCTCTTATGCTGTTCTCAGTCACACAGGGACATAAACTTTTGGGTTGACCACATTGTTTTTGCTGCTCTTTTAACTTTATGCATTTATTTACGCTTACATGGCTTTTTTCTTCCTTTTTTTTTTTTTTTCTCCTAATGTGACCTACCAAGAATAGATTCTCCCTTTTCCACTCTTGATTTTTCATGAATTATTGAATTTTGGCCACTTTTATTCAACTTGTTTCACATTTCCTTCAAGTCAGCATTTCTTACAGTGCAATATCTTTGTGTTTGCTGACCTCTCTACAGAACTCCATCAGCATTTCAAACTTAATGATATTATAATAATGGTATCCTACGTGCTTTCCAACTTTAACCTTGTTTATCTTACAGCAGCAGCCTGATTTTCAATTATATGGCCCTTGTGACCTCATTTGCTGCTTGTTCAACTTACTGTGTAAGAAATAAATGTTTTCAAAACTCTTTCTGTAGCTTTCTTATTTCTATTTCTCTTGCTCTGATCTTCTTTCAGCACAGAAAATCACAAATAAGTACTGTATTGCTTATTTTAGACAATAATCTTTTGCATATGAAATTTTATATGCCATCTCCTTATACTGTTTAGACCTATGTTTAGCAAGACAAAATATATTTTCCACAAGAAATCATGCTTACTTTTTCAGTTATTTAACTCAGTCCTCATTATTTCATCATGTCAGTCAAAAACACTTTAGGCGGTTAGAAGGCTCTCTCCTACTGATAATTTTGATATCCTACTGATATTTCTAGTTCCACATATGGTAGTCTGGAAATGACAGTTAACAGTCTCCTCGAGAGCCATCCCTTCAAGAATAGAGGCAGAAGACAGATTTCACTATCATCATTTCACAGGTATCACTATCAACAATTGATTATTTCCCACTGGATGTCACGCCTGGAGACCTTGACAACATTGAGGGTTGTGCCCATGCAAAATGCATGAAGTTCAATGAGGCCAAGTGCAAGGTCCTGCACCGGGTCTGGTCAATCCCAAGCACAAGTACAGGCTGGGTGGAGAATGGATTGAGAGCAGTCCTGAGGAGGACTAAGGGGTGTTGGTGGGTGTGCATATCGACATGACCTAGCAATGTGATCTGCCACCCAGAAAACCAACCTTATCCTGGGCTGCATCAAAAGAAGGGTAAGCAGAAAGTAATTCATGTTCCTGCCTTTGTTTCAAGAGCTGAAAGGTGTCTTGCCTTTTCTAGAGCTGATAAAGTAATGTTAAGTCAGAGGCTGGACTCGATCTCAAAAGTCTTTTCCAGCCTAGTTTACTCTGTGATTTATTCTGTGAGATCTTCTCCTCAGTTTAATCCTATTTTTTTAATGTGTATTTTTACCTCACCAGAAAATCATCTACTGAGATTCTTGACTTGAATGAACGCAGCTGATTTCTCATTCTAATATTCTGCATCATGCTGTGAAGCATCTTACAATCTATGAAGTATCTAACACTATTTTTTTTATGTCTATGAGAACTCACTCTGATTTGTGTTCACACTGGTTTGTGTTCAATTATACAGAAAAACATTTGCAACCAAATATGTGTCTTTTTATTATAATGCCGATTTTCACAAAATACTTCACACACTATGTAATGTTTCTGTTATAACAGGCTGATTCACTTAAAAACTGTCTTCAAGTGAGTTCTGATCCAGATTTTTTAAAGATAAAAATATTGGATGCAGTAACAAATTGATTTTCTATGAAAACAGATTAATAGTGATAAATTTTTATTGAATCACTCCATCATCAATATGGATTGCAAAGACAGAGAAATATTTTTTCTATGATAAGTCCAAAATGTAGACAGACTTTCTGTGATTTTCCTTATAAATTAAAAATTACTTAGATAACTTCTGGTACAAGCTTATCCTGGTTGATATTGATGAACACTCTACATGTCTTTCTCAGTTACTAGTAAAAAATGATAATCATAAAAAAGTTGACAATAAAGTAACAAGTGTAGAAGGACTGAGCATTAACACTTGAATGAATGGATCTCCTGCCAGGTCAGATTGCCAGTAAACATATTGTGAAATTTTTATGTATTTTAGGAATGAATGTAATTTTTACAAGGAGAACAGGAGAATGCAGTCTGTGCTGCAGGGTATGTACAATACTGCAGGGTATGTACAATACAGTGCAAAATCTGCGTTTAAAAACATTGGACAAATGTCTTCAACTATCTCACTTATAGAGAATGACAGCCACAACAGGCACACAATCTAGGTTTGTAAAAAACAGCTTTTGAAATGCATCTTATGTTCTTCAGGCTGATATATTCCTCTGTGATATAGTATGTCAAGCTGTGTCAACTGAACAGTTTAAAAGAAGGGGTTTCTTAAAATCACAGCCAAGGAAACAATTATTAGAGGACAAAAAAAAAAAAAACCAAACTTGTAAGATATACCACTGCACACACAGAAAAATTTTGACACAAGTTTGTGAGGATAATTAATCCCATGCACTAACTATATTCCCCTGTAGATATGGACATTTAAAATTTCCCCTTGTTTTGTCACTACTTGACTGGGAGACCAACCCTCACCTTGCCACAACCTTCTTTCAGGTAGTTGTAGAGGGCATTAGAATCTCCCTCAGCCTCCTTTTCTCCAGACTGAATAAGCTTCTTCAGAGCCTTCATTCAAAGCTATGACCTCTTTAAAGACAAGTATTTGCGGAAAAAACCCATATTTTTGCTTATTTTGTGTATTTGCACTGAGACTAATTTCTCTTTGGGAAATTCCCTACAGGTATTCTAATTTTATTCCTATTAAGAAACCTGTAACTGTATAAGTAGGGAGATTTTATGTTAGACTCCATGCATAGATGTGTATGATTTGTACTTGTACGTATGACTAATTATGTGAATATGTACAAATATCTACGAAATGCATGACTGTCTGACAAAAGTACAAACACAATTTATGCATCCCTATAAAAACATATATAGGCAGGTAGATGGAATTAGAAAGGAAGAATTTTCCTTTCCCGTTTTTGCCAGTTTTGTGGAATATTCTGGAGATATTGCTATACCATGCAGGCTAAAGAGATAAAGAAAAAGAAGATAAAAGTTAATAATATTCCAATTTCATTTTTTAATAAATACATAAACAGTGGAATTCTACCACAATAGACTAAACCCAAAGCTAGAAAAATCTGACACTTAGCCAAGATCTTCTAATCAAATGTTTGGGACATTTGGGGCTCGAACTGAATGTAATATGTTTGCTTCCACAGACAATAATGCCTATAATAAAATTATCAGGAAGACAGATTAGGGATCATGAAAATTCCAACTAATCTGTTACATCAACTCAGATGATACTACTCCTTCATCACTTCTTATAGGCTTAATTAAAACAACATCATTTAAAAAACCAAAACAAAACAACAAAGATTGGCTTAACAAATTGAGAAAAGAAAGTCTTAATTGCATGCATTTCTGTTGTGCTTTGACACTGGCCCAGCACCAGGCACCCACGAGAGCCGCTCACACACCCTCCCTTGCCATAGCTGGACAGAAGATTGATCTCCTTAAAAATCAAGGATTCCTTTAACCTTTTGTTTCCTATCCTATGCCAATTTCCTCTCTCCAGGCTTCCAGTTCTTGTCTCAGTCTACCTATTTCATGCAGATATATTTTTCGTCTCCAGGATTCTAACTCATGTAACTCCTTTTTTACTTCTTCTAACCTTTTCCACACTGATTGTTTCCGGTCCCATGTCATGTTCCCAGCCAGCTGAGGCTACTGCTATTGTCTGTAGCTCAAGGTCTAACAATTTGAGCTGAGCCCCTGTCCCTTTCACTCCAGCTCAGTTCCAATATTTCAGTGTTGAAGAAAATTCTTACTGCTACTCCAGCCTTGTTTATAACACATGCAGTGCAGACATGCTAGAAATCTAGAAAAAAAATATAGGCACACATTCATGTGTGAATGTGCCTGAGATTATGGAAACTATTGTGAGAAATAATGGAAAAAGAGGGGCAGAGAATGATGAAAAGGAACAGGTTTCTGCCAAAACGCAGTCCTGTTTGCATTATACTAAAATTTTTTTTATGCACAAAAGGGGGAACATACCTTATATATGAAGCCAGGAATTCATAGTCATTTTAACTGAAATTCTTTTCATTTTAATCAAAATACAATGAATTCCTATTTTCCTTTCACTTACAATGGTAACAACTCTCAGCACATAAACATATCAATATATAAATATATAATAAAATTATTACACCTGTATATTCATATATCTATTATTCTAAAAACATGGACTACAAATGCTGATCTTCCCTCCCTCTGCCCACATCCCACGAACTCCATTTAAATTAATTTCTGCTGTGTGTTTTCTGCTCATCTGGACACTGTCACTGGGCTTCCTGAAGGGATCCTGGACCTGACTCATTACTTTGCTTTGTACAGTTGTCACCAGGTGGTGGAGAGAACCTGCTATGATCACTATCCCTGAGTGGCTGGTGCAGTCGCTGTGCTGTGATCAACTTGGCTGCTGCCTTCTCTTCCCTTGAGGAACAGCCTTATGGTATATTGGACAAGCAGGGTACAGGAAACCACATTCAAGAGCAAATTAAAATAAAGTCAGTAACCACAGATTTGCTAAATACTGCACACAATATTCAAGGTGAAGCTGCCCCAGTGCAGAGCAGAGGGGTACAATCCCCTCCCTTGCTCAGCTGATGATGCTGTGCCTGATTCCCCTCAGGACACGCTTGGCCCTCCAGGCTGCCAGGGCACTGCCAACTCACATTCAACTTGCCATCGACCAGGAGCCCCAGGTCCCTTTCCACAGCTCTGCTTTCCAGCCCCTTGTTCCCCAGTCTGTCCATACATCCAGGGTTGCTCTGTCCCAGGTACAGAATCCAGCACTTTCTCTTGTGTATTTCATATGGTTGGTGATTGCCCAGTCCTCTAATATGTTGAGGTCTCCCTGCAGGACCTCCCTTCCTTCAAGGGAGTCAACAGCTCCTCCCAGTTTTGTATCATCTACGAATTTGCTCAGTATCCCTTCCAGTCCTGCATCCAAGTAATTTGTGGAGCTGTTAAAGAGCACAGGGCTGAGGACGAAGCCCTGCAGACCCCCACTGGTGACAGGTCACCAGTCTGATGTCACCCCATTCCCTGTAACGCGTTGTGTTCGGCCCATGAGCCAGCTGCTCACCCATTGTATGATGTGTTTATCCAGCTGTGTGCTGGGCATTTTATCCAGAAGTATGCTGTGAGAGACCATATCAAAAACTTTACTAAAATCCAAAAAGATTACATCAACTGGATTCCCTTGGTCAGCTAGATGGGTTACCTTGTCATAAAGGGAAATCAGATTTGATAAGCAGGTCTTTCCTCTCATGAAACTCTGCTGGCTGTGACTGATGACTGCATTGTCTTTATGGCGTTTTTCAATACCTCCCAGAACAATCTTCTCCATAACTTTACTAGGCACTGAAATGAGATTAACAGGCCTGCAAGTTCCAGGGACTTTCTTCCCACCCTCCTTGAAAATTGTGATTTTTGCCAGTTTCCAGTCATAGATACCTATTCGTTAGGCAACTGCTTCTCTGGCTACAAAAGTTACGAGAAGTGTCCAGTCTCAAAACTGTGAAAAGCTGAGGAAAGCCTGTTCCCTGTCAGCAGTGATGTCAGTACTGTATAGACTGATACACTTATTAACTGGACTGGCTTTGTCCCACTTTTTCGAATCCTACCATGTGTGTTTAGAGCTGTAGCTACTTTAAATTTCTGCTCTGTAGTGTAAGTTGCAAATACTTTTCAACAGTTCTCTCTTTCCTTAGCTATGCACTCAGTGAAATTGCTTTTAGCCTGCAGGGTGCTTTCCAGCTAGACAGATCAATATTTTGCATGAGTATGTATTGATAGAGGATTTAAGAGGAATGGTTCTTTTTCTAAAACTGCAGGATCAGGGCACTGACATTATTGTGAAAGTTGATTGAATTATTCTCAGCTATAGTAGTAATATATAGGACTTTTTTGTCAACGTCTCATTTGAAAACAATTATTTGAAAATTACATTCATCCTTCTAATTTACTTAGTTATATTATGCATTATAGTCTCAGCCTGTAGACTGACAGCAAATTGTTCAGTACTGTCTCAAGTCCTGACTATTCTGAATTGGCTCATGTAAAGCCTCATTGGTCCTGATTCTTACATCTAGTGATATGAGACATTCATTTGAAAGAAAGCAGAAACTGGCTTTATGATGAGTCAGCATTTCCACAGAAGTCAAAAATGGTTCATTTTTTTGACTTTATAAAACTCTGAGCTGTAGTTTTCATTTATAGACAGGTTTTTTGTCCAATGACTGCCATGATTCCTTCCAAAAACATAAAACTTAATTGAACACACATTTATTTATCCTTGAACAGGACTTTTCAGAACTCATGTGTGATGTAATTCTATCTGCATCCCAGGAGATGGAGATGGGAGAAAATTCCTGTGCATTAACTATGTTATACTCTACCCCCTATTTCCACACCATCCAGGCTACTGTAAAAATCTCACCTTATTATCAAATAGCTAGCTTTGACTGCTTTAATGAAAAAGGCTGTTCAGACACTATGGGACAGAGTGGTTCAGTTTCTATTGTGCATGTCAGCCAGCTGAGAACTTTAGTGTCAGGGATGCCAACCTGGACACTATATGTTGCTATACACTCATGTAAAACAAATGTAGATCACTCCTGAAAACAAATAAAAAATAATTAACTATCCTACCATCTCTTCAAACACCATTATTTTAAGCTTGGTATACATCATATAAATGTCTTTATTTAGGCTCAGCTACTTACTTTTTTCCTTTAGAATAACAACTACAAATACATACAGGAGTGTGGGAAAAAAAATCTCGCATCTCTGAGTCTCCTGTAATGCAGAAAAGGCAAGAAAAATGTAAATAAATAACTCCTCAGGTCACTTTATACAATGATTACCCAGTGAAGGATTATAAGAGATTTAAAGTCTTTTGATTTATGTGGATTTTATGAAATAGTGAAAAGGCCACTTAAAACAGCAAAACATAAGTCGCTGACAATCTGTCCTTGTTTTCAAAACTCATTCTGATTCCCTGTGTCCCACAAATCTCTCTTTCTTTGAAATGTTATGAGGGATGTCAGTAGACAGAAGAGAGCCCTATGTTTAAATCCTAAAGTACATTTTCTAACAACTAGTGTTCAGTAAAGTCAATGAATTAGCCGATGTGGAGTTTTCCCTTGAAGTCTCCATGTCTTGGTAAAAGCAAATGAGGTTTTGTTCTGCAGATCTTCTTCTAATATCATTTAAAGTACAAGATGAAGGCCAGTGATATCATCTTTTTTAATCAGCAAATAAGACAAAAGAAAGATTTACAGAATTTACAAGAGTGCTTTACACTGGTTACTGCTTACTATTTCAATAGTTTTGTTTCAAATAACATATTCCGTTTTCTTGCATTTGTTTTTGATATCTTTCTACTGTAAATACTGCACTAACCAATGTTGTTGTTGCTGTAGATTTTTTCACAACCCTTCATTATTTTTTTATTTAAAAGGAAGAAAAATAAATTTAAATGAAATAAGTTAAAAATTTAACAAGAAGCTTTTTTTTAAGGTAAAAAAAATCAAAACCAAAAATAAAGCAGCCTCACCTAATAAAAATAGTGAAGAATTTGTGGTTCATTAATTTCATTGGTCATTTGATTAAATTGAAGAAAAACTTTCCTAACCATTGTTTTACATTGCAATTTATGTTGAAGTAGAAGGCTGAAGTTAGAAAGGCACTTCTTGAATTTAGAAATTACACAGCAAATATACAATGGAGAGCTACAATTTTAACTTGGAGACTTCACTGAGGGGGTTTAAAGTTGAAGAACCTGAACATTTCTAAGTCAATTCAGTAATGAAAGTGAGAGGAAAATAGAAATCAGCTTACAATGGCCATAAACAAGAAAACTGGGAAAAAAACAGTCCAGGAAACTGTGATCTATTTTTGGTATGATCACTAACTGAAACTGTCAGGCATCTTTTGGCAGGATTAGAAGCAACCTGTGAGGGTTTAGGGTGAGGACATCATCACATTCTACTACACAACTTTAGTGAGGTATTAATCGCTGTTATGAAGGCGTTAGAGACCTGGCCCCTCAATTAGCACAGGAAAATATGATGTCCTACATAATTGAACTTTTAAATATTTTTATTTCAAGGCGTGCAGGTAACTGTGATAGCTGTAGCACAAAGCCAAAAACATAGCTACACCAGAAACACTCAAAATAATGAAGAAGAGAACATTTTGGTTGTGAAAGAGATTTAATAGAATCATAGAAACACAGAGACATTTAGGTAAGAAAAGACACATAAATTCATCAAGTCGATCTGATAACCCAGCACTCCTAAGCCTATCAGTACACTGTGTTTCCAAGTGTCACAGCTTCTTTAGTGTCTTCTAAATACCTCCAGGGATAGTGATTCCACTACTTCCCTGGGTAGCCTGTTCCAATGCTTGACAACCCTCTCTGGGAAGAAATTTTACTAATATCCGATCTAAACCTTCCCTGGGAACAAATTGAAGCCATTGTTCTCATCCTGTTTCTTGTTACCTGGCAGAAGAGATTATTTTGCCACAACGTCCTTTCAGGTAGTTGTAGAGAGTGGTAAATATCCCCCTGATCCTCCTTTTGTCCAGGCTAAACAACTGAGTTCCTTCAGCTGCTCCTCATAACACTGGTGCTCCAGACCCTTCCCCAGCTTCATTGTTCTTCTCTGGACTCGCTCCAGCACCTCAATATCCTTCTTGCAGTGAGGGGCCAAAACAGGACACAGCACTTGAGCTGTGGCCTCACCAGTGCCAATTACAGGGGGGAAATCACTGTCCTGGTCCTGNCTTGTTACCTGGCAGAAGAGATTATTTTGCCACAACGTCCTTTCAGGTAGTTGTAGAGAGTGGTAAATATCCCCCTGATCCTCCTTTTGTCCAGGCTAAACAACTGAGTTCCTTCAGCTGCTCCTCATAACACTGGTGCTCCAGACCCTTCCCCAGCTTCATTGTTCTTCTCTGGACTCGCTCCAGCACCTCAATATCCTTCTTGCAGTGAGGGGCCAAAACAGGACACAGCACTTGAGCTGTGGCCTCACCAGTGCCAATTACAGGGGGGAAATCACTGTCCTGGTCCTGCTGACCATAATATTACTGATACAGGCCAGGATGTCATTGGCCTCTTCATCTACTTGGCCACATACTGGATCATGTCCAGCTGTTGTTGACTAGCGCCCTCAGGTCCTTTTCTGCTGGTGAGCTTTCCAACCACTCTTCCCAAGACTGTACCATTGCATGGGTTTTTGGGAATTAAGTGCATGAACCAACATTTTGCACTCTCAAATTTCATATCATAATGATAATAAGGAAAAAAATATTTAATAATATTCAGTTTCTGAATTTGTTTTGGTTTAAATAAAAATCTCTGTGCAAGTTTATTATGGAAAGACTTGGTCTGAGATAAATGCCGGCCTTGTCTTTCTGTCTTCTGATACTTAAATCGATTGCAAGAAACATAGTGAAAAACATTATGGGGACTGAAAGCAATCTGACTCATCTGGCTTTGTCTCTTAGGTTGTATAAACCTTTTAGGTTTCCTCATAAACCTGTGCCCTTTCACCACTATCCTGCCCTTTCCATAGACAGAGAGAGACAGGGCTCTGAAAATCTTCCTCTGGAGTCTGCACAAATACTTCAGCTTAATGCAGTACATGTTCCTAGAGAAGCTTCCAAAGACTCCTCTTTTCACTGACTTTGACTGAAGACTGAGTAGTCTGAGAGAACCAAGTCTCTTGCAGAAATGTTAGACATCCATGTTGGCAGGTTGTTACTAGATATACAATCCAAAGTAAGAGATGATATACAAACAGAATTGTTTTATGAAGAACTATGGGAAAAATGAGTTAAATGTATAATGTTCCCTGTTCTTTTCTTGCTTTAATCTGCAAATCAGACTATATAATTTCACAGACTTGCAGTAATATTACAAGGCATAGGTATTTTAAAGTGAGAGGAAGCTATGGGAAAATATATGAAAAATTAAAAAATATAATCAGTCTTAATGCAAGTGATTTCAATGCCTTACTCTTAATTATGATTGCAAAGTAGTAATATCTGTTTTGGCATTTTATTTTATCATAAAGTAAGATACATTAAGAAACCCAGTTATTACATATGTCTATCTTGTCAAAAAGAAAAAAAAACTTATTTACTGTAAAATTCTTCTGAGTAGAAGCTCCAGATAAAAGAGGAGCTACGTAAGTAAACATCAAATAAAGGATTATCCTTGTTTGTAAGGAGTCTGTTCTAGTAGGAGTTATAAACAGGGACCCTGACATTAAAGTGACAGGGTAGATTCCTAGGATGTTAAAAGCAAATCATCTGGTACTAATACCTAGTACAGATTTAAGTGAAGGATTTAGCTGGGCTAATATATAAGATTAACCATAAAGAGAAACAAGTCACAATACTTTAAGCTGGCCAAACTTAAACAGTAATCATACTTAAAAACTTTTCATTAACAACATGTTTTTGAACTCATATTCATCTTATATTCTACTAATCTACTCTGAAATAGGACAGTTTTGCAAAACACGACCACTTCCTCTCAAATTCTTAACTTTTACAAAAATCCTTTGCTACACATTGCCAATCATTCTCCTCTTCATATGTGCAAGAGTGGTGCTGTATCTTGGTTGTGTCTCCATTACTCGAAAAATACGGACCATTTGTTTCTAAATTTCCTGATGACCAAAAAGAAAGGGTCATTAATCTTCTTGGAAACCAGCAAAGACATTTAACTTTGTAAAACATTTATTCACTTCTTAATGAAATTAAACTCCTAAAGAAACTGGGCAGAGGAAATGACTCTCTTACTGTTTACATTGAAAAGGCTTAGACAATTTTTTTTGTTGAATTGATCCATGCTCTTCTTGAAAACAGTCCTTTAAGTAACATCATGGCATCCTACCTTCTCACTGCTCCTGCATATATTTTCACAATATTTTATTTTCCAAGAGTAAATTTTAATATTTCTCTGACCGTACAGAGAAATTCCCTACAAAGGAGTGAGATAATTTCTCAGAGGCGATTCAGAATAGGATATGACTGCAAAGACTAATGACTAACACAGAGCTGATTCTACCTAGTAACTAATTCTGTTCTGTAATATTTCAAGGTTATAAGCCAAAAATTTGCTCATCATGTAAGAATTTTAAAGCACAAATCTGTCACCTAAAACCTTATTGTCAGTGTACCAACTTGTAAGTCACAAGTGGAAAAAACAACCAACGAAACCAAAAATCAAATTACTCTAAAACAACAGAAACCAAAACAAACAGATAGGCAGATCAAGTGCATCTTGAAATTTGATCAGAGTGAAAAACTAAATGCCTAAACACTTCTGATACGTCATTATTTACAATACTTTATAAAGCTTCCTTTAGTATCATCAGCAATTCATTTATTCAGGGAACAAAGACAGTACTTTGCTCTTATATATAAAAGCAAAAAAAGTGTTTTATTCTGTGAATGCACTATGAATAATTAGACTTAAATGAAATACCTTTTAAAAAAATTAGTTTACAATATCTCTGCTGCTTTGCTCTTTTTCTTCCCCTGACCTCATGGGTTATCCACTACTCTAAGTTATAAATCACTTTTACTTACTTTTTGTTGTGCCTTGTTTCAAATTCTGCATATGACTTGATTTGTCTTTAATACCTTAGTTCTAACACTTTGGTATTTAACTTTTTAAAGCTACAGAGGTCTCTTTGCTACTCTGTCCTACATGTGATTTCAAGCCTAATTTCTAGTCAAAATGAGGTGTTTCAATTTAATATACTACAATATATAGAAATTTTTGTCCCTGTGGCTAGAATAGTGCTTACATATGAGTATTTCTGAGATCTAGTCAAAGTACAGCCTTGCCATAGGTTATCTTTCATGTAGAAAATGGACCCAGCTGTGATACCTCTAAGGCCTAGGGATGATGTATACTCTTAAATAGCCTGAAAATTAAACATAGAATAACACTATGAAACTAATACTGTGGCTGACGCTCCTGGATCCATTTATTCAAAAATGTAGTGTCTATTCATAGAAAGTGGTGTTTTCAAACAAAAGGAGTATGAGAATATTTTTGCACTGACTTTTCCATGGGTCAAGACATGCTAGTTATGAATTGACTAGTTTTTAGATTCAGGCAAGGTTCAGCTGGTTTTCAAGTTCCTCTGTTCACATTGGCTTTGTGCTGTTTAAAACAAGTAACTGAAAATTTGCTAGGTAACTATTTTAAGTGGCAATATTGTACTGGGATGATTATTGGCCTTAACTGTTTGTGTTTCCTGCTTCTGATGCTTCATCCCAAAAACTCAATATGGAAGTAGTTGAATCATGACAAAACTGTAGTATTTTTAATTATGTACAGAAGAAATCCACGTGCACGTGAAAAATTTTGCTGTTGTTGCCAATTATCAATTTGGAATAAAAGAATTCTGTGGAACTGGCCTGTTTTTTCCTCAAGAGATGAGCGATTTGAATTCCTGTGTTCATTAAGACATATGCATGTGGACTCTTCTTTTTTTCCTCTTTTTGTCCTTTACTCCCACCTCCGAGTAAACAATTCTCTCCGTGTATCCACCCTGCAAAATATATTTCCTGCTCCATCCTGAAATATTGTCTCACAGCACCCTGTGCAAATTGATACAACACAGAAAATGCATTCCTTATGTCCTGTCCTCAGTCATGTTTAGCATGTTCTGCTAACTTTTCTTAATATCTTGATAATTCAAATTGCTAAGTGGCCATCCACTGAGTCACCGAACAGGTTGATAGTTGCATGTTAAATAGTTGAAACCAGGTTTTATAAGTAAGTGCTCGATATTGTTTTAAATTAATTTAAAATGTGAGATTAATTTTTATTCCTAACTCTGTAAAAGGATGTAAACAGGCTTTGAAACTTGTGAAGCTGCTGAGGTGAATTGGTTACCAAACTGCTGCAGAAACTCCATTCAAGGAGTTGCAGGTTTTCCTCTATCATCTAAAAATGCTTGTTTTTAAACTACAAACTTATTACTTTAATTAATGAATGTTTTACACCTGCCCACTGTTCTGTATTCTAAGGAATGAAGTGCAGAAAACAAAGAATGAAAAATGTAAGAGCAAGCAGTATTAAGTGAATTCCAGTTCTATGTCAATTTATATTACTAGTTACCTTTTTGCATAATATAAAGGTAAAAGTCAATGTCTATATTCTGAGATTCTGAAAGACACACAGTCCACTTCCAGGTGTGTCATTTCTTGTCACATTTAAACAGCATCGGTAAAGACTTCACACGCCCTACCCCCCAATCTGGCTGCTTTTCCAAACACAGCTAACTAGATGACTTTTCCTCATAATGAGTAGCTTGCACAAAGCAGTAAATGCTACTTTGCTATGAATATGAAAATTGTAAGTGACAGTAGCAGTACAGACTAAGAATCATCTTGGACTTCTAAATCTTGCAGATGTCCTAGATTTGCCAGGTGATTAAAAATAGCCCCTAAAAACAGAAGCTAATTATTGATGGGCACATGTTGCTATCCTTGCTCCATAAGGAGTTCCTTTGAAAGACAAGACTCTAACATATCTGGCTGCAAATCTTACAAAATCATTCCTAAAATGTGTGTGCATGCGTAAAACTTTTGACTGTAAAATTAATTGGAGGTAGGAAGCATTTAGTGTCTGCAGGTTACAGACCTTGTTTTCATAATATAAACCTGACCTCACACACAGATTTACTAAGTTTAGCAGCCTTAATTGAGTCAGATGATCACGATTCCCACTTTCTGCCCTGCCTTTGCCTAGATGGTATTTCTTACCCACAAATGCTTTGAGTCAATGACAGCCTTTTGATTTTTTTTTTATTTTACAAGATACTAAACAATTGTTTGTTTGTTTGTTTTCATGAGTTAGTTAGAATCCAGTTGTATAAATTAAAGAACTAATAGCATTACTGACAGTATGTCTGGAGCTGTGCCGGCATCTGTGAGTTATAAGGCATTAAATCCTATTCAGCATCTTAAGATTTTCCAATTAAGCCTTTTTACAGACTAATCTTCAAGTAAAGAGACATGACCAGGCCTTATATAGGGTAGTAAAGTAATCTTATGTACATATTCAGCATTTTTAAAGAAAATGTTTAAAAGTCTTTAAAAGTTTTGAGTTTCTTTCTTAAATTAAAGGACATGGTTGCACTAGTAACTTTCTCTGATATATCCTCAAAACATTTCAGAAATGTTCATTGCCATAATGTCCTCAATTTGTGTGTTATGCAATCCCACTTCCATATCATAAAAAGAGGCTTCTTGGTAATTCATCCAAACAAATATTAGTGCAGAGAGTTTTGCAAACAAAATTCTATAAACATTAAAAGATCTCAAATCCAGGACAATCAACTAAGACAGGGAAAATATTTACAAATATCAAGATTGCTAGAAACTGAAAAGCTATATTAACTCAATTCTCTCAACCTAGGCATAACTTATTCGTTATAGAACTAACATTAGAGGTAGCTTAAAAAAATTACCTTGAACATTTTATGCAGTTCAAAAATTTAGATGAGGTTGTTTCATGCTGTTTTCAAAAACATTTTCCCTTTATTTTAGATATATGTATATTCTAAACATACAAACATTTCAGCATTTTAACATTTTTAATAAAATTTGTCATGATAAACTTTTACTTCTGCCCCATGTTTAAAGAATTGGCATTCTTCACAGAGAAAATTTTTTGTTTTAATGAATCATTCTAAATATGTTTAAGGAGAAAAAGAATATTACAGGAAACACTTCTTCTATAATGCATATTAAAGTCACAAAACACCCCTGCAATATACTCCATTTTTGACTTGAGTATTTGTTCCTATTTCTTCATACATCTGACTTTACAGATGTCTGATCTTTATTATTATATTATGTATTATTGTTGTTATCTTATTATTTCTATGGTTATATATAATTAATTTAAATCTAATAATCTAATATAATTACATGCTAGAATTATAGAAAATTATTTCTATTATTAGAAATAGTAATACATAAATAGAAATATCTAAATAATAGAAATATCTGAAATCCTTGTTCTAGGGCGTTCTTTACAAAGTGGATTGTTTTGCCTGTTACTATACGGATCAAATATAACTTCTACTAAAACTTAGAAATAGTACTGTATACTGTAATGTATGATGAAATACCCAAAATTAAAACACAGCCTAATAGCTGTAACAAAATAATTCATTACTGTGGGGTTACAAGAGTAGTCTGTAGGCA
>VWZT01006405.1:0-38894 GCA_013397055.1 Pachycephala philippinensis
ATACTGGGTTTGTGAGTAAGAACATATCAGGGATATATTATGTAATCAGAAATGCTTTCTTCTTTCTCACGGTGCGTGCCACTCTTTATGAATCCCCCACCTCTTTCTGCTTTGCCAACAATCACATTTAAATTACCAAAAAAACAACAGGGTCAATCTGTAACTGAATTGTCAGGCAGCCCGAGAAAAGAGTGTTGTTTTCAGTCTGACAGGTTTCAAAACTTCTTTCTACCAAGAAATGTATGCATTTTAATATAGGCTTTTGGATTTGAATCCAATTTTTGCAGCTGGCCCTGATCTTGGAATAATAGAGCCTTTAAAAAACCCCTTATATACTAACATCTCAGACTTTCAGAAAGTTCAGATTTGGCTCTCGATTTACATATTTCTGTGTCCTACTTCTAATATAGCTATAGCTACAGCAAACTCCATAATCCGAAATATTAAGTGGCTGGCCTCTGAGGAAAATAGCAGCAAAATATGAGAAGGAGGAAAAATTATCTGCAAGTTACCTTGTCAACATGTGCTGTTAACATACACACACACATATATATAGACACACACATACATACATATACTCCACATACACATGGAATATCTACTCTGTGATAAGTCAGTATTCACTGTACTAGTATAACTTAATACCGTTTATGCCTTTCCCCTCTGTGTTGCCTCTTAACAGAAGAGTGGTTTCTTGTATCAGGAGTGGAACAGCTCAGAACCCCCTCTTTGCTAAGGAACATGTCTGCAATAAAGTTCTTTGAGGTTGTGGATGGGACTCCAGGCCAAAACTGAGTATTTGGAAGGGATCTGGATTCTGGTCAAGTGAAAATGGGAAGGCCTATCCTGGCAATCCAACATTCAAGGGAGCAGAAAAAGACTCGGACACCCCCCTGTGGTCCCGGATGTATGCATGCATCATCCCACGCGGTTTCTCTCGCAACTGGCCTCTCCCATAGAGCAAGTACTCAAATAAAGGTAGAAAGTCCTTTTCTGGTAGGAGAGAAGACTTGCTACCTTGCTTTGTTCCCATCTAATTGCACCAATTATCACAAAAAGAAGGTCATGTTTCTGGAGAACTGCAGTTTTATGTAGGCTCCCCTTATTAGCATCTCAGATATTAGATTTAAGGAGTCTTCTGAGTACCATTGCAATGTTCCATTTGGAAAGCTTTCCCTCCACTTCTTTTTTTTTAATTGTAGAAGAACACAGTCCTTCAAACAGCTTTTTCTGTAGAAATTTCATGTGCTGTTTCTCAGCAAAAAGTAGCATAAAAATTATATTACGAAAGTTAATTTCTTGATTTAACCAAGCCTTTTTGTGAAAAACAAGCAAACCAGTTCCTGATAAAACTAAGCTTTAAAATATGTGAACTGAATTCCAATATCAGGTATTGGATATGTGTCCAATTACACTGAAATTATTCCTACACATCAGTGAGACTATTAATCATGGAAATTGCATTGCATGCTGTTGGGAAGTGTTGTGCTTATCAGATGAATACAGGTATGTTGAACAGTTGTTTTTTTCTTTTTTGTTAAGTTGAACTAAGAGGTTATGTCTGTTTTCAGGCGGTGGGCGATGGATGGGATAAAGAGGCAGTAGGGATCTTACGTAATAAATAACACTGGCACAACTGTTCATTCTGGTTCCTCCCGCAGAAAGGTCATGTAGACAGGTGTCATTCATGTTTTAGGTCAGATAAAATTGACATTTATGGGATATGAGCCAAGCTGATCCTATCCTTACCTTTTTTTGGTGGTTCAGGAAGTAGTAACAGAATTGTGTGTCCCTCTACAGTTTGATGGATACTTACCTCTTACTGGAAGTCCAAACAGGACAAGCTGTCTTAGACACTCTGAAGACACCCTCTTGTCTTGTGCTGGCAGTACCATGGATCAGCACTGAGGAAGTTCAGCAAGTCTTATTATTCAGTACCCATTGCAAACGGGATGCGGTGTGGCAAGACAAAGATTAATTTGTGAGTGGAATGAAAACAGGTTGTTAAACAAGTTGCAAAAGCTTTCTGGGTGATTGAAAACTTGGATAAAAGTGCAAAATTCCGGTAGAAAATGGTATTGGAAAAAACTAAAAAACATTTAAAAACATCTTAAAAACATTAACTATCTGAGGAAGTGAAATAAAAAATTATAAAGGAGTCTACTGACCAATTGCTTTACTGATTTTTTGTTGAGGTGCTCCTCTGTATATTTTCAGACAATATAAAACAACTAGAAATGTGCAACAGACCATGGAATTTCTAGGGCAGAAAAAGTCTCTCACCTTGTTGGGACTGCAGTGTTTTCAACAGCAACAGAAATTCTGACATAGATTCTGAATGAATTTTTGAAAACTTAAAAAAATATTATAAATAGGAAAGAAAATATAATTATGGTAGGAAACCTGCTCTTAACAGTTCTTAGGTTGCTATTATTGTAAATAAATGCCAGAAGGACAGCAGCACCAGCTCTAGACAACCCATTTCCTCATAAAGGCTTAAGAAGTGGCATAGTGGGAGGGAGCATGGAGAGTGGAAAGATGTCAGGCAGAACAGCCCTTGGAAGGCTGTTTCAACCTTTGGCTGCCTTAAGTCATGTGTTAAGTGCAGAATGGCTCTTGCCCGGCTTCCTGACAGGCAAATTGCCTTTTCTACTTCTGCAACTCTGCCAAGTGAAGCTATGTCATTCTTGGTGACAAAACTTCAAATTTTTAAGTTGTAATTATAGATGAGGAGCGTAGTGCTTTAGGAATGGCAGAGTTATGTGTGGGTATTGTGCTTTTAAGGTCTGAAACATTTTGTATGGCAGACTTCAAGAGACATGTCAGTTGGCAATCAGTTGCAGCTGAACCAGGACTGGAGAATAAACCAAAGATAAAGTGAGGACAGGCATAATTTGTAAATAATTACTGGAAAATTAAGTCAATTTTTGCCATTAATTTGTGTTTCTTCTTGTTAATTTGGTTCTATTAGTCTAATGTGAAGGGCAAATCTGATTATTTGGAAGTGCGGAGTCACATAACTCTCGAATCCAAAAAAGGCTGTGTTTGACTGTAGGTCCTGGATTGGAGCTTAATGAGGAAAAAAAAAAACTGTTAAGCATGATAGCCAACCGTGACAAGCTGAATATATCAAGACAAAAAGGGTAACAAATGGACAATTTCCAGCTCAATACGTGTATCTGGTGATGTACTGGATCTTGTTTCTAGACTAAGAGAGTAGGTACTTGAGTGCATCAAAGTTACAGCCTTGTTAGGGACAGATCATTAACTCCTTATTGTGAGATTTATATTTACTTTATTGCCCATCAAGGAAGAGGATCAGTTTTAATGGTTTACTTTCAGATATTAATGGAACTAAATGGATTTTAGACTGCTGTTTAGTCAGTGCCAGCTTACTGGGTCGTTATCAAAATTGTCCTACATGGTACATGTTGGTAAGCTTCAAATGCTCCAAATGTTGCCTTCTAGATCTTCCCTAAACATGCTGGTCAGAAGAGAAATGAACTAGATACCACCAAAAATGATGATGTAAATGGGAATAACTCTGACAAAGAATTTGAGAGATGTTAAGGCAAAGAAAAGCTTTTTTCCCTTTTGTGGTGAGCTTCTTTATTTTTATGAGCAGAAAAGGAGCGTATTTCAGGATCTGGAGCATCATCACACATGTGTCACATCTCTTTACAGGTCATCAAAACTTTTTGTTCATTATAAAGCACATTTTTGCTATTACAAATACAACAGTGAATTTCCAAAATTATTTTTTAGTATAAATTGAAACTATTGTGCTATATTAAGTACATAGTTCTGCATGTACCTCTGTAGACTTGTCCTACTGCAGTGCTAGATAGAGGCCATCTAAAGCCTTATTTTGAAGTCAGATTTTTATGGAATAAATACAAATACTAGCTAGCAGTATGGAAAGCACTAAGACTCCAGAGTAATGAATGCTTTCATTTGGGGCTTATTGCATAAATTTCTTTGTAGTGGAGGCCCTGCATGGATTACTTAGAGTTTGCTGGCTTCACAGTATGTACTGTGCAAATTGTCTCTCTTCAGTAGCACTAAAATTGGCTTACATCCTCCTAAAACTCCCCTGAGAAGGGGGTCTAGTGATCCCTGTGGCTCCTGTCTGTCCACTCATGTGGTTAGTTTGCATACACTTTCTTCTGTGCTTGATGACGAGGTGACTTGAGTAGCCACAAGTTATGGATAGAAAGATATATACCTAGACGGCCAGTCCTTAAAGTATAGTACCATTTCTCCCTGGATGTCTGGGAAAAGAGATGCATCATCTGTACACCAGGTAGCAAGTTTACTTACAGGTCTGCAGGGCAGTCCAGAATGCATGGGTTTGAGCTTCTGCTTTCTTGTCTCTGCCCTGACCCTTGCCTCTTATGATCAGCCTAATCAACTCTGTTTCCTCTGGTCATCAGTGCGAGGGATATCTGTGGGGCCTCTGAAAACTTTCTCATCCTTAACAAGTCTTGTCATTGTACAAGACTATTGTGGGAGCAGGAGGAGTAAGCATGGAGATCGTCTACATCTCAGATGAGAGGGTTTGAGAGGTATGGGCAGGAAAAAGGCTTTAGCCATTTTTCCATATGATGTAGCTATTCTATGTAACTCCAGCTGCTGCTGGAGTGTATGGTAACATATCTGGTAGCTTTGTACAAATAGCCTGGGTACACTTGGACTTGACAGATGACATTAAATGTCTTTGTTCAGGCACAAAAACACATGCTCAAGGGCATATGGATAGCCTGTGGAACAGCAGGGATAAGCCTCAAATCTTAACTAAATCTGTCTCCACTGGTCGCTCTTGCTGCTGTGTTACCGTATCTCATTTATGCATGCAAAAATACTTGGATTGGCCTCACATTTTAAAACGTGAAGTGATAAAGACAAGCTGATTATTAAAAGAGAAGTTTATCATAAAATGCAGACATTGAGGATTTGGTCTAAATTAGGTGGCTGCTTTTTATTTATGTCTATTACATGTACTGTTGATTCACTTTTTTCTTTTTTTGAAGATGAAAGAATTATAAGGTTCGGTCATGAAGTTTGTCCTACTTCCTTTCATTACAGGCAGTAGAAGGTGACAGTAGTGTGGCCCAGAGTCCAAATATTCCTCGTTCCTAGCATCTTAGTTCCACCCTAATTGTACAGTCTTGAAAGTCCCTATTTACAAGACTGAACTCAGTCCGTTTCTAGTCCTTCACTCACTGACCATGTGCTGCAGAGCTCATGGAACTTTCTGAGCATCCTTCATGGTATCCAAAAGGAAGATGAAATTCTGTGGTGGTGAAGGTGAGAAGGCAGCATAGTATCCTTTCCAGCTTTGTCTGGCTGGAAAGAAGGCCATGTCTGCAAATGGGAAAAGTCACAAAGTGGTTCTGTCAGAACACCCAAATGCCTTCTAACCTGAATGCTAAAATAATGCTGTTTGCTATGTAGGGTCATAATCAGCAAATCTGTGAGGCTTGGCAGGTCCCTGCTTCTCTGTAATGATGACAGTAATGGTTAACTAGAGGATGCCTTAGGCCCCACTCCTCTGACCAGAAGTTCTCACAAGTCTTTGTGTTTCATGGTTTCTCAGCTCAGTGAGCTGCAGTAGTTAAGTGTTCTGAATGTACACGTGTCATGAGGCTTGATTCAAACACATCAGCTTAAATAAGTAATTTTTAATTCAGTTATCTTTCTTTTCTACTTTCTGGTTTCTGAGACAGCAATCATGTTTTCAAGTCTTTCTGCAGAATAATGAGATTTTCAAGTAATTTTTAAAAAATTAAAGCACTGACTCTGCTATGATGTCTGGATTCCAGTATCTAGCATCTTAAGAACATCTATGTCCTTGACAGAAACACTAGATTTTCCAACCAGGAAATTTAGGCCTGCAAGGTGTGGGGCTGTGCTGTGCCTAGAAGATGTGAAAGCACAATAGCAAAAGCAGCCTACTTTGGGAAATATGATTATCAGAGAAAGACACTTTTCTTCATGTTCATTTACAGAAGCTCAAGAGGTTTTGGTGAAGGAGCAGGGGAGAGGGAAGGGAAAGGATAGCATGGGGGTAAATAATGGAAAATTAGAATCTCTGTACTGTAAAGTAAAGAATCAAATCAAACTTGTGCTATTAGATTTCAATTGGTGTTCATGGTATTTTAGCAGAGAAAAAAATTTTAAAAGGGTTCTTAGCAGATATAAGGGAGGTGTCGACTAACAATTGAAAATCTGAAAGTATAATATTTTAAAACAATGCTCACTACTCCAAACTGACTTATAGCTACAAAGAATTCACAAAATAAGAGAGACCTCTTGAGGACTAAGAATGAATTCCAATAGCTTGTTTCTTCTTAGATGTCTTTAATGCGTGTGTAGTTTACCTATTGATAAAATAAAAGGGAAAGAGAATAAAGAAAAGCATTTCTGAGAAGGCCTAAGTCAAAACTGATTTCATACCCATTAGGTGGAAAGAAAGTCTACAGCCCAGTTAGTGCTTTACCCAAAAAATTTTGAAGCATGCTTTAGTAACCTGCTACTAGTAAAGCACAAATCCTTAAAAGAATTATTCTGAAGTATCTCAAAGAAGAAGACATAACAAACCTAGACAGTGAGAGAGTAATTTAAGCATTAGGCTCTGTATGCTATTTGGCTCAAACTGCAATATCCCAAAATTCAATAGTGCAAGTGAAGTAACTGACTCTTTTGAGGAAAATAACAGCATACCAACAGTGTAACTTGCAGTGTCTGGAACCACTTAAAAATGAAATAAATATACTATTTTTATCCTCTCTTGTTTAAAGATACACATAACTTTTAAGATCTTCTTTAAGCCTCCTAAAAACTTTGTTTTATCCTGCAGCAGGACATTAGCAGGTAATTCTTGTCTTATTCTAGGATATTATAAGAGTATAGTATGAGAGTGTTGATTCTATTGAACTTATTATTAAAAAAAAAAAGAGGGAAGAAAAAGAAAATCTCCAAAATTATCTTGGAGCTTCTCAAAATTAAAATCATATGATTTTCACAGAAAAAGGAGATTAAATTCTGGACAAGTTTCAACTGCAAATTAAAAAAAAGTAACAACTTGACATATAGATGAATGATAACAGATAAATTATGCCTGAACGTAGGGGGAGAAGCTGTATAGTAGGGATTTATTTGTAATTACTTTTTTGTCTTTACAGTTTTAATATTTTGTTTAAAGTGATAGAACGTTTGTGATTCAATTACAGCAGTGTTCTTTCAGATGCAGAAACAAGATTATCTTCAAACCTGATCTCTCTTTTTTGGGTGTTCCTGTTCTGACAAGATGCACATGTAGAGGTGATGCATGCTACTAGACCAGGACCGATTACTTTCTCGGTTACATGGTTATTATACACGGCCTTTTATTTAAGTCATACTTTTCTACAATAATTCGTTTTTTATGATGTAAATATATTTTCCCTCATATGGCTCTTTTATTTGTCAGAAGAGAAGAGGCGTCATTAAGCACTTTCTTTTGTTTTACTGTCTTAGAATCAGTCAAGTTTTCATTTCCATAGGCAGCAAACTCAGGCTGAGAAAGATTTGTAGAGGGAAATTTGGAGGCTCAGAGACACAGACAGAGAAAAGGATAACATTTAGGGTTTTTATGCTTCTTAAATTGCTCCTGCAAGAAAAAATAGTGGTGTAAACGAGAGGCTGTACCCCTGTATTTGAACAAGGACAATTAGCAATGCACTGACGCAAAGCACACTGCCTGCTGCTGCCTCTGCTTAGCCTTGTCCTTTCGGCATAACCCTCTAGTGGAACTGGTTGGGATTTCAGTCACTTTTGGGAATGCCTCCAGTGTTCCCCGAGCGGCGTGCCACCAGGGATGCTGTCCCCTGAGACCACTCTGATAACACTCGAGCTCTGACACCCTGAAAGGCTTTTCAGAAAGAAGATGCTTAACACGCAGCAGTCCAGTTCTGCCATGTCCCTTGAGGAGTGTTCCCATCAAGATCATGGGAACCCCAGGGACTGAGGTCTGTGATGTGTGCTGCCCTCTGCCATGTCCTGCCCCAGCGCAACCAACTCATGTCACTCAACAGGTGGTTGGTCTGGATTCCCTCACGAAGCCTCATCTGCTGTGCTGTTGTTTTCTGAGATTTGGTGGCCATTTTCCTTTTGTGGAGACAGCAGAAAATAGCAAACTTTCAGTCAACTGAATTCTTTGTAAATAAGTAAATAAACATCACCTGCAGAGATCCCAAGAGAAAGGAAAAATGGAAATTCTAGAGGATTTTTTTAGGCAGACGTGTGGCAGGGCATCTTCATGACAATCAGATTTTCAGTAGGTACTTCTTTTGATTCTCTTCTCCATGAATTTTATTGGATCACATTTTCACAGTATGATGACACCCTGTATTGTTCATGGTGTGCCTTCCTTTCCCCAGGTATTTGCTCTAAGGAAAGTTAGAATTTGATGTACTCGTATCAGTTGCTTTTCAGGAAATAATTGTTACCTCTGACTGTGTATGTTAGGAACTACCAGAGTTAAAGGCTTTATTCATCCCACTAGAAATAGCTGGGAAACAAAGAAGGGGTTTTATTTCCCCCCGGGCCTCAGGCAGTTAAGTATTTTGCAAGAAAACCTTCAGGAATCCACTGCTAAGCAATAAGGTGTTGGATATAAATGGACTAACTTTGTATACATAATGTCAATTTGCAAAGAAAACAGATGGATTTGGGGTTAAAATAGAACATAACAGTTGGAAAATCCCTACTGGTCTTTCTTGTGTCATTCCAAGAAACTGATTTAATTTGTTTTGTTCTAGGTCACTGTAAATTTACGGTAAAGATAATATACCTTCATGTCGTAATCGGAGTGTAATTATGAATGAAATATTTGGTCCTGGGCTATTTTGAAGCACTGCTGTCTAATACAGAATGTGCACCAGGTAGCTGCAGGGAAAATGCAATCACTCACACTGGGATTGTCTGTCTGATAACCCAGATGAGGGAGGATATGCCTGTGTGCTGCGCTGGTGGTGGAAAGGGAGCCTGCCTCTGGGGAGAGGAGGAACATGCTGTCACATCCCAGTGCCATCCAGTTCTGGCAGCCCATGCTGAAAGACTGCACAAACAACTTTTGCCTTGTGACTGTTTTCCTCAGCTGCTTGCCAACAGTGGGGTAGAAGGGAATTGGAGAAGCATGAGTACCTGTGCAGGTGAGAGTCCAAACCAAGTAAGTGGGGGCATGGAGCAGCTTTTCTTTATGGCCCTGAAGTCAAGATAAGTGGTGGCTGTAGAAGCAGCTGCACCTCTGCTGTTGATACATTTACTTCTGAACATGTCAGTGCTAGGTTGTTTTAAAAACACTTGTTTTCTGTCCCAAGCTGCTGATGCCCACAGCTCTTTTCCCTCTCCTACTCAGATACTCATGCCAGAGTTCTTCAGGGTTTTGCTTCTCAGTCTAACTGAAGTCAGTATTTTTAGATTTCAAGGAATCCTTGCAAAGTAGCTGTGCAATTTCTTATCAATCAGGGATGTAGAATACCAGGCTTGGAATACCTATGGTGTCAGCTGCAGAGGTGTAACAGTGAAGCTTCTGGCATAAGTCACCCATTTTACAGGTGGGTCAGCAATTAAAAAAATGCAAGAAACTTGGTCAATGAACAGACTTTACAGATGCAATGCACAGCCAGGCATGACAGTTATAATTAACATTTCAGCATGACCTAGCCACCTATATCTCTCATTACGCAGAACTTGTAAAGGGCCTCGTGGAAGCACCATCTGCTGATTCCCAATAAAACTGCAAATGCTGTGGAAAATTTCTGCTGCTGGTTCTGTGTTGAAATGGCTTGAGTGCTAAACACTAAGCTTCCAGCCTCGATCCAGATTTGAATTGAAGTGAGTTGTTTATGTTGCTCTGTATTTCCTGGAATACTTTTCTTTCCTATACAAGTTAGTGGAGAAAAACTACTACAACCTGAAATTCTCTCTGCTTTCCAAGCCATCCTGTATCATCTATCTGATACTTTTAATAATGACTTTTCGTGATATTTATAAACATCCGAGGAGACTCTACTTCCTCTACTTAAATGATAATTATCCCAAAACAAACCACCTAGGTCTAGTATAGGGCCAAGATGCAGTATGCCAGCTGACTACACTAGAGTCAAAAAGCAGTGACTCATTTACAGACCTGTTCTCCATAGTCATTAATAAACCAAAGGAAAAAAAAATTGTCAAAGAAATAGTGGTTGAATGGATTTTCATAATCCTTCCTATGTAGAGTGACATGGAATACATTAAACCCAGAAATAGTGGAGGGGATGTGATATTTTCCTGTACTGAATCATATTTGAGAAGAACCAGGGCATCTTGACTGCATTATCAGATTTCTTTTTATGTATGAACAACTCTGCTTCATCTTACAGGATTCATCTGAAGAGCTCAAGAGGGCAACATGCATTGTGCTTCAAAGTTAATGAGAACACCCTTAAGAAGTGGTGAGAGCCACTTCAAAACACTGCAGAATAATTTTACAGGATAGGTAAAACATGACTGTCTTCCTCGGACTAGTTATATAAATAAAGTTTGTGGGACTATTCATGGGAGTAGAGTGAGAAATATTTGACCCATGATCTTACGTATCAAATATCTTTATGTATTATTAACAATCTATAAAGCTGGACATAAAAATGTGACTTGTTAATGCCAAACTTATGTCATGTGGAACAGGAAGAGAAAGAACAGAGTCTTTCCTATATGGTTTGACAAGACCTTTTTCAATAAACTTGTGAGTGGCCCATGGCCATAGGTGCAGATTATAAATTAACTTGGAGGCAGGTGTTTCCGTGGCTGCAGGGAAACTTGTGCCAACATGTATTCACAGACTGTGTCCACAATATCCACACTAAAAGTATGTGCCAGTGCTTGCAATAGACAGCAAATGGAAGCAAACTTGTAATGATGGAATAAATTTTCTATCCACTGAAATTAAAACTGGAACCATAAATACTATAGCTGGAAGATTATATTTGATCTCTGACACCATTAAGATTCCTATCTCAGATGTTCTGCTTCTAATAGTCCTGTTTCAATACATAAAAGCATAAAAGGTAGCGTTTTTCCCCCCTCTCTTTTTGTTCCTCTCTCTCTCATGCACATGAAGATAAAGATTGAAAGAAGGGAAAAAAAATCCAGTTCTTTCACTGGGACACAGAAATTATGATTCTGACTGGGCAGGTGCCTGCAGTAGAATATCTCTGACAGAGATAAAGTCTACCAGAAGCTTCTAAAAGGCATCAAGGAGCCCCAGAGCAGACAAATATGGAATAATGTGACCACGGAGAAGATGGTCCATTGAGGCAGTCAGTCAGTGATCAGCCTTGTGTCTGCACTGCGCATCGATGCTCTCGCTCCTACAGAGAGGTCTGTCTGCTAAATGTAACTGTGGCGGTTTTGACTTGTCACAGAGTCTAAGCCTTTTGAAGCCTCCTAAATTCTTTGCCTCATTTTTTACCTTGTAGTAATGAGTTTAACACTTAAATAAGCAGGTCTTTTCGTCACTCCTAAAAATAACTCCTATTTTGATGGAAATGTGAATTAGAAACATGTAATCTGGGACCACGGCCATTTAGATTCTTATCTCTGATCATTTCCAGCATTGAATTCTCCAGAAAGGAGTGTGGAGAAAGCTATGATGTATGGCACAAAATGTTTGGACTATTAGTTGGAAACATTTGGAGCTCCGTGCTTTGGTGATGCTTGTTTGTCACTGTGAGCTGCCCAGGGTGGCTGTGTGCCAAGGCAGGGTGGTGGTGATGGAGGGGGGAAGCAGGGGTATCTTCAGCCCCACTTTCTGCACTGGCAGCCAGGGACTGCAGTGTCCCAAGTGCTCCAGTGGCAAGGGAAAAAGTCCCTTCCAAAGACAGGAGTGTTGTCCCCCTTGCCTGCCCAAATTCATGTCAGAGTTGTGTCTGAAACTGGCAGGAGGCTGGGCTGCAGCAGGGCTGGGTGCTCCACCTGTGGGAGGGCAACTTGCTCACAGATCTGTTGCTTTCCTGAGCAAGCAGAGGTTGCTTCCCAGAGATGCATGAACCACTGACAAGCCACATTTAGGGCTATATTATAGGAGTGTTTCCTTTTGAAATGGGTTGCCTTTTAAATGTAATGGTCTCCTTGTTGTTTTATGAGGACAAAGGGTAAATAAGATTATTTTTGTTTGTTATGAAATTGCCTAGTGACCATCTGTGAGCCTCATTATGGCAGCCATCGTTCAAATTTAGAGTAATAGATATCTCCTAATTCTCATATCACAATATCTAAATAGACCAGACAGTTGAAGGGTAAGAAAAGTGGCAGAAAATGCAAGCAAATAGAAGTATTCAATTTACACCCTTAATAACATTTTATTTTATGGCGTATGCTTGCTCTGTGACTGCTGTTTTTTTTTATTTACAGGCTAAATAGTCCTAACATTTTAAGGCTATAGAATCCTTCTCATGGCTGTAACATTCTTATCAGTTGTCTCCAGTCACTTTCTATTTCTGTTAAATGCTTCATTAGGTGGAGTAATCAGAAGAAAGCATAATATGCAGTGTAAAGAAGTACCACTTATTTGCATAAAAGCATTCAGATATTTTCGGTAATATTCCTTATTACTTGCTGACCAAAGCAGTTGGAACAGATGTTTCCCCTGAGCTGTACACAATGACATCTAGCTGTTTTTCTTGAGTGTATGAGCAATGCAGAAGTGGTTCAAATTATGCTTGCCATTGTGTATTGCTTCCTGAATTAGTGTGGTAATTTTATTTATTATCTCATATTTATTACATGCTCATGCTATGTAAAAAAGCCCTCATGTTTTCCACAATGGGCTATGTTGATGGGGAGGGTGGAAGTCTTTCCCTCCCTAAGACTGCAAAAATGGTGCCTTTTCAATTAATTTTTTATTATTCTAATAGATATTGTTGTTATTATTATATGCAGTATTTATTATTGAATCATTATTAAAACTTTTTTTCTGCATTTTTTGGACATGGAGAAGTTTCCGATAGCTAGGAATGGCTACAGAGAGCCAAGACTTGGGAGGCTGTGTAATTACTACATACTCCTCGTCTTTCAAAAGACAAGCTTATCTACAGACTGCCATTCTGCATGAACCAAACACTTGGGCTTGGTAACTGACTTCTGCTTCCCTTTCCCTTTTCTGGATCTTTGCCTGGGGGATCATCAGCCACACTTTCCATGGTGATTGCTAAGGGTGACTTTCTTCCGGCCCTTTTTAAATAGACATTTTGGGTAGTAGAAATATAAACAATTTAATAGGCTCAAGCCAGCAGTTCCTAAAGCTAATGTAACCATAGCATCATGTTTGTAAAATAACAACAAAGCCAAATGCATTCAGTCCTGAAGCTTTTGTCACTAGGTACAGATGTGATTTAAACCTCCCCTTACCAACCCCCAAATGATGCATAGCAAATCAGTAGCTCACATGTACTTGTGGGATAGTTGATCTGCAGAGATCAAGAATACAGCACAGCACAGATAGCATTTGTTGTCACAGTATTTGTGCTTTTAATTTTTTGAGAAGAATTTTGTTTGGGATTTATCAAGAAAATTTATTTAAAAGGATTTATGAAGAAAATTAGTATTGTTGTGGTGTGTCTTATGCCTTATTGTCAAGTAACAGATTCACAAGTCAGTTACTGCACCTGCACATACCCTTTATTTTATGTTTTGAGGCACAATGAAAAGAAACAATGCTGCAGTGTCCCGCATTGAGATGCATGGAGCTGGCTTCAAGGCAGTACAGACCTGTATGAAATGAGAAAGTTTGAGGGCTTTGTGAACTTTTATAGAGGATCAGAAGAAAGCTGTTTGGCACAGGTGTTTCTGTAATTGTGATACATTGGAAAATTTCAGCTTGTTCAAGGGCACTTATGCTGTGGCTACAGCTGTTCTAACTCATACTGCAAGGACGATGCGGTGTTTTAGTGCTAGCACACTTGGTTGTGTAATGTAAAACAAGTAGGAAAGGAAATATTAGTTAAACCAAGGTGGTGCTCTTTTTTTCCCTTATTTTTTTTTCTTCTATTTTAAAAAATTTTTTCTTCTTCCTTTATTTTTTTTCTCATTTTTGTTTTATGAATTTTTATCCCTTCACATAGAAAAGCCACAGGCAAAACCAGTATCACGACAAAGAGACTGGGGTGGAGAATAGCCAGATACCTTCTAACACCTCTGCTTCTTCCTGCTGTTCATATTCATGTGCACTTAGTTTCCTTGAGCTAGGAAGGATAAAGCACAAATGCAGATAGACTAAGGTGGGAATGATTTGAATCTCTTCCACAACATTGGAATATGGCAGTATAAGTTAGTATTTTGCTCCCTAGTTTGCAGTTTGTTCCTGTTCTTTTAAAGGAAGTCTTGAACTGCAAGGTGATTGGGTTGCAGAGAAATAGTTTTAAATCTACTGAGGTTGTACTATGTGCATCTGGTGATCTGAATTAATTTCAAAGCAGGCCCTGACATTAACATTGCTATTATCTAACCTTTCTATATATAGAACAACAGATTTATTTTACACGGAAAATGAAGATATATTCCTTGCCTACATGAGAATCCAGTCTGTGCTGGAAAAGATATACTGTGCTCTGAGCTTTCAGTCTGCTGGTGTGGGTGCTGGCTCAAGAAGACCTCTCTGAGTGGCCAGTCTGATCCCCTACCCAGCTGATTTCTTAGAAAATAGTAGGTTATTCTGCAGTGTGTTTATTCTAAATGAGGTTATGCATCTGTAGTCACTTAGGCATTTCCACAGCAGTTCAAGAGAAATTTAGCAGCGGGTGGTAGACTTTATTCCTAGTGGGGCAATGAACAGTGAAGTTACTGAAATACACTTTCTTACTGAGCAGTGTTTTGTGGTTAGATTCCCAAGTGTCTAATAAGTTAGAGACTCATGCCACAACTTTTCCAGGGACACTGATAGGAGCTATTTTCTCATTCCATCTATCTGTTTTCATGAAGCTCATAAACACTTAACTTCTCTGAAAGTAACTCTGCTCTGCCATGTGACTTAATTAAATGGGATAATGACTTTGAAAGCTTGGAAGGATGGCCAGAGTGAGTGAGAGAGAAATACACAGATGCATAAGCACATGTGCAGACACACATACACAGAATGCTGTGTATGTAATACACACCATAGCCAGGCTAGTAAGTCTAAAAAAAAAAAAAAGAAAAGGAGGTCAAAATAAAAAAAAGGGAATGAGAACAAATCTGGTGAAACTAAAATCTTTAGTCTGACCTGATTTTCCTGATGCTTAGGTTTTGTGTTTGTTTGTTTGTTTAATTAATCTTGATGTGTCTATAATAATTTCGGTGTCATTCATTGTCGTATACGCAGGGGTATAAGTGAAAAGTCAGTCAAACCCAGCAGGATGAACA
Organism: Pachycephala philippinensis; assembly: GCA_013397055.1. NCBI lineage: Eukaryota > Metazoa > Chordata > Aves > Passeriformes > Pachycephala > Pachycephala philippinensis. Next base: position 15,424 of record VWZT01006405.1, read on the forward strand.
GAATGTCTCTTGGTAAGGGATTCTGCTGTGACAATCAGCAGTGTGACATACGGGAAGGGTACATTTATGGGCAGTTTCATTATAAAATCCACAATCATTCTGGAGGCCAAGATTTTTGCAGGAACTTCAGTGGAATAATGCTAGTTTATGCCAGATACCCAGCAAAAGAAGAACATTAGCTTTCTGATTCTAAAATTCTTGCTACTTGCTCATACTTTTCTTTATTCCTAGAGTGACCCTGGACAGACTTCATACAGTGTTTGGAATTAATATCACCTGGCTTTTATCTCAAAAAGTCAAGTTTTTAGTATGCATTAGTTGGCTAGTCTCCTAAGGGAAAGAAAGATGAAGAGGGCAGTCATTTTAGTGATGATTTCAGGATATAACAAATTGCACTTTGGAGGTACCTTTGTAGTTAGCCTAGATTTGTAGCACAAATGAGATATGCTGTATTTGAATTGCTAATAGGAGGAAAGAATCAATATCACCTACAGCCTCGCCAACGGTGTCAAAAAGGTCTTTCCCAGAGATTGTTGTGTTTCATTGGGCTTGAAAAATCTTACTGCTTACAAAGTACCTACCAGTTATCATATGCTTGGAGATTTTATTCCTTTTCAAAGATTTGCAAAGTGCTGGTGATGGAAGAATTCCTGTTGCTGATGTTGGTGTCACTAGGCAAAGGTTCATGCTGCTAGCATGTTCTGCTTGTTGTGTAGCTACGTGGTGCCTTTAGTGGTCACACGCCACAAGATATTCATGGTACCCTAATGTTTCTAGAGTTCTATTATATGTTATTGTGGGTACGAATGGCTCAGTAGTACTTTCCCTAGAGAAGAGTTCTGAAGTGCGGAAGATCTGAGAGACTGTTTTTTGTCACAATGTTGTCTGTCCTTTAAACAGGGTTTCTCATTAGATGGTTCCATAAATCTTCTTAGAGGAGGGTGATAATATCTTTACACAACACACAGAAGGTAACATCCATCTTCCATTTCTGTCTCATGATTCATACCATTTGTATGTGAAGTTTCAGTGTGTTTAGAGGCTGAAAAACATAAAATTGGACTTTTTCTAAACAGATAGTGAGGTTTATTAGTTATTCAAATTGGACAGAATAATAGTGTGTTTATTTAAGAGGCATTTATTTTATCAAATATCCTGTATTTTCTTTTAAAAGCTCATCACAAGTAAAATTGAAACACCACTTACACATAACTTACAATAGCTTAACTAAAGTTAATAACAATAGCATATCACTTATTAAGCTTGTAAAAAACCACAGCAGACTGGTAATCTTACCACTGATGATAAATTGAACTTTTCCATTTCTACTACTACACTAATAAAGAAGAAGAGTTAAAGACCAGCCTTTCCATATGGGTTGAATATTCTACCCTTTCCCGGATGGGAAAGATGTTATTTTCTAGTCTTATTCCTTTAGCAGACATGTACATAAAAAGGCTACGTCTTATTTTATGAACACATGGTTGGTGCACACATCTGCTCATTTAACTGTACTGTGCTGGTGTCCTATAGTTGTCTTCAGGGCATTACATTAAAGCAAAATCAGTCCTGCAAAACCAACTTACTCCATTTGCTTATTTCCTCTCTCTGAGTTTTCTTCACTCCCATAGCTGTCTTCTAGACTTATTGGTTTATTTAAGCTCACTTGAAGTTGAACTTTATTGTCAGATATTTTTGGGCACTCCATGATAAACGTACCCTGGTGTATTTTACATCCAGATGAATCTGGAAAATCAGCATTTTTTCTAGTCCAGTGAAGTTATGTAGCACCCTGATTATAATAATAATTTCCTAACAAGAAAAAAAGACAAGGGAAAAAAATTCCAAAATTGAGCTTAATATCTTATCTTATCAGACAGTAAAATCAATGCTAACTGGTCTGTAAGGGGTTCGTGACGATTCAGAGATCTATGTTGTAAGATTCCAGTCTAGTAAGCAGTTACGATAGTACTAAGATATTTGCCCATGGGCCCTTAAAAGAGATGCAAATGTGGTTGACCTTCTTGTCTCCTCTTGTATGACCTGACATACAAGGAATATTCTGGAAGAATCAATGAACATTAGTAAAACCAGAGAGGAGAAATCTGACCTCAGAGATGATAAGCATGTTGTGAATGCTTTAGTAGAAAGACGGGGAGGCAGAGAGAGTTCACATATAAAGAACTTCATGGAAGGAAAGCTGCAGGTGAAATTGAAAAGACAATCCAGAAAAGGCAATTAGGAAGAAAGGTCAGCATTCACACTGAAGTAAGAGAGAAGGGAGAAGGAGATACATGTATGGGGAATGGAAGGCACATGAAATCCTGATGCTATGTGTGAAGTGTTCAATTGAGACTTAACGGTGAGTTGAGCATAAAATAGAGCTTGGATTTTCTGTAGTCGTGGCAATTACAGCAGAAGTAGGAGATGCTGGCTGGTGTTTTGCCAATGGTGTGTAAACAAACAGGATGAAATGAAGGAAGACAAGAACGAGGCCATTCTGCTATTGATGTGATTTTATAATGAGGAAAGGGTGATTTTTTTTCTTCAGTTGCACTATTGATAAAACATAAGGCAAGAAAACCCCAGTGACTGTTTGGAGACAGCTGGCAAAAGAGATGAAGATGTTGTAGTTCAAAAAGCCAGACGATGGCAGGGCAAGTGATGTAATATTACGAACGCCTTACTCAGCCATGAAAGAGCAAAGGTGAAGGGAGATCCAGAAGGAACAAGGCATGGCTGAAGACAATGTTTCTAAAAGAATAGTGAGGAGAAAAATGACTCTGATGCTTTGTCCTTATAACAGAATGTACTTCAGTGAATGGTCTGAATTGGGGTCTGAGGAAGAGCACAGTCTGAGAGGCTGCAGCTTTCCTTCCATGCATGAATTTTTCTCAGGCTGCTGAGCCTCAAGTTGTACTGAGACATCCAGGTTAACTAAACGTGGGTAGGGACTATCTGTGACAACGCCAAACATTGGTTCTAAGTCAGGTATCTGCATTCCCTTTTCAGTCCAACTAAGTAAGAGATTACAGTCAATGTCAATGGTTTAGGTACAAAGTCTCTACATGGAAGCAGCATAGACAAAAGTTGAGATTGTGCATTTGCCTCATGCTTTAAGGTAGGTCTTGATGTTTAGGTGTATCTTGTAGTGTAGTAATAATTATTGCAGTAATAATTGAGTTACATGCTTTGCTGTCACATATTTTGTATCCATAATTGATTAGAAATTACCAAGTGCCAATGTGTCACTTCCCAAGTTCCAATAGGCTTTTCCTATTTCCAACAGGAAAATATTTTAAGTTGAAATTAGCAGAAAAGAGAGAGGAGAAGCAGGGAGAAAATGCGGAGAAGTAATTCACAAACGGGTATTAGCCTTGCAGCCACAAAAAGAAATCCGTCCATAGCAGATTACCAGGGTCCTGCCTTATTTTTGGAGGCAAGGAAGAATAATATTACACAACATATTTGTTTTCACGTGTTTAATTAAATTTTGTAGAAATGGAAAAATGATTTGTTTTTATGGAACTACTATCAGTCTGTAACCCAAAACTTCTTTCAATATTTAAATGTTTTAATATAAACCATTCATACTGGACTAAGTAAAAAAATATGTCCAGAATGGAAATAATCCAGATAATATATCTGCTTTCTTTTACAAGCCTCAAATAGCTTCCATTTTGCTAACAGTTTTATATCTGTATAAATGTAGGTAGGAAATGTTTGTAACATAAAGATGTATGGCCACTTTTTACATTACTGAATGAGTTGTATGCCAGCAGTGTGTTAGCCATATTAGACCTCAGTTTGACTGACTGTGGTGTTTATTTCTTTGTAGAGTCATCAGAGAGTTACAAAAAACCATCTTCTGAAAGCCATTGAGGACTACTTTGTCATCAGACCAGTTGGATCTCATTTGGACTGCTTGTCATCAGCTCTCTGCAATAGTTTATTGTGTTGTCACAAGCACAGGCAAACTTTTCTGAGGTTTGGCCTTTACCTGATTGTGTAGGATTCCCTGTTAATCCAGTAGAGGATTGTAAGAGTGCTGATCTGAATGGGTAAGCAAATAAAGATTTGTATTGAGGGGAACATCACAAGTTCAGGACATGCTGGACACAATTTTGCAAAACTTTTAAATGCCATTCTCTGGAACATCTCAAATCACAAGTCAAGATTAAAAAAAAAAAATCACCCCACACAACATTGTCTTATTCTGAATGTAATTCCACTGAAACACACAATACTGTTTGTGCAGCAAATTGTAGAACTGGCTGGTGGGAACTGTGCAATCAGCTATACATCATCTTTTATGAGGTCTTTAAACTGGCTCTCACAACTCTTGTGGGTGACACAACTGAAACCAAATCCATGTGGATTCACATTGAAAACCATGCCTGGAGTCCTGAATATATTGTTTCCTGCTTCAGAAAGAGGACATCCTTCTCTAAGCACAAACAGTATTTTTGTATTTTAACTCACGTACCTGACTTTCTGGTCAGACATGGTGAACCTACCAAACGAATAGTTGAAATAGGCACTTTTTATTTGAGAGACCAGCTATTGCCTACTTGTCATCCATTTCCTGGGCACATGCAAGGCACAATAGTGCTCAGTGTTGTACCAAAATATCATTTGCTTGTCTGTTTGGATTGTCTTGATTATCTGTATCCCTGCATTGGATGCTAAGATTATCCTCACAAAAAAATAATTGTTCCGAGATTGTAGTAACCAGTGATTCTCCATAGTTCAAAATATCACACTACATAGGGAACTCTACATGAAAACCCCAAGACTGTTAGGTAAGAGAAGCCAAAGGAAGTATTTGGGTACATGTGAATAAAAAGGTGTTTAAAAATCTGTCCATAGAAAGAGCCTTCTGACTGCAGCCTTGACTGACTCTGGAGTCTCAGACAGTGATCACCAGCAGAGAGGATCTGATGGCTTGGCCCAAGAGGACTGCTGTAGTCCATACAAGTTGCAACACCAGGAATGAGAAGGCCATCTAATCCATATCAAGGGCTGTGACAAATGCTTCTTAGTGATGCTAAATAGCTCTGAGAGCTGGCTGAGTTCACATATTAGTACTGTCTTCCATCTTTCTCGTTTGTTCTTCAAACACTTTATTTTTCCCAAAACCCAAATGCATCCAATCATAAATGTTACACCACCTCTTTGTGATCTATTCCCAACCTAATTTAAAAATGAGGAAAGGGCAACTTCCCGATTTATCTGATTGGAACAGAATGTGTGGGAGCAACAGGCAAACTGGGTGGATACAGGTTATGTTCCATCCAACACCATTGTAAAATCAGTTTAGAGACGCAACTCCTCTACAGGAAACAACTTCCTACTGTTTAACTTACAGTTGCAAAATCTCCCGAAAACTTCAGCAAAAAATCTCTATTATAAATAATTTAATGTGTAAATCATAATATTATGAAATTCCTGTGTTTGAAATACACCAGTTGTTTAGGGACATCTGTTTAGAAACACCTTTTGTCTTTAAATTTCAGTGATTTTGTCAAACGTGTCTTTAACCGCTGTATTATCTTCAGAAGTTTTTGTTTTTCTTTGTCTATGTTTTCAGTGAGGGAGGGCAGGAAGTCAGACATGATTCATACCATTTTGGGATGTGCTGCTTTTCCTGACAACGTCTGATTACAAAGCTGAGCCCACTTGTTAGCAAGAACAACACAGGGGATGTTTTCAGATCCATCCCTTATTAATCACTTCTTAGTTCTTGTAAATAATCTGTGCAAGTACATCCTTAATACGTCATTTGCACTTTAATGAATAGAGTGCAGCAGAGGCAGCTCAGCTTTGAGAAATGTAGCCCAGAAATTTTTATGTGTGTTTTCTCACCATTGTGGCCCTTTTTATTTCCATTCTATTTAATTTGTCTGAGGCAATAGTTTTGAATTTTAGAGCCTTGAATCCAAACACTTATTTTTTGCAGCTATTTTAAAATATATTTCCACCTCCCAAAAAGGGCTTATTCAGAGAAGCAGACTTTTAAAAATCAGGAAACATGTATAAAAATAAAACTATTAAACAATGTGTGTCTGGGTTTCCATTGATATTTTTACTGCAATTACAGAAAATGTTAGTATTTTAATGAGGTTTTTTCCATCCATTTGCTTCTTCAGCTTGATTTTTGCAGTAAAGATATAAATCCTGCATTTATGACATCACATTTTTTTGCCATGGAAAGCAATGTACTATCACAAACACATTGTTATGATTATATGACAATTTCGAATCAGATGATAAAATACATTCCAAGTGAGAAAACACATCTTTAAATCAAGAATATATGAATGGGAGAAATAAATCATTCTTCTCAAGTGCTGAGCACCAGCGTGATGTTACACAGACACAGAATGAGGCATTTTTTAACTTTACAGAGCTCCCAACCTGATGCAGACAGAGGCATTACAAAGGAGACTTGTAATATGCCTGTCAGGGATACAGACTTGAACCAGCTGTGAGACTGACAGTTGTTGCAGGTGCGTTGGAAGAAGGGGCTAGTGAAAAATAAACAAAAGAGATTTTGGAGAGCCACTGGACTTAGAGGTACTCTATGCACTTCAGAAGCAAGATGAGCTAAGATAAAATAGGATGAATTCATATTTACAAACCTGCTCCTTCCACATAAGCAGGTGACGGGATCATGGAATATACTTAGAGGGAGTTAGAGAGTGCAGCGAAGCAGCTAGAGAAGCCTGGGCAGAGCAGAAAGCACAGAGGGAGAATCAGTGGGTATTAATGCAGGGGTGTAACCACAGCTCTATTGTGCAAATTTTGAAGGGCTGATTGAGCTCTGGCACAGAAGGGATAGTGAGAAATTCAAAGGCATGAGCACTGTTTTCTTGAATAGTGAGAATAGGAACTGAGTCTGAGCAAATGAGAACAAAGAGAAAGAGGCTAATGTAAAATATTGTGGAAGTAGCTATGAGTGACTAAGGCACAAGTAAGGCTTTTTGTGGCAGAAATGAGAAACAAAGGATAAATGCTGGGAGAACACAAAAGAAAAATTACAGGATTTTCCAGGATTTTGATTATGAAGGGGTTTCAGGTAGAGCCACAGAGAACACGAAACCTCTCATTCAGATACAAAGCTACAAATCTATAAGCTTACTGAAGACTCAGAATCCTGTCTGGGAATGCAAGAGAGAGGAAAAAATATGAACAATTGTGAAAACAGTGGATGGAAAACAAAGACAGGCTGCATTTAGATGGTAACCAGGAAATAATCAGGGAGGTACCAGTGTAGTAATGGAAAAAAATGGAAATGCTGGAAAACCAGGAACAGAGATACCTGAACATCAGGAAGAGGACCTGTGGATCCAGCCACCCTCCCATGGATAGAGCTTGACGTCTGTGCTGTTTTCTGCCCTGTGCTTTTTCTATTGCAGTGAGTCCTGCAATTCTCTTGGGGCACAGAATTCTGAACCAATGAGTTAAAAATCTGCCAAGAACTGACATAATTGAAAATAGGAAGTGTCAGGACAGTACTGTACATATACACTGCACACGCATTTCACACACATACACATGCCAGGGAATGGGTTCTTTCTTCCTTCTTTTCATAAGTAGGTTATAACTAGGTTTTCTCTGTGGCAGACATTTTCCACCTTGGTGCCAGGCAACTTTCATTAGTGCAGAATGATGAAAATATTAGCTAATGCTTTTTAAGCAGACAACCCAGAAATGTGTAGCCATTTAGCATGAATAAAGCAGGCTATTCCTGATAAAAACCTCTGACTTGGTTCAAAACATACAGCCCACTTTATGGTGCCAGCCTTTCCCTAGATTCACAGGGCAGTGGCAGAGGGACAGCTCTTGCTGCTGCGAGCTATTGATTCACCAACTTTGGCTGCAGCTGTGCTAAGCCAAAACAGGAAAGAATCAGATCAGCCCTAACTATCCATTTATGGATTTCTCTGGTGGGACACTGTGTATGCTGCCTCCAACTAGGAGCTCTTGCTGTGGGCTCTGTACAGACAATGTTCAGTTCTTGTAATGCAGCCTCAAAGAGTTACCCTGAAAACTTACTGGAAAAGATGCACAAAATTTACTTGCCTGTCCTTTTCCCCACGGATGGTAATATGTGAAAAAGAGTTATGTGCTTTATCAATAAAAAAAATGCAGGCATAAAATTTTGTAGGTCTATTGAGACACCCTCCATAATAACTTTAAAAATTTTTTTAAAAAGCATTCATTGTACTCGATCTCATGTTAGCAACACATTCAAATGCTGGCACAAATTATTATTAATTCCTTTGGTGTTTTTGTAACAATGTAAACCATGATGAATTAATTTGGTACCAATATGGATGTCATAAGTACTTTACCAGATTTCCAACTCAATTCATGACTAATTACCTTACCATTATTTTAAGGAGTTACCCAGATGTGCTTATGATAGAATTAAGGTAAACAATGACTGATGCTCAGACGTTATGATTAGAGCAGCTCTACACAATTTGACAAAACCTCATGTGCCTTTCAATATAAAGCACCTGCCAAGCCACATGTGCACCAGATTTCTCAAATTCCTTGTCACTCATTAATACAGATGTAGACCATATTTTAAAAGCTGATGTGTAGAATGGAGACTTTTTCAAAAGGCAGGCAGGTTTTCTCTTCAAAACCCACAAACTCTGTAACTGAATTTTTAGTGACCAACTTGTTTGCTGGTTAAAATACTGTTGTCACATGGTCTACAGTTTTTTTCCACCCAATTCAGTATACTATGTCACCATAGAAATAGCGTACCTAAAATGTATTTTCACAAAATTTTACCACTTGGGTTTGAGAAAGACTTTTTACCTCAAACTTTCCAACTTCTTACCTTCCTCAGGTTGTTTCCTACTTTAAGGTAAGTAGGGTTTAGTAGGGTTATTTCACTCATTTTGAAAATCTTCGGGGAACCTAACCACTTCTCCAGGGGCACTATTCCAAAATCTAGTATGTCAAAATGTCAGTACATAGTTCAAACTGATTCCTGCATATTTGGTGTTTACATCTTTGGGTATTTGAAGCCATTTACCATGGTTGTTCTGCTTCTTATTTCTGCAGACATGTGGGTGGGAATTTTAATAAATTATTTAATAAATACCCAAGAACTTGGTTTGTAAACTATCTGGGGAATATCTGATGCCTTTTGCTAACTGCATATTTGGGTTCTGTGCTCGAAGAATGTTGGGGCAGTAAGGGAAGACTACGAGGGGGTGGAATGACTGGTTTGCTACATTTGAAAGAGTGTATCCACTTAATTTAAGATTGAACAGGACAAAAAGCTTCTTTGTTTACTTTGGCCTTTAGTCTTGGATTTCAAAGGTGCAGAAGTGTACACATTGCAGGCTGTCTAATTTGAAAGGACTGAATACAGCCCATCTAGAAACCTGGCCATCATTTTCATTTTGAACTGCCCTGTAACTTCTATTATGAGTCAGAGATGAAGAATTAAGCAATAAATTTAAGAAATAAAAGTGAGATAAGAAAAAGTTCTTCTTGCTAATAGAGACTGTGGTACTCATCAATAATCAGTGGGAGTTCATGGTGATCCAGAACTGCATTCATATTTCAGCATGTATTATTTTTGCTTACAAAATTAGAGTTATATAATTTCTCGTTCCTAAAGTGTTTAGGTGTATATTTTATCTGTGCTCATAATACCTGCGAGTCACTTTTCCCCTCTGACTACATCTTCTACAGAACCACAGAATTACATAATTTTTTTGCATAATGTTGACCAAGTGAGTAGGGTTGTGAGTACTGGGTGCAAGTACTACAAATAAAGCTGAGATTTACTTCAGTGTTCTATTTTATTGTTTTAGTAATATCTAGGACTTATGAGGCACTCATAACAAAATTTCAGTTGAGCCTGTGTGCTTTGATGCTTTGGAAAACTCTTTGTCTGCACTTTTAAAAGCTTAAAAATTTAGAAAAACAAGTCACAACTTAATTGAAGTTAATAGCGTTTTTTTTGCTTATTAGTATGTTTTGATTTCTTTCTCAGACATTTGTTTTTCTTTTTATCTTTTTCGGTCTTTACACAGGCAAAGGCAAACTGGAGTAAACATATCTGACAGGATTCAAGATTATTCTGACATTCTTGCTTCATGTGTCCCTTTCTGTTAAAGTGCTGCTGCAGCATCCAAGTCTATTGAATGAAGCAGGTAAATATTTATGAAGACTTAAGTGATCCATAAGTTAATTTTTAATATTTTAGCTTTTAAATAGAACAATTTAGCTTATTAGATGTAAAAATGCTATTGATACTTTGAAAATGAAGCAATTTTCAAATTATTGTGCTACTATGCCATGGGAAAGTAATTGTACACCAATGTTGCTACACCGTTTTCATGAACCATGAGTCTGCTACCAAAACTATTTCTAAACAATGACCCTATCAGCAAATTGTCCCTCAAACCATACTGCTATAGGCAGATTGGAAACAGGAATATAAAACCAACAATGTTGTACCGTTCCACGAAATTGGACTCTATTTTCTAAGAAGTTTTGTGACATAGAAAGAGCTTTGCTCTAAAAAAACACCACCAAATATCCCTAGAAACAAAATTCTTCTTCTCTGTGAGTGCTGGCAGCAAGGAATTGACAGTTTATTTTAGATTTACTATGTCTTTTATTCAACTACTCAATGTTAAAAGACAAGGAAATTCTGTAATGGAAGTTATGTCAATGTTGTTTCTTCTGGACTTAATGCTCTTCTCACAGCCTTGTGTATTTTACTTCTGTGTAGTCACTGTTGGGACTTTTACCCGAGTAAGCATGAAGAGAATTGGACTGTTTGTTTTCAGTAACTTTATAAACACAGGACATTGAATTTTGCCTCTTGTGTTCATCTCTGGTGTTCGACTGTGGTCCTGGTGAGTTATTTTCTTCTTGCTCCTTTCTCAGACCTTTCTATGGATAATTTTAGAGTCTATCCTTGGACTGAATTGTTAAAATGTGGTTTGAGGTCTAGAATGGTGCCTGCTTGTGGTTGCCCACCTGTACTCCCCCATCTCCTCATGACCCTGATGTCCACTTGGCCTACGGACTTCTGAGCAATTGTAGCGCCTGGATATGCAATACTTGAAGGACGAATGGAATCTGGCCATATTCTTGCAACTGCTCTTCTGAGCAGGATTACACAAACCTAATACCTTGGGTTTTTACACCACCTCTGCTGCCTCAGGGGAACAGGCCAGGTGGCCAGGTTTTATAGTTCCTTTACATGACCTTGTATCTCTCTTCTCAGCCATTTTCTTAGTCTGTCCCTACTTTGTAATAAGCAAATGCTGTAAACTTCTTTAAAATTGGAGATTGTACGTTTCTGAATAATACAAATGGTCCTAATGCCATTTTTCCATTCCAACAGTTCCCACTGCAGCTGTTCCTTAGCTTGTAACCAAGGTTTGGAAGGGTTAGGGTTTATTTCACGCGCTGATGGAATGTGGTGCTAATAAACCACCAAGGAATGGGATGGGCTGGTACTTGCCCCACTCCTGATGTTTTAAATGCTACCCAGCTGTTGAGGCTATTCACTGTCCTGTCAGACTCAGAGTTGGTCTTGAAACCATTTTTTTCATCCCTTGACTCTTGAAAATTCTGATTAGTTGGAATCAAGAAAAAAGAATCCTGTCTGGATTTCTGGGTAACACTTCAAAAAACTTAGATCTGGTCACTTGTGAGGAATTCTTGTACTATTATATCTTACTGATTTCTCATCAGGCACCTTTCAAACCAGTCCAGGAGGAGGACTATCATGACATCCTCAGAGGTCAGCCCTACAGTTTTTGATGAGGTGTGGAAAGTTAAGGCAAATAAAAGCATCTGACAATCCAGATTCTCCCCTCTGAGGGTTACAGACATACTAGAAAGATATTGTGCTTAGTCTGTCTTCCTACAGTCCTCTGCCTGGATCAGCGCCATTTGAGGTGGCTGTCTGCCAGTGAGGTCTGTGATCTTTTGATTTTCTTCTCAGTGTGAACCATCTGCTCTTCGAGTTCTTGCTACAACTCAACTATTTTAGCAAGTTTGAAGTTGGCTACACCTTTCTCATCCTCCCTTATTTTCCAGGAAATCCTCTAATACACGAAACCCAGATTGCTGATTACTTCTTGATTTTTCTTTACTACTGAATGATGGGACCATTTGTTATTGATTTTCCTAATGAATCCAGACCATTTGTCACCGATGAACTGAGGTATTTTTCCTCCTTTTAAGTTTTTCCCCAAGCCCTTCCTGGGAAATCTCCAGATGCTATTATGATTCCTTTTGTGAGGTTTCAGCCTCTGACTTGAAAGCATCTTTGGCTATCTTGGACTTCAGTATGCTCAACAGGAATCTCAGTTCACAGTTTCTTCCCCTGGGAAAATTCTTGATTTTCTCTTCAAACAGGATGTCACTACTAACACCATTGTTACTGTTTTTATAGAGTAGGTAGCCAACATTCATAGTTGTTCAGACTGATTCTGTTTTAAGATCAGATGTGCAATGCAGCCATGTACTTTTTGATGTGATGTTCTTTATTTAAAAGGTGTACAAAAAACCCTTCCAGATTCCAGGAAAGGTCATGCAAGAGAAAGCATTTTCAATGACCACAGATACAAGTGTTTTTTTCAACCAGTGCTCTGTCCCCCAGATTCCATGAGCTGGCTTTCTTTCAAACCCTCAAGTACTTGTCTTGATGTCTCTTTGGCTTCTTTGCTTGCATCTGGCTGTTCCTGCCCATAAACATGCAAACTTTTACTAAACAGTATGTGTATTAATTGAATTTATAGACATCTTCCAGCAAAAGTTTTTGACCATATAACTCAGTCTCTTATTCAATTTGCATATGGCTAGAGGTTTGAGACTCATAAGTTTCAGCTGTTTTATATGCATTACACTAAGGAGGACTACAATGGCTTCTTCTGTTTCCTGTATATGAGGGAAATATCACCAAGGTTGTCTCACTCAGCCTTCACTGTAATAGTAAGTTTACGTCTAAGGAGGGCTGCAACAGATCACAGCTGTGTTGTCTATCATAGAACTGCAACACCATTTAGTTTATGCTTTAATGCATTTTCCTTCCAGTGGTTTTCTCAACAGCAGTCCTCAGGAAAGAAATTCTGTGGCATCCTTAACTTCAGTGAGTTAAAGTTCACCTTTTACTTGTTCTGCAAGGCATGGGTTAATGGACACAACTATTCCCTGTTCAGCCAATTCCTTGATCAGTCAATGAAACATGAGATTATGAATAAATGCAGCTTCACACGGTGTTTTCATCACTTCCTGTGTCAGTAAGGAATTGTGTTGGCTGTAGTTGGCAAAGTCTTGAGAGAGATAGACTTCAGGGTGACCTCTGTAGCAGGAAACCAGGGGCTGCCCAGTGCCCAGCTGGTTCCAATGGACCCATGTCAGGACAGGGCTGAGCCCACCCGTCAAGCTGGTGGCACCTCTGGGAAACACAGAACCAGTCTACAAGCAGAGGAGGAGCGAACAAGAGTGAGAAACAGTAGGTGCATTTCTCCTGTATGTGAAGACAAAAAATTACTGTAGGAGGGTCCTGCTGTGAGACTGTGGAAATACAGATCCATAGACATCTTTATCCTCTTCTAACTTACCTTGTAGTTATAACAGGTAAAAACTAATTCAGAATGTTACATGCCAAAGGGTTAGATATGACACAGAATAGACTGAATTTAACACATGTACTTGAGTTAAAATAAATTCGATAATAAAAATGCTATTTATTGATCAATAGTCATGTGAAGCGACTCTTTCCAATAAGATTACGTTTTTATTGATTATTTGAAAAAAGTTGTGTTATTAAGTGTAAGTGTATGAAAACATTCATATTATTTTTCAAAGAAGCTTTATGGGTCATCCTTGAAACTTTATTGAAACTGCTTTCCTGCTTTCTCTTCCCAAAAACACACACAGACACAGAGACACACACACTTATTTGTGATGTTTACCTCCAATCCCAATATGACTTGGCTATCACTATGAAGAATTAAATTGCACAAGTTCAGTGGGAACCTAAATGAACTCTCCTTGCAGATGGAATAGTTCTGAGAATGTCTTTATCCTTGAGCTGGGACACCATGTAACTTTTTTAAATCTAAATCTGTTTACTTTTGCCTTAACTATTCTGGAACTTTTGTTCTGGCCAAAAGCAAATCAACACCATTCAGTCTTTTTTTATTTCATTTTCTGATGGACTTGTAATAGTAGAGAAAAGGCTTTTCAAAAATGTGTTTGTTATTATAACTTCACTCTAATTCCTCCCATACAGGAGATGGATCTTAGTGTCTCAAAACACAAAAAGTTCCAAAAGATCTCAGGGATTTAAAGGAATTAACACTGCTTTTGAAAATACCTAGCCAGCCTTTCTATACAAAGAAAATAAAAATAAACAAAGTGCTTTAGGAAGCCTATAATGATAAAAAATTTGTCATTTATTTGTTCATCCTTTATCCAGACTTTACCCTATTTTTTCTTTCTAAAAAAAGTGTTGAAAGAATAACATGGAAAATATTTTTTTGTTACCTTAGCAAACGCCAAACTTCTACAGAGCATAGCACATTGTGAGGCATGGGAGAGCAGTTCAGTTTTGCTGTCCCTTTTGTTGCTGCTAGGCTGCTTCCTGAACCCATTTTCCCAAACCCTCCTTTGATGTTCTGCACACTAATAGAGTGTTTTATCTAAATTCGAGAGACATACCAAATAAATGTTCAGAAATTCTAATATCACTGGGCATCTGTGGTACCACTTTGATTGTCCACTTAGTACACCTATCCAGATCAAGGATGGCTCAATCTTCACAGTGTGTGAGACAAACACAACCAAATAATGGCAGACAATTTAGAGAGTCACTTCAGTGATGAGACATAAATAAGCTACTGTATCTTCCGTCATCAAGATTTGTGGTTAGAGCAATGATAAATCTGCTCTTTTTTCAGTTTCCTGGTGTAGAGCCAAATATTTTCACCTGTATTATACAAATTTTGAGTTAAAGAAGAATCCTAGAGTGAAATAAATTTTAGTTGAATTTTGCTGATATCCCTTAATGAAAATACTCATGATCAACTCATTTAAAGACAGTTTCTAGGTAAAAATGAAGAACAATTATCAGGTGAACAGATGTAAAAGACTTTATGATACTTGTGTTAGAGGTCCTCTGAATTCTGTGCATGTAGTGCAGAAAAACATATCCTTTTATCCTGCAGTTTTTGTGAGCATTTTACAGATTTTGCAAGTTTTGACAACGAAATTACAACTACACCACTTGTTTTGATGGGATAATTTTAAACATAGTTTCAATATAAGTTACACCAGGAGGTGTCAAGGTCTTTCAATATTAATGGCCTGATCTATTATTGATTAGTATTATTGTATGGCCCTCAGGCAATTTCATGGCAACTGTGTGATTTTTTAAATTTTAATTTAAAAATTTTAGGGTAGATTTTTAATATTTCTCGTATTTAGTTGTGCATCATTCCTAAAACATCACTATTGATCATGGAGTAAGGTGATTTTCAACATGAGAAATGGCAAAAGAATCAGCCCTCAGCATTGAAAACAGTCATACAATACAGACCTAACTAATAGAATGCTAGAGGTATATGAACACAATGTTAGATAACATTTTATTCAAGAGAAAGTAAGTAGACAATTCTACAAACTTCCAATATATCCCAGTTAAGCAGCTTATGCTGAATATGTTATCTGTAGGTAACTAAAATGTTCAAAATTTGAAAATAATTTGAAAATAATTTAAAAATAATTCACCATAAAAATTAAACAAAACATTTTCCGAAAGCAGGCACTCCTATTTGTTCAGTTTTACCAAGAAAATGTCTTTGTCTCCGGTGTTGTTGGAAATGCAATTAATTAATAGCAATATATAAATGAACTAAATGCATTTTCTTCATATTAAAAAAACCCCGAAGCAGGTAGTACTCAAAATCCTATTATTACTGGAACATACATAAAAAAACTGACTACATTGCAGATTGTATAACAATCATCGTGTTTTTCCATCACTGTTGAGGGGCATTAATATATTCCCTAACTGATCTGCAAATGTCCCAGGTGTCTGACTTCATTTGTCTACATCTGTTCACAGATATGCTAAGGACCTAGGTGCTCATGGCTTGCTCTAACACCACTGCTGTATTGGCTCCGGTGGGAGAGGCTGCCTACACTTTTCCTAAGTAACTAAAGAAGTCTGGTAAGTTCGCATGACTTTGCGGTTGGTTTCAAAAAGTGTCTTTATAACGTGACTGTGAGAAACTGAACGGTTAAGGGATAACGACTCAAAACATTTCCCCCATTTGTGGAGATGCCAGGGTGCTTTGCTGAGGTGGAGGAGGTGAGCTGTTGGGTGTGCAGTGGCTAAACCTCTAATCTGAAAGACAAGAGGGTGAAGGATGGGCCATGAGTGAGATAGGAGAGGGGTCTGTGGAGTTGGGCAGGTGCCTCTTGCCATGCTAAGTTGTCCTGCCTTGCACAGAGCACTGGGCTGTGGGGCTCCCTCTCCTCCTCACCCCGGGGAAGTACTGGGACAGTGACTGTGGCCTGAGAGTGTTCATCTCTGTTAATGGCCATAATGGGCCATAATTGACTCAACTGTGCTGGAGTGATGGGCAGCTGTGTTGTCTTAGAAGGTGTCAAGGACTCCCAAAGATGCCTCTGCCCCAGAGAAGGTACCTGGGCATTCCCACCCGAACCTGAGTGGATATAAACCCAGTAGATTTTGTGTTTCATGATCTTCCTGGGGATTTCTCCCCACCACTTCTTCGGGACTTCCCCCACAACCTGATGGATCCAGTTTGTGACCACCACTTTGACCAAGACTGTGAAGCAACCAAGTCTCATTGTGGGGCCTACGGGTGGTGAGATCTTCACAGTCTTGTCCTTTCTCTCTCTTTGTTTTCTGTTGTGCATGTTCTTGGGTGATGTTGTTCTTTCGTATTGCAATGCTTTCATGTGGTTGTATTACTGTAGATAATAATACCCCAAACAGCTACATACCTGCTTTCCTTTGCAACCAAATTGTTCTGTAATAAACTTCCATGTGTGTATTTACAAACACTAATCACTTAGGGTCATTCAGTCTAATCCACCACAAGTGATCTATTAACAAGGACCTGATTTACCTCTGCCTTTGGTGGCTTGTAACATTTTATTGGTGTTGAGGTACAGGATTCCCCTGGATGTGGTGAAGTGATCGGTGTGGTCCAAAGATATTTTAGAATTTTCTCCTGGAAATAATTCTAACTAACCCCCAGGGGATGGTGGAGAAAAGGACATTGATCCTCTGTGGGTGGTTGAAAGGTGTTATTGCTGCGGGTGAGTCAGGTGGTGGCTGGCCCCTCATTGTGAAATTATAGCAATAATTTTTCTCCTCTTGTTGTTTCCTGGGCACATTAGGCCTACTGAAAATTTTTCTGGTATAACCTGGTCCTGTCGAAAAGTTGTCCCCAGAAGAGAATCAAGCTGACCCTCAGAAAGTTAATAGTGAAAAAGACATTAGCCCTAGGTGGATTAACGACTGATTCAAAAAGAATTATTGCCCAGGGTGAGTCAAATGGGGATTGTCCCCTCCAAATATCTATCTGTGGTTCAGAATTACTTGTACATGCTGTTTGGGCTGTTGCCTTTAAAGCAGCTTGAAAAGAGAGATTGGCTCTTCAGAAATCCACATATGATATGATGAGAACTACAAGAGTCAGAGAAAGCATTGCAGGAGCAACTAGAGAAGGATTGTTTACAGTTAGTTGTGGAGCATGAAGCAGTTTGTGTGGAAAAGAAGATTAATCTATTCCTTCATCTGGGTCTCCTGAAGGCAGAGAAGATAGAAACAAAAAACTGTGAACTCCAGGGCATCAGTTTAAGGTGCCCTGGACCAGTGGGGGTTAACAAATCCCTGTACCCCACTGGCAGATTGGAAGAGCTTAGGCAAAGATATCAGAAGGACAAAGTAATACATATGTGTCCTCTCATTAAAACTGAAACTACTAATTATGGTAGGGGGAAGCTCAGCAAACTACCGCCTGGACCATCCTCTACAAGGGAGAAGCTCTGGCTAAACTTCAGGAAAAATCAGCTGAAGGGCTGATGAATCACACTTAATACATGTGGAGGGTCTCCTTAAGTGGAGGAGACCAGATTCTCTTGAGTGAGGCTGAAGCAAGAGGTTACTGGGGACCAAGGGTCTTCCTGACTACAAACGATAACCAAGCAAGGACCCCATAGAAAGGGGAGATCCTCACATGATTAAAACTCGCATGACTGACACATTCCAGAAAACGCACAAAAGACTGCAGGTCTCAATTAATGCACGAAGCATTACTGGACCTGCAATGACATTCTTCTGTGGAATTTGAGGTGGATCCACTGAAGTTTCCTGTCTTGATCTGAGGCCCGCCTAATGCACTAAAAGTCCATGCTAAACAGTTACAAGAGTGCATTATGGCAGTCCTTAGGCCTGAAAGAAGGGGTGCACGACTAGGAAAAATCTGGTTAGAGGTAGCCCAAGAATTAGTAACTACTGGTCTGCAACTGGGGGTCTCTGGTACAGGTGGTCCTAAGCCAAAAGTAAATCTGAGGAGGCTAGAGCACGTCCAAAAACCTCCCTTCACAGGTAATTGCAGAAAAAGTGTATCAACTAATGGGCAGAGATACAGTTTGTGGGTGGAGGGTGTTGCGAAAGGAATTCCTCAAGAAGTAATGAACAAAGTACCCACCACTGCTCTGTAAGGCTAGATAAAGAACTGGGATAAGATCAAAGAACCTCCGAAGGGTGACCTTGCTCAGGAGTCCAACCCTGTGGTCCTCTCAGCTCTCTCAGCTCCAGTTCCAAGCCAGGAAACTGGACTCACTGGTCTCAGTACATGAGCTGGGGAGCGCTTGGTGGATTTATATGAGAAGGCTCACAGAAAATAGACAGGGAGATATGGTAATCACCTTTCCCCTAGGCCCTTTTAAATTCTTGGCTACTTTGGTGGTAGGTACTGGAGCACAAATGTCAGCACTTCGAATTGAGGTTGCCATTCATTGTGGTGTGAAGCTAGACAAGAACAATATATGGGTAACATTCTTCCAGTAAATCCCAACTCTGGTGCATAGCTCAGGTGAAATGCTGTTTATCAGGGGATGAGACAGCCACAGAAGCTGTCATGATTGTGGAGCCACTACTGGCTAACATCTTGGGGTTGGATCTATTAAAGGGACATGCCTGGACAGAGGTCAGAGGGAGAGAATGGGTGTTTGGCCTCCCATCTCCCCGTGTTCCTCTATTGTAGACTGCTACGAGTCTGCCTCCTTCCATAACAAATGTGAAATCCTCCCCCACTCCCTTTAGGTGCATGTGAAGAAATTGCTCCAGTAATTGCAGAATTGCAGGAGGAAGGGGTAGTTGTCCCCATATGCTCACCATATAATTCTCCTGTATGGCCTGTCCATAAACCTAACAGGAAGTGGTGGCTGAAGGTGGATTACCAATGCCTCAGTGGCCCTTTAACAGCTGCTGTACCTAACACAGCTGAATTCATTGCCACAACTCAGGAATGGGCCCGCTCAATCCTTGACACTAGTGATGTCAAAGACATGTTTTTTATGGTTCCTTTGCAGGAGGCAGACAGGGATTGTTTTGCTTTCACCTGGGAGGGGAATCAGTATCCCCTTACTCAGCTCCCTCAAGGATACCAACATTCCCCTACTTTGGCCCATCACACACGAGCACAGAAGCTGGCACAGATTTCCCATGAAGGAGGAACTGAAGTATATCAATACTTTGATGATATACTGATGGGTGGCTCTGATATCACCACAGTTGGCCAGATTCAGACAAATATTATCACCCACATGGAGGGTCTGGAACTTCAAATTTGCAGAGAAATGGTACAGCTTCATTCCTCTGGGGTTAAATTCCGAGTTATATGATGGAAAGGAGGAGCAGTGTGCATTCCCTCTGAAACCTTGACCACCCTAAAGCAAGTAAAGATGTCTGTGAATAAAAAAGAACTCCAGCATGTTTTGGGTTTATTTGCTTTTTGGAGAAAACATGCTTCAGACCTCTCCATTATTTCTTGCCCCCTGTATGATCTAACATGGAAAAGAGAAGCTTGGAACTGGATGCCGATGCATGAGGAAGCTCTAAAACTACTAATTTGAAGTCAGTGTACATCAAACTTTGCGGCCAACACATCCCACAGACCCATTCCAAATTGAATGGGGATTTGTAATCCTTTATCTATCCATACGTATGTGGCAGCGAGGACCTGAATGTCCCACCTATCCCGTTGGGTGTTATTCTTTAGCTTTAAAGATGCTAAGAAGACATATTCTGCTTGAGAAAAGGGCCTGTTTGTGGTTTGCTTAGCCCTGCAGGAAGCAAAAAACCCAGTTCAAACAGAAATTTATCATTTTGGGAGGGCCTTTTAAAGTTTTCAAACCAGTGCTGTCTGGAACTCCTCCCCTGGCAGGGTGAACTCAGAGGGAGACAGTCCAGAAACTGTATGCATAAATTGATCTTTATTGTCACTCTCACGAAGTAACTGAGGGAGCCCCAAAAATATTCCAAATACAAGAACAATCTGCTAAACAACCTGACTTGGCCACTCCTCCTTCCTGTATAAAACCTGTTCTGCCTTGTTAACCTTACCTGAAGAATGATTGGTTTACAGATGTGTTCATCAGAGGAGAGGGAGAAGTGTGGAAATACTGAGCAGTGGCTCTACAAGTCGATTTGGGGAACAGGGTGGTGACAGAAGAAGGGTGTGCCCAGGTGGGGGAATTGTAGCAGTATGGAGTGTATTTACCAGGGAATCAGACATTGAGGAGGACATGTCTGATTCTTATAATACACTGATTCTTATGCAGTATTCAAAGGATGTACAGAGTGGGTCCCCTTTCGGGAGCAGAATCATCATGAAGGAAATTGAGTATCATTGTGGCAATAAGAAAAATTGGAAGAAATCCTAAACATTGCCAAAGAAAATACCTTCCCTGTGGGGTAGGTTCCTGCACACCAGACATGGAATAAGTCTATGTATGTGTTGAATAATCAGGTAGACTCACTGACATGATTAGGTAGGGTAGCAATAGGGGGAGAAAAGGAAAAGTGGGAGCATCTGTTGGAATGGTTACATGTAAAAAAAAGGCCATTCAGGAAACCAAGATCTGTTTAAAGAAGTAATCACTAGAGGGTGGCCAGTGACTAGGGAACTGTGCAACACAGTGATCTCTCCTTGTAGCCTGTGCCACACTTGGCTAAGAGATCATGATCCACTGAAAGATCCACCACCGCACCTGAGACAAAACAGGAGATTGGTGGGTAGACTACATTGATCCCCCCCAAATTGCTGATGGAAAGCAATGCACACTGTTTGGGGTCGAGATAACATCAGGACTAATTCTGGCTGAAGCTGTGTAACAAGCTATGGGATAAAATACTGCAAAAACCCAAAAGTTAAGGTTCAGCTGGCTGCCCAAACCAAAGTCTATCCAGTCAGATGACGGAAACCATTTCACTGCCGGGGTGGTACAGGAGTTAGCCTGAGAGGAAGGACTTCAGTGCCCTTCCACACTCCATGTTATCCACAAGCAAAAGGTATTGTGGAAGGCACCAATGCGCTCCTAAAGAAAACTAAAAAACCTCATAATTCTGGATGGGCCTCCAGAGTTTCCAGTGTGGTAACCAAAATTACTAGTTGATGGGGAACCAATGGTTGCCCCTGAACTACAGTATTCTGCCCTGAACCTCCCACTGTTATACTGAGCAAAAAGGAAGATAAATATCCTGTAAACCCACTCCATTATGCAGGCCAACTTGTGTTAGTGAACCTACCCTCTGTGCAACTGATGCCACACACTCTAAAACTCCTAGTCAGCCATCACACATGGGTAGCTACTGATGCACATGGAAAAGATGATCATATCAACAGCTGACAGATTTTTTTTCTTTTTTTTAATATTCAGTCTGTAGTGCGCTGAATTTTCACTTTCTTTTTATAGGAATCTGCTAACAGAAGACCTGGAGCTGTGTGGAAGCAATGGGACATCTAATTGCTAGCATAATTTGTATTGCCAGCTTATCAGTGTTTATGATTTGTTGGGAGACTAAATATTAGTCAAACCATTTTACATATTGTTAAGTTTTATTTTTGTCAAGTTTGTTTTCTTTTACTGAAAAAAACCCCAAACAAAAATTGTGTGGGAAAAGCTTTTATGGATACATAATTTGTCTCAGCCAGTTTGACCTGGGACCTGCTACAAGAATTTATGTGTATTTTGAATCACACAGTTATGGATTAACCTTCCCAGGTCTTCCTCAGAAAGTTTTAAATTTATGATAATTTGGCTAAATTTTTTACATGAGAAATGGTTGAGTCCACCTTCCTAAACCAGAAGGTGGGATACCCATAGACTGCAAATACATTTATAAAATTTATAAAATTTTATAAATTTTAGACATTTATAAAATACAGAAAGCCTTTTAGCAGCTCTCAAGCAAACCAAGTATGATATATGTTTCCATAAAGATGAAAATGTTTGTGTATTTTGTATGAAAATTTTCTATGACAAAAGTTAATTTTTCATAGTGTGTAGAATTACCCAGTGAAGACATATTTAGCCCACATCCAACAGACAAGGTATTGTGGAATCAGTATTAAATCCTGATTTCTGTGTTTGTTGATATTGAGATATAACTACCTGGTATAATTACTCAGACTCTAGCCATCCAATCACACCCAATGATTATTCTCCTGATACTTACTATTTTACTTTTTGTTTTAGTAATTGCATAGTATTGGACAACGATTTGTCTTCTCTTCTTTCTCTTCTCTCTTTTGTCCTGTCCACTATGTAAAATTACCAGCTTGAGGAAGGTTTGAATTGCTGAGTGTATTGAGTCATGTGGTGGTGTAAAAGACTGAACTGTAAAGGGATAATGACTCAAAACATTTCCCCCATTTGTGGAGATGCCAGGGTGCTTTGCTGAGGTGGAGGAGGTGAGCTGTTGGGTGTGCAGTGGCTAAACCTCTGATCTGAAAAACAAGAGGGTGAAGGATGGGCCATGAGTGAGATAGGAGAGGGGTCTGTGGAGTTGGGCAGGTGCCTCTTGCCATGCTAAGTTGTCCTGCCTTGCACAGAGCACTGGGCTGTGGGGCTCCCTCTCCTCCCCACCCCGGGGAAGTACTGGGACAGTGACTGTGGCCTGAGAGTGTTCATCTCTGTTAATGGCCATAATGGGCCATAATTGACTCAACTGTGCTGGAGTGATGGGCAGCTGTGTTGTCTTAGAAGGTGTCAAGGACTCCCAAAGATGCCTCTGCCCCAGGGAAGGTACCTGGGCATTCCCACCCGAACCTGAGTGGATATAAACCCAGTAGATTTTGTGTTTCATGATCTTCCTGGGGATTTCTCCCCACCACTTCTTCGGGACTTCCCCCACAACCTGA
>VWZT01006410.1:6569-23434 GCA_013397055.1 Pachycephala philippinensis
TATTTATTGATTTTTTTTTTTTTTTTTTTGTTTTTCTTTAATGTTAGGTGTGGTGAATCTTTAAAACCCTTTAAATAGTTCTAAATCACATTCTTATGTTATTTTGTTTCCACAGAAGTCAGTTGCTCAAAGAAAGAAGTGTACAAAACAGCAGTAATTCTGATTTTGTCTTTGGGGAAAACATGGTTGAAAGAGTTTTGGTTGGATCTGCACAGGCTGGCAGACTTTTTATCAAGGTCAGTATACTTAAGAGTACAATTATTTTTTCAGATATTGATTCTTTTTAGGTCCTCCTTCTTTTAAAAATGGGAGTAAATATAGTTCAATGACTCTTGAGAAGATACCTAAGAATGTGCTGCTGGAGGTGTAGGCATTCTTATCTTCACCACCCTAGACAGGTTCTTTAATTACTAATGCATACCAATATGCACTTCTGGTTTGCTAATTTTTTGACTTGAAAAAGAGTTTTTTATCTATTCCATGTAAAGTAGAACAGGCACAGCGTAAGATAAAAGAATGTGGTCCCTATTGCTCTAATAATTTTCATCGTAACTGTGAAGGGATTGGATACCTGAAGGGAGCCTACAAGAAAGCTGGATAGAGACTGTTCACAGGAGCATGGAGAGACAGGACAAGGGGAAGTGGCCTCAAACTGAAGGAAAGCAGGTTTAGATTCGATATTAGGAAGAAATTTTTCTCTTTGAGGGTGGTGAGACCACTGGAACACATTGCCTAGGGATGCTGTGGACGCCCCATCCCTGGAGATCATCCAGGGTGACCATCCAAGGCCAGGCTGGATGGGGCTCGGAGCAACCTGGTCTAATGAAAAGTGTCCCTGCCCAGAGGGGTTGGAACGAGATGATCATTAAGGTCTCTTTCAACCTAAACCATTCTGTGACTCTGTGATAAATAAGTATGAGGGAAAAATTGGAACAGCCACCCTAGAGAGTGTCCATGTTAAAGCACATTGTGCATGCTTGTGAGACAGCTTAAGTCGTGAAGGACTCTAGGACAAAAAGTTGGTTCCAAAGCTGAGGACTGCACCATTGAAAATGGAATTGAAATTCAGTTTTCAATAGAAGTAGGATGAAAACTGTATGCTTATCTGCCAGGTAAAAAGCTTGGCAACCATAGGTTTGGGCTATGACTTCTGGCCAGGATTTATATATCAAGTATGAGTTGTGCCACTGAGCATTGTCAGGAGCCATGAGCATTTATTTAGACATGCCTAAGAAAATTTATCTGCAAAACTGAAGGTGATAGAAATTTTTAAGTCCTCTGAGGTTAAGTTTGTGCTGACTGAGAGCTTTAAACTACTCTTCTGGGAACTATGGGCTTGAACTGGAAATAAACTGGTACTTTAACATCTAAGTACTTTGGTGGATTTAAATACTAGTCCAGGATCCATACAAAGGGGCCATTCTTCTTGGAGAAAGAATGGTATTCTGATTCTATGATAATAATACTACTTCCTCTAGAGACTGAAATTGTATCATCTGGGGCAGTTTTTACTCTGAAGCTCTTAAAATTGCTAATTTTCAACCTAGCATGCATTAAATGATTCAGTGTTCTAAATAATAAAGTATATAAAGTAACATACCATTTTAATTAAATAGAAATTTTTATTTCTCCCGTGTTTTTCTAGAGTCCTGAGAAGCATCCCAAGCTGTGTAATGAAGCTGATTTACACAAAGGAGAAAGAACATCCATGTCCTTAGGATCTTTTAATGTTGGGCTACAAACAAGTAAGCATACTAAGAAAACAAGCACAGTTAGCTTTATTATTATGTTTCACTGTATTTTAGAGGATGTCAAATGAGTAGGGGTCAATAATTTTCATCTATTCTCAAGCTATCCAGTCACGAGTACACTTAGAGTATGTGCCAAAATCTATATTCAGAAAGCAGCTACAGTTTGGTTTATGACATGTGAGCTGGACTAACTTCAGAAAGCATGATCTAAATTACTCAAGAAAGCACAGAGTTTTACAGATTATTATTTATTGTTCGAAAAAGATGCAGCAACCTTTATGAATGCCTTGTGGACCACGTTTTTGAACTATAATTTTAAGCTGTCTGCTGCTTGCACTTTGCAAATTCTCATACAAACTACTTTGTTATTTTGGGTCCTAATTGTGGGACTCAAAGTTCTATACAGATTTCAGGGCTTGTTTGTGACTCTGGTGTGAGATTTTCTACTAAACAAGCCATGTAAACCTAGGCTGTGAGGGAATCCCCAATAGGCTCCTATCGTGAGCCTTCTTGACAAATTTTTCACTCCTCTTTACTAACAAATGCATTAGATCCTGTGATTTGTGTAAGCATTCTTACAAGTAAAAAATTATAAAAATAAAGCCTTTATAACATGTGTATTTAATATGCAAAATACAAAGCTTTGTAACAATGTTGTTCCTTTCAAATCTTGTCCTTCTCTGTTCCTGTTAAATATTCATTGTATATGTATTATTATTCTGAATATTGGGGTATGTGTTACTCTCAATAGGAATATAACAGATGAGTTTAATTCAGAAAATCAGCTTCTGAGTATTTAGGCCTTGTTTCTGCTTGCTTCTGTTTGTCCTTTGGGACAAACCTCTGCAACTATAAACAGCCCTGTTCAATTCCATATGAGCCTTTTTAGTGAGGTATTTTGTATTCCTGCCTTTTCCTTTTCCTCTTCTGTTTATTGCTTTGGCCAAAAACTTATTAATAACACTAAACAATGCCAGATACCACAGGTATTACTGAGGTGACAGGCCATCCTGTCTACTAGTTTTGTTATCCTAAAAATATTCCCTGTACAGAAAAAAATTTCTTTTCTTTTTTTTTTCCCCTACAGAAAGAGCTTTGTTGAGGAATGCAACATTAATTGAATCAGCAGCTGCTTGTATTTCCAAGCCAGTGGAGAAAATCCTGTTAGATAAAGTTGAAGTTATAACTGGTGAAGAAGCAGAACACAATGTATTGCAGGTGTGTATTTCATAAAACCCTGAAGGTGGGTAGTTCTGTTTTTGAACAGATCGTCTAGATCTGTTGCAGATGCAATAATCTGAAAATTACTTCATTTTAAATTTTTGCTTTTTTTAAGCTATGCCTTATCTAACCTATTTTTCTGTAGGTTGGTATTTTCTTTTTCATATTATATTTGTTCATTTTATAATGCCTTTCAATAACTGACTTTTTCAGAATGTCATTCTATAGTGGTATTTTATAAGCATCTACACAGTATACCAGCTGTAACCAAAACCTTAGAATGGAAGTGAATTGAGTAAAGATGGGGTTTATGAAAAAAATATTGTGGAAAAAAAGCAATGTGTTGTTAAAGTAATTTGTTTTATAGTTCAGCTAAAATAGCAATTATGTTTCCAACCTGGCAGAGCATATCTTGCTATTCTTAATCTTCAAAATGTTATTTTCCCAGAAAATAGCAATTATGATTTTAAAAGTCTTTACATTATTTTATCTTTGATTAATTCTTCTGTCTTGGCAGAACACAAAAGTTTTACTCTCTTTGGAGCAGTACTCCTCTAGTAGTGGTACTGGTATCCTGGACTGCGTAACAATTGTAATGAGTGAGAAAATAAGGTTGCACAAATTTTGCAACAAATTCAGCTGTGCTGGTGGATATCATAGATGAAGAGTTAATGAAGATGAAATAATTGAAAAAGTAAACAGGGATCCATGCTGAACGTTTTCTATGATGAGAAAAGAGTTTAGCACAGATCTAGGCACCATTGCATTTTAAGTAATAATGGTGATATATCTATATATCGACATTTGTACACATGCATATGGATGTATTAAAAGCCATATCAGAAGTTTTATAACCATAAGTTTTAGAGAAAATAAAACTAGCACTGGCTGGCAGTTTTCATCATGTATTTCTCTTTCAGATTAACTGCAAGCTCTTCATATTTAATAAGCGTTCTTTAACCTGGACTGAAAGAGGCAGAGGATCTCTGAGGCTTAATGACACTTCTAGCAATAAGCATGGATTGTTGCAGTCAAGGCTAAGTAAGAATTAAATAATGAAATACCCCATACAGAAAACACCAAATAACCTGTATTATTGTTGGCCAGAGTTTATTTCAGAACAGTTAAATCTGAGAAGATAATTATATTTAAGTCAAGTTGCTGAGAATCGTTTTACCTGATAAAATTCTCTGTGTTACAGACTGAGGAACTGGGCTCACATATGTCGTTAGGTTCTGTGTACTTCTCTGCTGCACTGTGTCTTCAGCTCAGTCACCAATCTGACAGTTTGCTCTTTGTTGGTTCTGCTTTTTCAGCAGCACTGTTTCAAGACACTTTTGGAATGTTGTTTTTACTGTGCTGTCATTTTTTGTACTGTATTGCACAGTTGCATCAGATTACTTCCTTTGTGTGTCAGACATATTGAAAGAAACTAATATATTTGGATATTAAAAAAAGAAAGATCTCACTGTATCAGAGTTTTAGACCAAATCAAAAAGAATAATTGATGAAAATATTAGTTGTATACAAGTGCTGGAGAAAACTGCTGCAGTGTATCTTATTAACCTTCTTATTTTAGTTATGCGAAATCAAGGTAGCTTAAGGCTGATTCTCAACACCCGACTCTGGGAACAAATGGTTATAAAAAGACCAAACAGAAAGAGCCTGTGCTTCACTGCAACAGATCAAGAGGACCACTCTGTTCAAGTATTTCTAACTCAGGTAAGTAGAAGACAACAGCTCCACCCAAATCCCCACTTCATCTAGAATTCTGAAGAGTTGCTGAAGGTTAGTTTTGGCAAATGGCCTTCATGTTCTGTCAGACTATGCTCGGCTTAGATGTTATGTGGCTTTTATTATGGAATGCGTTAGAATGATATTCCAAAAAAACAGGTGTGATGATGTGATATGGCCTTAAGACAAACATTTCCAGACTCTGGTTCACATACCACCAATGGAATAGATATCATTCCACTAATATGCAGAAATGGCTTTTTTAATGGAAGCAGTACAGTGAGGATTTCTTCACTGGTAGTTACAGTTTTGTAAGTTACTTTAGTAAAAGGCAGCAGCTTTCTGCCATGGTTCTCAACACAGCACTTGCAATAAATCCATCCAGTGTAGGACCTGCATTTATCAGTTGAGAAGAATACAGAGTTTCAGTATCGCCTTATGTCAGACAATAGTCTTGGGAACCCTGAATTTCTCCAGCAAGGCCTAAATTGGAAACGGAAATGTGACGGACTTATTTGCAAATAAACAGCACATATGTCCCAAGTTGGAAAGTGAGACCATCCACACGAGTTTAAGGCTGTTTACGGTTTCCCCAGTAGACCTCTCTAGAAAGCATTCAGCTTGCTGGGAAAGAAAAATAAATCACCATTTCCAGGAAGTGTCACATATCATACACAAGCAAAGCACCATGCACTGCGTATGCAAGTACTGTAAGTCTGTCACTTCCTGACAGGGACTGACTTAACTATGGCTGTGCTGGACTGCTGGTCTGCGTGTGAGAATTATAAATGTCCAGATTTCCAGGTGTGCTGCACTGTTTTCCTCGAGTGTATAATTTACATTCTGTAGATTATGTCTTGGCACTACTGTGCAGTAAAAATAGACATGTATGAGGAAACCACGATATATGAGAGCTGTATGGGTGTGGCAAGGGTTGCAGGAAGCTGCTTCTACAGTCGCTGAAGAGACTGGTGTTCATCCCTACAGTATCCACCTGGGAACTGTATATATTAACATCAGTGCTTTCTTACTTCTAGAATCATACTCAGGAATCATCCAGAATATCAAGTACTCCATACAAACTGAGCTATTCTTCAGGGAAAGTAATTTTTAAGCTTATGTTTCTTGTAACTATAGAGACAATAATCAACAGCTACATATAAAACTCAGACCACATAAGAAAACTTCACATTATTTGTATTTACATTAATATTTGGATTTTAATTATTAAGTGTGAATCTTAAATTGATTGTTTCAATTAGAAAGGACAAAATACAACTCTTCCATTTTTTTTTTTAATTAAATATTAANAAGCTCAAAAGACACTGAACACCTGTATGCAGCAATACATCATCGTCTTGTGGCCTTGCGAAGCTTTGCTGAGCAAGAGCTGGATGCTCATCAAGTAGACACAGAGTCAGAAACAGCTTTTCAGCCATTAAACTGTGATAGTGATGATGAAGATGATGAAGAACTAACCCAAGTGAGCAGCACTGGATCTGGTAAGCAGAAGTTTTCCTGGAAATACTGTAATCCTTTCAGGGTATTTGTTTAAAGTAATGAAAATTGCATTTTTCTTTTTTAAATTTTTTTAATGCTGACTATAACTTTTATCTGATACAGATACCCCTTTTTCTGGTAGAATAGGGTAATTCCTTTCGGTATTTTGACTTATTATTATTAAAATGTAAGGTTTTGCCAGGTTAAGTATCTACGCATATTTATAGCCATGATATACCCTTGACAAAAGCTTGAGGTTTAAGAAATTTTGTATTATCAAGCATTACCTAAATGTTTTTTCAGTATATTTCTGTAGAAATGAGATACTGATTTTACCTTGAGTAAGTGAAGGATGAGTCCATTCCCATCAGTGACTAGCTTGTTACTAAAAGCCTGGAGCACAATGTGTTTACTAAGATATTTATTATGTCATGGTTAACTTCATTTAAAACACTGATTCTTGATCGGCTGTAACAACTACCTCAGCTAGGAAATCTGCAGGGCAACATTTACACAACCACTTTTGCCAGCTTTCTTCACCATAACAAAAATGTACGTTCCTCAGAGAGAAAAATGCCACTAAATAAAATATAAGATATTAAGGACTTAACACTTCTGTTAGTGCAACTCACAACAGGGCTGTGGTCACATTTGCAGAAACCAAGGCAGAAACAGCTGTTAGACTTAAAAGCTCTTCTATCTTAGCAAAAGACAAGTCACATTTCTGGGGCAAATTCACTGCTTGTGTCAAACTGCTACAGTGGATACAGGAGCTGCCAACTGTGGACTACATCAGACAACTTTGAGTTGTTGCTCACAGGATTAGTTTCCCTCTGCTGCTAGGTAACATACTGTCCTTCTATTATAAACCTTCCTTTCAACAACTATTCATCAAGAAGCAAGTAATGAACAGTAACATCTATAAGTACTGTCTCCTTAAGGAAACAAATATTTTCCCCTTTATCACAGAACCATAGAATATCCTGAGTTGGAAGGGACCCTTAAGGATCATTGAGTCCAACACCTGGCCCTGCACAGGACAGCCCAAGAGTCACACCCTGTGCCTGAAAGCATTGTCCAAATGCTTCTTGAGCTCTGTCAGGCTGGTGCTGCAACCACTGCTCTAGGAAGCCTCCTCCAGTGCCCAGCCACCCTCGGGGTAAAGAACCTTTCCCTGATACCCAGCCTAAATCTCCCCTGACACAACTTCAGGCCATTCCCTTGGGTCCTGTCACTGGTCACCCCAGTCTCTGCCCCTCCTCTTCCCCTCAAGAGGAAGTTGAAGACCCCAGTGAGGTCTCCCCTTAGTCTCCTCCAGGAACAACAAGCCAAGTAACCTCAGCTGCTCCTCATGCATCTGCCCCTCAAGGCCCTGCACCACCTTGGTTGTCCTCCTCCTGATAGACTCCAATACCTTAATATCCTTCTTATTTAGAGGTGACCCAAAACTGCACACAGTTTCTAATGACTTGGAAATTTTGGATGGAGCTTGATTCCTTCCCAGAATTACTAATGACAAGAACTCTTTCTTCTTAAAAAAAAAAACAAAAAACAACAAAACCCAACGGGGACAGAGAATGTCAAAGCAGTGTAGGAACACAGATATACAAGTTAAATATTTATTTTGATTTGCAGAGACTTCTGATAAAAATATTCAGATGGCAGCCAGCAAACATATTCTGAAATGTGTGAGGTGCTGTTTCTCCTTGTCCTTTCAGTTTAAGCATCTGTCCCTCATTCATGTCCAGTTTGTAACAACAGTTTTACCAATCCCTTACAAATTCTTTTTTAATGGCTTCTAGCATTTCCTACTTATCTTAATCTCTTCTCAGAGCCACAAGGTTTTAATTTGCACACATTTCTGTTACCGGCATCCAAGTCACTCTTTACCTTCAGACATTAAATCTCACTCATGACTGTCCCTAGAACTCCCATTTACAAAAATTGAAGAAAAAATAGGCCTTATGGGTTTTGAACAGGAAGAGGTCAGTTTTAAATATCAGCATAGAAATGTCCATTTAGATGCAAGAGAACGGATCCTCTTTTTTTAAGAGCACTTTTTAAAATCTTTTTATTTTCATTCTTCTATGTTCATTGAAGGGCATTTGTAAATAAGTCATCTTCTTTTTATTGATGGAACTCAGTTTCGGAGATTATCTCTCCTTAAGAGTATATAAATATTAAGAAGCATAAGTCCTCAGGGAGTCTTTCTTTCCAAGAAATACAAGAATTTATAAAATACGCCTGCATTTTATTTCATTCCATTCTATTTGTTTTGTCTCAACCCCCACAAAAGTAGTTTTCTTTTCTTAATATAGCAATTTCCTTCTTGCTAAACTGAACTCACACAGTTGCCTAGATGATGCTATGTATTTCATGACACTGTAAAAGACATAAAAAATTAGATATTTATCTTTATAGTATCTTCATAATAATTGTCTTTACAATTATGATAAACATAAGTAAATATGATAAATGTAATAAGTGATGCATTATGGATGTTGAAGTGATTCTGTACATTTGCAAGACTTTGTTGTAAGCATTTTTTACAGAAAATTCTTAATCTACAGTATTTTAATGCTCTATACAGACAATGTATAAGGTAGTATAGATATTTCTAAGATTTTATGAGTTTGGTATAGACATTTATTCCAATATTTTTAAAATTCTTTGTGGAATTGCTTTACTTTCAAGTAGAAATATTAATTTCATAAAGGCCATACAGAAAAACTTTCTGTGCCTGACATTTTTATCAGATCATATTTCACCAGTTACAGCCTGAATTTTTTTACCAACAAATTGGTCTGTAAATCTAAGTGGAGAGAAACAGAACAATTCATCTTTAAATAGATATTGAGAGTGGATGGGATCAATAACTCTTTGGAAAGTATTTATCTTTTCCCTTTGACTATAAAGTGAGCTGAGGAAATTAATTTAGACTAAACAGTAAACTTCTAGACTGACCAAAGTCAAACAAGTAAAGTACATGGGAGGTACAAGGACGACAGTGTCACTAGGCAAAGAAAAGTTTTATGCATTACTCCTTATACTGGACCTCACCCATCCGAAATCTTCTCCTAACTTCATTCTTATTGAGGGATCATCTCTTTTGATTGAGGTGTCCTCTCTGGGATTTTATCTTAGAAGCTATTAGAATGAATTCAAAGGTTCTGGAATCTAGGATGAGGTAAGTCCCAAGAAGTCTCTCCATACACACCCATAGGCCTTAAGAGAAAATCATAGTGTGCAAAGACATAACAGTGTATCCCATATGGATCTACAAAGAATTGCATGGATTTTGGAGACTATTGGTATTGAGAGCCAGTAGTCTCCAAACACCAGTAGTGTGTTGGCCTGAGAGCCAGATAGTATCATACCACAGAAATGCAAATGCATTTGCAGAAATGAAAAATGTTTTATTTTAGAGACATTTTCTGGTCCACTATGTATGTACTTCCCATCTCAGCTTCACCAGGACTCCATCTGCTGGAGCTGATTATCAAGATTTAAAATGTTACAAGAGCTTTCTTTCTATTTTGAAGTAAAGTACTTTTAAAATTCTTAAAGGAACTACTCTTCAGCAACACCACAGTAACTCCTTAAAAACTGTCATCTTTGGCATTTCTTGTCAATTTAACTTAAATTCTTATCAATTGTTAAGGATCCCAAACCATAAAGCTAACACACACACCTGATAGTGATTAAAACTGAGAAAAAAGGAAAAGTTAAGAATTAACTTCTTTGTTGGAGTTTCTGTATTCTTTTCAGCAGGCATCAGTAATATCTAAAGCAGAGAAAAATGACATTCTGTGATTGGTTTTAAATGCTTGCATATCAGGAAAGAGAAGGGGGAAAATCAGATTTACTGTTCTGACAAACACAGGCTTTCATTTCACCTGTAAGAGATTTAAAACCCTTAGTAAGTATTTAGGGGTGGCCAGATGGTAGCAGCAATTTTTAAGCAGATACTATGATAGTGATATTATGTGCCTGATATTATTAGTCAGCTCTACCTACTTTCTGCAGATGAGTCAAAGTCACAGAGATTACGCGCCAAAACCACTTTGTCATAACCAATGAGCTGGCTAAAGGTATGTTGGATTTCTCACAGTTTTCTGAGCATCTGTAATGAAGTCTGAAGACAGTGTACCCTTCATAGAGTGAGATAATTTGCATCCCAGGTACATTGCCCTACCTAGATATCAGATTCCTTAGTGTTTATGTGCTTGTCTTTATTGACATGGAGGGTCATAGGCTTCATTCACGATTCACATGCTCAAATATTTGTGAATAATCCTGTGTTATCTAGTTAGCTATTTATCTAAACCAGGAACTGATCATATCCAAACTTTAACCTACTGCCTTGGTATTATGAAATGCTGGATTATTTCAAAACATGAAATGCTCAAATAAGCAAGATTTTTTTAAAAATTCTTTTTCAGATCATTCTAGATGGAACTGCAGGCGGTCTGTTGTCTGCTCATGACATCTGCCAGAGGTTACACCAGCTCAGTTGGGAACTCATCTACTCAAAATGTCTAAGCTGACTCATCAGCCCCTGGAGGGAGGAAATCAGATGTATGTTACTTTATGACTTTTAAGTAGAGATTAATTTTAGAGACAGCTTAAGTTTAACACATTGAGAAAGCACTTCAGATGCACTATTGAGGATTTCAGGCAGCCTGCTTTGCACTGAGCTGTGAATAACACCATGGCTTCCAATAGTCAAGAACTGTTACAAAGACTTCCAATTCTAGAATTAAATATATTTAGATACATTATTAGAGTAAGGAATTTTATAGGGAATAAGTATTTATTCATCATATTGATGGATAATACCACATAAGCATGAACTAATAATATATGTGAACAGATATTTGTAACTTTTAGTCTGTTATTTAAAAGATACATTTGGAAAGCTTTAAATTGGGCTTCACTGAAAACATTTATTTAAAATTGTGTGGTAACATTCAGCATCCTGTTGTAAGAACATACAAGCAAAATTTGGAGTGGCAGTTTAGCATGACCAAGGCCTATAGAAACCAACCTTCACACAAGGGGCTTTATTTAATGTTTGTTTTGAAAATATCTGGAGTTGTATACTGGCTGTAGAATTTTGTTTAACGGAAAAGAACAATGATCTGCATTTTTCAGCTGTACACACCAAGAGAATTCACCATGAAGAAGTACAAGCCAGTTCTAAGCCAGTTCTTTATTTTTTAAAATAAGAAAGTGTATCTTCTTGCACATGATCACCTTTCTATCTGAACAAAACAAGCACCTGCACTATTAACTGTCCATTTGATATACACAAATAAATGCATGCACAGTACGACGGGATAGCTGCATTAAAAAAATCCCTTAAATGTGTGAGATTATTTGAGATTACTTCTGCCTTCATAGCTGTAGCTATTCCTAACGGCATCATTCATTGATACATATAAGTATGTTACACATCCTCACGTGCAAAATAATCCCAACAGTGGCCAAGACACGGTTGCTCTGTAAAAGCCATTCCACGAACTGCTGCCTTGTACCTAAACATTTTTGTGTGAAAAAACCCCAATTCTCTCTAATACCATCTGTGAATCAAGATTTGCCAGGGTCATTCATAAACCCATGCACAGTAAAACACACCACTTATGTACTGTGTTTTCATTCTGTCAAAAGATAGAACATGTCTGCAACCTCCCCACTGCCACTTCCCTGCTGCCTTGTATATTGTTTGTCATCCTCAGAGCTGAAACAATGTTCTGAAATATCTCAAGTCTTTCTAGTTAATGTAATTGTAACAATTTTGCAATCTAAAAAGCTGCATCACACCTGAAAAGTCAAGTTACAATTCAGTTTTCCCATGTGAACATGTGTATGAAGTTGGAATAATACTAGCTTCTTCCCGAATTCTCAGTGCACTGCCAAGCATCCAGTTGAAGCTGAACTAATTATCTGGATTATGCTGAATCCTAAATGGCCCACCAAAATTAACACTTGTCTGACATTGATTTAGCATCTGGATGAAAGTAAATTTAAGTGGAACTTGATTTTTGCCTTTGGGAAAAAGGGAGTGCTTCCCAACAGAGCACCTGTGTTAAATAGTGAAGTACTGGGATTCTCTTTAACTCCAGTCTGCCAATAACAAAAATATTCTTTCCATAACAAGCTGTACATTGTGTCCTTCGTTATCAGCCTCACTCCTGACCACAACAATATTTACATCACTGACCTTCATATTTCATTGCTGCAACTCATCCTCAGGGACAAAGCTCCGTGTTATAAAAACTCAGGCAGTTGTAAAACACAGCAGCCCTATGTATTTAGCAACAGGTCATGGTGATAAGTTTGCCCTGGAGTTCAGCTGGCTACGGACTGAATGCTGAGTTTGATTTCAAAGTCTGTCCTGATAATCAGAGCTTTCTGTGAAACAGGATTTAAGTACCTGAGTGTCATGATACCCCTCTAAATTCCACTACAGCTGTAAAATCCTTGGCAAATGCGGGAGGGTTCCAGGGCAGGGACAACAGAACGTTTTCCAGACACAGGACTTACACTTTGTAATTTGCTCCCACAGCATACAGAGCAAGGATTATAAATAAACGCTCTTTTGATCTGCCTCTTCCCAAGATCGTTACATATATACACAAGTATACTTATAAACACACACACTCATGTGCACACACACTCAAACATGAAGCTTTATCTCCTAAAAGCTGAGGAGGAAAAGAGATTATTATTTTAAAGAGATTGGATACTTTGGTATTACAGGACAAATTTTTGCTCTTAAGAACCTAATTATGTGTTCTCTTTAGTCTCACTGCACTAAAATTCGCTGTTTGTCAAGACTGAAGGTACACCATTATGTAATATATTAACTTGGTTTTAAAAATGTAAAGTTTGTCATTTTATGACACCTGGAGAGCAATTTCTATGCCTCAACAATAAACAATTTTCTCACCACTTAAATTTCTGTGTAACTAGTAGCCTTATTTTGTGTCCCAGTTAGAGCTTCTACAGTTCTCTGCTGCAGAATCTCAAGCCTTCTTTCCTAAGGAAACAAGAGGTAAGCAGTTGTGTACTCCATCCACCCATCTGTCAGATCCACATTGAGTCCACTGTTCACTTTCAAAAAACTGGACAGGAGCTAGAATGCTCTAAGGCAATTTAAATTCTTCATGAAAATTGGCAGTTGCTGAGTGACAGAAATCAGAGGAAGGCACCCTTTGAGGAAAAAGTTTCAGGGTAAGCTTGGTATTTTCTGTGATGCTGGTGGGGCTGAGTAGTGCATTCCTGCTTCTGTACAAGCTGCAGTATTTTCTGGGAGGGAGGAGAAATAGACCATGGAAGGTCTATTTCTATGGAAGGATGAGTCCCTGTGGCCTGAAGAGAGGTGTAAGGACATGACCCAAACCCATATGAAACTAGAAATCATTACCTTTCCCCCCATCCCCCCCCCAGATAAATATTTATTTATTTATGACAAACCCCAGTGATGAATTTATATAAATAAGGGATGTAGACCTGGAAGATCTTATGTATTCATGCAGTAGTAATTTCCCCAAGGAGGGAAAACTAACAGTTCCTAATAATAATGATATATATCCAGATAATTTCTACTAAGATTATGAATTTCTAGCAAAATCTACTTGGATGGGATAGACTACTGAATGTCCTACTTTACATTCGGCACGTGTTTGTATCTCTTCATAAATCTTGTCCCTCAGGTTTTTGTGTCATGCTCTTTAGTGACCTCTGAAATAGTTTTGGCAGACTGTATGAAGTTTAAAGTTAGGTAATGTCTCTATTGAATGAATGAGTACAGGAAAAACTTTTAGCACATTTGCTTTCACTGCTAGTGACAGCCAGTATGACATGGACAGGGAGGGAAAGAGCATCCTTGTTTCCCTTAGCTGGGTTTTTGAGGCCTTTGTGCTGACCCCACAATCCCCCTGCTCAAACAGCGGGGGCATGCTGGCAGGAAAATCTAGAAAAAGCATGCATGGCCCATTCTACAGGAGTTGTCTGTCTAAAAAGTGTAGTTCAAATCAGAACAGTTTGTGTTTCACAAACATGTAAGTTATTTGTACAAAATAATGTGTCTGCAGCTGTTTGAGCATATTCAAATTGCCTCTGAAATGTTGAAGTCCATTGTATTAGACCACTTCAGGGACGGTGTAGTTTGCTTTGCATAAGCAAAGAGTGGGTAGAAAAGTAGAAAAGTAAATCTCTGATAATTAAAATATGTTCTAATGAAAGTATGGACAAGAAAGCTTGCTCCTCTCATTGGTTTTGTATAAAAAAATATCAGGAATTTGCGTTCATAGGAATAGCTGCACTTACTATGGTTTTTCTTAATATTCTTCCTCAATTTTGTAATTTGGAATTTATGAAACAAATTATATGACTCAACTATGTAATCAGTGATGAGGGTACATACGTTGCAAGCAAAGTGCAAGCACACAGACAGGATCTGGGATCAGAAATTCAATCAGACTACACCTGCTAATGCATTAAGCCACGTGCCTTGTAAGACTCTGACATGTCACGAGTGACATGTTCTCTAAACATTAATCTGGAGTTTTCCTCTGGATTATCAGAATTAACAGCTGTGGTCAGCTGGCCTCAAAATCCGAGGACTTGGTTTCATGAATTGTTACAGTAATGGTGTGTTTGCCTCCTCCCCTGTGAATGCATCTAACACTGATAGCACCACCATCTTAAACACAAACGAACCACAATCATTTTCCGTTACCAGTAGCACCGAGGGTCACACAGACTAAGTCTAGACAATGCAAATAAATGGGTAAGTTAATTAAATACTGGTTATAAATTAAAATATCACAAGAAGGCATTATTCACAGACTTCAAGAAGGAGTAGAAATGAATAGTTGTCCTAGATTGTAACTGCACTACAAGCAGTATATACATTCTTTTGGGTGGAAATAGGGTACATATGGATATCATCTTCCATAAAATAGCTGGCACAGTTGAGCATTGCCAGTTTTGCAGCTAGTGAAATAACTTAGGGAATCATTTATTGTTTATGTAGAAATTTTTCCAGTTACTTTGTTATACAGAATAGATTATTTTGTGTATTACATAGGGGTTTTTTAAAGTTC
This sequence comes from Pachycephala philippinensis, assembly GCA_013397055.1. Taxonomy (NCBI): domain Eukaryota; kingdom Metazoa; phylum Chordata; class Aves; order Passeriformes; genus Pachycephala; species Pachycephala philippinensis. Next base: position 21,889 of record VWZT01006410.1, read on the forward strand.
ACTATATAATTTGAAGCATATATAGCTAAGGATGGCTGGTTTTCTATGGATTTATGTCTTGAAATTTACATAATGTATTATAACTCCTTGGTGTCTAAAATGGGCATTTCTCTGAAGCATTTTTCTAACTGCAGGCAATATTGAGGCATCCATTTCCATGAAGAATTTTTAAGTACTCTGTACCCAAACCAAAGCTGGTTGTGGTCAGCCAGGGGTTCAATAAGTTATTACAATGGGAATTCATTCCTAGTCCATATTTGTGTCCTATAAGGATACCAGGTTTAAATGTCTATATTTATTAGTTTAATCTGTATGAATGAATCTGTCCCTTAATCCACATGTGGGTATATTGTTTTAAAGTCATTGAAAATGGGGCATGAAGACATGTCATATGTCGCAAACTGAATATACCTCAAAATAAGTAAAGGGTCATTTGACAGATATGTGTACCTTCTTCCTGTTTATCAGGTATATATTCAAACCAAGAATTGTAGTACGGGAGGGGTTAGTGTCTAATGAACATTTTGTAAGTAGGTCCATTTCCAAATCAAGATGCAAACTGTAAGTAACATTCCACAAACTTTATTTTAGATGTTATAGAAAGTTTAAATCCTTTTCTGCAAAGACAATGGGGTATCGGACAATCTCTGTACTCTGACAAAGAGCTAGTCTGTCAGAGACTTCCTTCTGGGAACTATGGATTAATCACTTCATACCCCATGCTTCAGCATTGTTTCCATAACTTTAAGGTATCATCTACTGATTTAAATTTACATTTTTAAATAGATATCTCATATTTTATGCTTATAAGCTTGCATGTGGGAATTAATTCAGAGGACCATAACACGATAATTGCATGACTTCAGAACAAAATCCATATTCAAACAGTGCTTGAAGCTGATTTGTTTTTCAAAAATCAAAACAATTCAATATAAATAGGTAATACATGAAACACAGAATCTTAGAGGAGCTAAGTGGTCAAACAAGTTATCAAATAGATACAATTCAGAACAGAGTCATAAATTTTCAAAATCTCTTATATCTTTTTGGTCTCCAGGATCTTGTATTTCCTAGTGCTTTGTACAACCTAAAAGTTAATGGTTATACAGAATGAGGCATTTTCTGTTTAGCAAGGGAATTAGTTATGTTTAATTGCTCTCCTGGTAATCTGTTTTGTGATAGTTTCCTTCAAGGTTAAGCTAATCAGTAGATAGAAAATCCTCCTACCCACCAGCGAAGAGAGAGCCTTTGTCTTGTGGGAAGGGCTGAATGGCTGCAGCTATGCTCATTTCCTAAGACCCTTGGTAAAGCACTGTAGAGGAGTGCTGTATTGACAGGCAAGAGCTGCTGCTTCAATCCCTTCCCCCAGGGAAGATCAGCAACAAGGTGAGTAATGAGAAATGAGTGTCGAAGTGAAGCCTTCAGTGCAGAGGGACCGTCTGTGGCAGTCGATGCCTGCGCAGGCAGTTATTAATAATGATGCAACCCCCCATAGAATTTCTGGACAGCTTGCTTACAATATAAAAAAGTAACTCAGGATCGATTT
>VWZT01006430.1:10025-27693 GCA_013397055.1 Pachycephala philippinensis
AATTCTGGAGGAGAAACCAAGAATGTAAAACCCGTGCATGTGTGGACAGATCTGACCCTCACGGGGAACATGATGACATGGTCTCTTTTCCCCACCCCGGACAGCCTGGTGTCAGCAGCACCTTTCAGAGAGGGGAGCCAAGGGACTTTTACACCAGGAGCCAAGGACCGATTTTCCCTGCAGCTGCTCCTGGGAGTCAGACACCCTCGCTGAGGATGAGGCTGCACTTTCACTATCCCTGCTCAGAGGGGACATTGACTGGATCCTGCTGAGGAGACGTGGTGTTCCCATAGCACCTCTATTAAGGTGGTTGCCCACATTTACGTTGCTCTGTGTGGGGTGTTCTGTGCTCACCCACAACATTCAAACGTTGCTGAGTGATGTAGGACTCAACTTAAAGCAAACAGATGGCATCCGTTGCCTCTGAGGAAATTAAGTAGAGGCACCATGACAAGGTTTCTTGCTGTGTCATGCTGGCTGTGTCCATGGCACACACTGCTTCCACTGATAAATCCCAGTAGCTTTTGGTTTTCAGCATGCTCCACTGCTCTCAGGTTTTTTTCACTCTTTGTCTTCTTGTAACAACGCTAGCCTTAAGGCTTGTTGGGGGTCTGGATTGCAATTTATGAATGTGAAACTTTTTAAAGGTCACAAGAGTGCTTGCTCCTCCTGTCAACAACTTGCCTTGCAAGAGGGCTGGAGAAAAGTGTTTGGTTCAGTTCCTGGTACAATTCAGAGCACTGTAGAATAATCCAGTAACAGCATTTTGAAACCCCTTTTTAAAACTGTCACCATGTTTAGAAAGATCTATGGGCTGCAGAAAAAGAACATCTTCTTATATAGCTGGAAAACAAAACAGCACGTCCAAGTCTGAACTGTCCTTGTCTGAACCGGACAGATCTCTGTTTTGTGTAATCAGTCAACAGATCTCCGGATCACATAAATCAATGTTCCTTACCCGCAGTCCCTTTGGTCCATGTCTGCCTATGTTTGGGGCTGTGCACATTATCCCTGCGGAGTGACGCAGGTGATGGAGGTAGACGCATGTTGATGGGGAATTTGCTCTGTCAGAGGTTCCTGAAGGGCCTCTTACTGCTTTCAGTAAGGGACTTTCCTGTTGCAATGTACTTAAAAATTGCAGATTGCACTACTGAACTAAAAATACCTGTGTGTTCGTCAGAGGTGAGATGTCTGGCTTCCCTCTTGGTGGCTGCTTGGACACTCTGGGTGGAGGGGCCAGTTGCCAGTTGCAAAATTTGGCTTGCTTCCTTCCCCCTGCACTGCTCTTTAATTGTGATAATAGCAACTTTTCTTTCCTTTCAGATCTGCTCACTTCGAGCCAAGGGTAAAAGAATGACTTGTTGGAGTATTTTGTATTTATCAACTAGCTGCCAAGAGAATAAGGTTTAGCACAGTGGAGCTTGCCTTTTGCAGTAGCAAATAAAACATGCTGCTTGTACTCTGTTTCAACCCTAGCCATGTTCTCAAGTGTAGTATTTCTTGTTTCTTCTGGTTGTGCCAGAAACCTAGTTAGTATTCAGTCATGCAAAGTCATAGAAGAGTACCAAACATATGCCAAATAAATTAATGTAATTTAAAATTACTTTCTAATTACACATGGGAAGCAAAAAACTATAAGCACAAGTGTAGGGTAGTACAGCCTTCATTAGAACAGTGTTTCCCTATGTTAGCTACATGAAAATGCTGCTTATAAACCTTTCTAAAGCTTAATTTGTTTTTGGTTTCTAGTGCTTTTTTTGGGTTTTTTTTTGGGGTGGAGGGGTAATTGTGAGACAGAGGTAGGATGTGTTATCTCCCAGGTAAAAAGATACAAGTTCATTGCAGTGCACTCTAATATTAGTGGTTCCTCTGAATGGTTTTAAAATCACATCCAAGGTAAGTAATTTTGTATTCATTGTGAGATAATTCATGATAATAATGCTGAAATACCTTAAAATAGTTCCCATATTGCAAATGCCTATTTACTAGTTCATACCATGAATAAAAAGTGAGTTTTATAAAAGGAATTAAAAAGTCTATCTTGTCAGTACTCCTAGGGGTTTCTTTCCATAAAATATGATTGGAGGAGAAAGTCTATAGTGTATTTTCAAGCTCATTCTGAGAAGGCATTTTGGATCAAAAAGGTGGATGAAATGGGTTTTCTTTGAGGAAATACAGACTTATATGAGGCTTCACGGTAGCGTAAGTTATATGCACGAAAAAGAAGTAGGATCTTCTGAAGCATTAAAAATTTTGAATAAAATATAGGAAGAAGACAGCAAAGGGATTAAGAGAAGATTATTACTTCCTTTGAATTACTTTGAATTATAAGGCGAAAAAAGAGGGGAAAATCAGAAAAAAAAAAAGAAGTAAATGTTTTGTGGCTTTAAAGTTTACTTAAATTACATTTATCTACTTCTGCACAGGCCAGGTATTGTTTTCTTCCTTTGTTTTGTTTGGGAGTTCAGCTTTATACTGTACAACTGAAGAATTGCTTTGTTACTTCAGAGATGTGCAACTCTGTCACCATAAGTAGAATTGATGCACTAAAAAAATAATGGGCAGCAGTAAAACTGTCTTTCCTGTCTTATCCTGTTAAATGATAGTGAAGGGGACCATTTAGTTTAATTTATAGGAGAGAATTATATAGCTGTAAAACACTGCTGCAGGTTTCCCTTTGTATATATTTCATATTTAATACTGAAATAATCTTTTTAATCAGATCTGAAGATGTTACCATGATCTATGCTCTTGGAATTCTTAACTGCGAAAAATGGGCTAATTACAGAAGAAATGGACCAGTGTCAACAGACTTCAACTGACTTAGGGTAGACACCCCAAGCAAGAGTGTAAATAATAAAGAAGCAATTTATTAATCAGAAGTCATTACCTGGTGAATAGTCAACATCTTTTACAGAAAGTATTCTTAAATCCTGTTTCTTAGCTGATGGGCAACAGTAACAGCTTTGCCTTGAATATTGACCATCTCCAGTGGGGAGTTTCATTTTAATTCAAGGCAGTCCCATCACAGCAAGGCCTTTTTTAGCCCTGGGAAACTGCATTACTTTTCAGATAAACAATAACCAGATTTTGCAATAATTTTTCACCTCCTCCTATGCTCCAACCTACTATTCAGCTGAAAACAAAAGTATCATGTCTCCATTGAGAAAGATTGAATGGCATCATGTTCATCAGTTCATTTTAGAAATAACATTTACTACACCAATAAACAGGTTGTGGCCTCCCCATGACAAAGCATCTCGTGAAGAGTTGGTGAGCCAAAGGCATGCTTTAGCCTGGAGAGACTCATGATGGAAGACGATAGACTCTTGGTAGTGACGTATGGGAGCAAGAGGAAATATTGTGTGCTTGGTTACTCCCCTCAGTGCTCCAGCAGAAGATCATGCAGGGAGCTGCTCATGGTAGATGGAATGCACTGTCTTATAGAGAGTGCTGAGTTTTTCCTGTATAAGACATCAGACTGTACTGCAGGAGTGGCAGAAAATTATCACATAGTGCCAGGCTAACTTCCTGGATGTGTTTTTTTAAATTTTTTAATTGTACATTCCTCTCCCCCTTAAAATACATCTAGATAATTCAATTTTTATGTTCTATTGAGCACTGTCCCCTTCTCTGGTCCAGGTAATTGTCTGTCATCCAAATATGACAAACATTCAAACATTTCAGGCAAGGTGCCTGAAGCAAACTCAACAGGCAGTGTTCTTTTGAACTCTGAATCCCCCGTTAGGAGCTGTACTAGGTGAAAGGTGCACTATTCAACTTGGATTTCGTGGCAGCACTTGGACTCCACTCAGAAGCTACTCCTCTGTCCTAATATCCACTAGGTCAGGAGAGAGGGAGATCCAGCTCTAAAAGTAGCATGCTGTATCCAGGTGGAGTTCCAGAAGTAAATGATTGCTGGGAGAAGATACAGGTTACTTTTCTCCTATTTCCAGGATATGATCTGGAGGGCAAGGTGGAATGTGCCTGACAAAGAGCCTTTGCAAGAGACTTTCACTAATAACATCAAAATCCAGGAGCTGAAATCCACAGTAATGGTCATACAGTAGAAATCCTGGTAACTCCTAACATCCTGTGGATCTCTGAAGGCAGACTCCACTCAAAATCCACAACATGTGGGACGTCTGGCCTCTATGGCACCAGGAGCAGCTGTCCTCATGCAGTACCAGCCTATGGAAATCTCCACTGGGCATTTGTCTCTCTGCAAGAGTTGCCCATAGCCATGCACCTAGTCACAGGAATTGGTTCAGATCAGCAGCATCTGCCCAGGCAAAGATGGTTTTCAGCAGAAAAGCATTGCTGAGTTGCTGCCCAGCTTCACAGGCTGCTTCTGAAGACCCTTCTTCACTGCTGCAGCTGGACTTTGTGCTTTGTAGCTGTGCTGTGGAAAGGTAAGGTGGATGAAGAGCATGGTGAGGTAGTGGTCCATTTCTGTATAACACAGGCTTTAATCTAAAAAGTAGTTAAAAAGTACTAGGTTACTAGTTACTACTAGGATTAAAAAGTAGTAGGTACATGTTTTAACTAGCTAATTCCCAGAAAATACATTGATTCATATTGTAGCATTGCCTCTCAAAGCTCAAGTGCTTAAGCAATTGTAACTTGCTGCTGCTCTATATACTTTAATGGAAGTGTGGAAGAGCCATTAGTTTTAAATCATGGTGTAACAGAGTTTTTGTACATACACTCAGCTATTTATATAAAGAAATAAGAAACATCTGTATTTAAAAAATCCGATCTCAAATAATAAAATTTTGATAACTTCCAAATTTATAACAACACTGACAATACAGCTAAGTTTGCTAGGTAGAGATGCTGGTGTGAAAATACAGGATTTCAAGATGTTGCACAGAACTGCTTGGAAGAGTGTTCCTTTAATGGTGCTAATTTAAATTCTATCTTGTCACATAGCATTAGAAACCCCTAAGAAGGGTTGTGCAGGTATTAAAAAAAATCACCAAACCGTCACTTAGCTATGAAGGAGCTTGTTCTGGTCTGTCACAGTAGCTATTACAGGGATGTGCTCCAGATTTGCACAGAAAGCAGCACTGACAACACAGAGATGTTCTAGTTACTGCTGGGCAGAGCTCACAAGGCATCAAGGCCTTTTCTTCTCCTTGAATCCCCCCACCAGTTAGTGGGCTAGGGGTACACAAGGAGTTGGGAGGGGACACAGCTGGGACAGCTGATCTCTAGTTGACCACAAGGACATTCTGGATATTCTAGGACATATGGTGCTATGTTCAGCTGGCATGCTCACTGTGTAGAGCTGGGGGAAAAAGGAAGTGCCAGGACATTCAGAGTGGTGGGAGTTTGCCTTCTTAAGTCACCATTAAGGCATGATGGAGTGCTGCCTTCCTGAAGATGGCTGAACACAAGACTGTCCACTGGAAATGGGGAATGAGTTCCTTGGTTTGCTTTGTGTCTGTGGTTTTTGCTTTATTTAACTGTCTTTATCTCAACCCATGAGTCTTCTTACTTAACTCTTCCGGAAGACTCTCTTCCCCAACTCACTGGTGCGGAGGCTAGTGAGCAGCTGCGTAGTCCTTCTTTGGTAGCAGAGATTAAACACTAACAGATCTCCAAGCCGATTAGCAAAGTGACAGACAACCTTTTTCATGTTTCTTATTGGTTTGAACCAGAACTTAGGCAAAAATTATCAAGTGTTACTAACAGGGAGGGAATTAACTCTGTCTGCATTCTTCACCAAAACCAAAATGAAGCTGAAATGCTGTTTCAGAGAGCGAAGTCCTACGGTTTGTATTATGTAGGGTGTTGGATCAATGTTTGTGTTGCCCACATTAGCAGCCGCATCACTGAAGATACAGTACTGTGGGAACACAGTCGCCCAGTACCCCAAACACCAAGAGAGAGGCACAGGGCAGTCCGGCCACTGAAGCCCCTGATCTTCCCACAGGTCAAATGACATGCTGATCCTGAAAGACAATGACAATCCATTTTGCTCATGCATGGCATACAGGACACACAGGGACACTGCCACACTGCTGGCACACTGGGGAGACTCAACAACACTGCACAGGGCACAGGTGGACATTCTGACATCTCCTTACTGCCAAGAGAACAGCAAAGGACACCTTCTACAACCCAAATCAACAAACCTCATGTCAAAATCCATCTGCAAACCACACCTTTGAAGTCACTCCCCAATTTCATCCTATCCCCCCAAAATTTGTGTCACCTCCTCAGGGCAAGGACCAGACACCTCAAAACAGGGTTACTGCAGCTGTAATGCAATATAAACAAAGTCCTAAAATGCAATTTCCCATCTGGGACCTCGCCCCCTGAGCTCACTGATGTAAATAAGAGAGACTGAGGATCACAAAACTAGACTCCTGTGGTACTCAGTGATACAGTTCTAAAAATAGCTTTTCTCTATTGTTTGAGATGGGCAATACATGTTCTCCTGAAGCTCCTGTACTATGTGATACTTGTGGTTTTTATTTCATGCATAGATATACCATTCAAAAGCTTTTTTTTTTTTTACAAAAGTTTATTTTCCACAAGGAAGAGCAATAGGAAAAATTAAACTGTTTTCCACATATTGTTTTCTTAAAACAAGAGTCTACAAGGACATATTCAGCACCAAAACTAAAAACAAACAAACAAAAAGTACAAACAGCCATAGAATATAATCTATAAAGCAAACATTTAATATTGCACTTTGTTTCTCTAATGTTTGGATTTTACTTACTTTTTCCTAATTCAGATCAGAATTCTCTATCAAATACTGGGCTAAAACTGTGAGCCACCAGTTTTATAATGCTGAGAATTGACCAATATTTGTGGAAGAGTAATGCCTCTGAGTAACAATGTAATTTAAACTGAAGTCTTTATTTGATAAGCTTATACAATTTTTCATTCTAAGCACAAAGGCTGTGATGCCAAGTCAATTACTATGGTACTGGTCAATCCTGCCTCATATGCAATTTTCCATTATATTGTGGTAAGTACTTTAATGCTATGTATATCAGCAATTGTTCCCTAGTCTGTTAAAGTAACAAAAAAGGAAAAAAAAGTAAAACCACCAAATGCCCTTTTACACCAACAATCCCATCAGCTTTAAAAATCGTCTGGTTGGAGAGGGTAGAGGGAAGGGACATGCACAAAATTGGCCTAGTAATATCATCCAATTTCCTTCTTGCCAATATTCCTGCTCAAAGCCCAAGCCTTTTAACTGAATCACTTAAAACGCGACTCATTTATATTTTATCACCCTGTTGTCATTTTTGAAACATGAATGATCTTTCATGTTCCCATAAAGGCCACTTATGGAAAAGCCTACTTTGTCGCATTTATGAAGCCTTAAGAACAACGCAGAGGTTTTTAAGAATGAGCACCATGCAGAAACACCAGCCTCCCCTCTCCCACTCTCTTCTGAGCTTTTTTTATTGCACATAGAGACAGGTATGTGATCTTGATTTGTGTAAGTAGTCAAGACCAGAAGAGTGTCCCTTTGTCAGTGATCTGTGTTACACCGTTTCTGAAAAGCAAAGTTGACTTCCATTGTACAGCTCTGGCATATAAGCGCTGGTATTTGTTAGCACAAGTAATGGCTCCATTGCACTCTTTTTCCTGGGGCACACTCAAGGGCAAGTGCTCTTTCTATACAATTTCTTGCATTCTGTATGAATACAAGGTAAAAATTCACTGTTTTGTTTGTTTTAAAGCTCTTGAGAGTGCCACAGAAGATGAAGTCATCAAAGCAATTCCAGCTAACTCATATTTAAGTACGGCTGGTAACACTGATCTTTCCCACTTTAATTATACTTCAAATCTTGTACAGTATCATAAACCCTGAAGGTAATACAAAGTGCACAAACTGAGCTCTTAGCATAGTACGAGCTTTTCCTGCAGTTTGAAATATACTTTCTACTAGACTCATTACATATAGAATTTTTGGTGATTAAGTAGCTATATATAAAAATAAATTTACTTTCCCTTCCTATCCCTACTACTTGAGATATTGATCTGTCTGTGGATCCTAGACAGTGTATGACTACTTCCTTTTAAAACTCTTGAAGGACAGCTGATGTCTGCTGGTGCTGCTTTCATTTGTGCCTTTTTTTTTTTAGAGCTTCACAACTTGAACATCTCTTTTTATAATGTAGAAAGAGAAATGGGAATGGGAATGAGGTGGGTTTTGTAGCTTTTGTGTATGTCCCTATTCCAGATCTCCCTCTCAAGTAAAGAATAAAAACAAAACACAAACACAAAACAAAAAAAAAGAACAGTGCAACATAAAAAAACAAATAGCATTCCAACAGTTTGGCAAGTGATGAGTTCACCTGAGATTAAGTGATTTTTAGGCAGTCTGTAACAAAATGCTGCTTTGCGATAATAGTAGAAAGGCAACAAATTCTTAAAAGAAATCAAGAAAGTATACAATCTTGATGAAGTCTATTAGTTCNNNAAAAAAAAAAAAGAAAAGTCAGTGCATTTGTCAAGGTCTGTCGCTGTTGGGTTTTTTGTTTGTTTCTTTCTTTTTTGTCAAAGCTTTCTTTTGCTCCTTATTGTGCGGACCACAAGAAGTAAGAAGGGGGTAACAACCGTCCGGCATAAATGAGAAAAAGCTGTAGTGACACTGAACCGCACAATGTAAGCAATAAGCATGTGCAAATTTCCAAATCGTAAGAGGAAGCCAAACCTCTCTTAATATGGTTTGAGTGTCTGGACACACATGACTGTACGTTAGTAAGGCTGCTCCTAGTATGTGCCAGTATTTAAGAGGGAGGGGGGAAAGCTCAGTTCTTCAAGCATGTGGAGCAGTCCTACAGTGTTACTGTAGGCTTCAAAGCATGATCACAGGTTGTTTTCATTTTTTCACCACACAGGCAAGAGCAAACCCACTTTCTCTGAAAGCGTGTCTCCACTGTGATGCCTTGACCTTCAACACGCCAGGTATGATTCAAAACCCAAGTCAAGTCAGCTTCTTATGGATTCCTTCAACGAGAGGGGCAAGATGGTCTGTCGTCTGTGGATTGATCTGGGTTTGGATCAATCTAAACAAAAGAGGAAAAAACAAAACAACCCAAGGTATTTTTAGAACTGATTGCTAGAAAATAAACCAAACCCAACACCAAAATTTTTAAGTCCAAGACAGTCAGAGATAAATGGTATTCCCAATCCAAAGGTTATTCAAGTAACTGAAACATCTCCAGAAATTAGACAAAACTTTGAATTGAAAATTACTCAGTGCAGTGAAATATTTTAAACCACAGGGTGATGGTAGCTTAAGGATAAGCACAAAGATGTAATAAAAAAATTGGAAAAAGCCTGCTTTAGTAGCACAAATGTTTTAAATTATTTATTGCATACTAAGAAGACAACCTGACTCATCACTGAACATATAACTTAAAATATTAGATCAATGTCGGAAGACATTTTACTTAAAAAGGCACAAAATTATCAGTAAAAAGTTTTTCTACTTAATTTGTAAGTAATGACTCCTGAAAAACCCCATGAAATGTCTTAAAAGTTCATGTATTTCACACATTATGTCTTCTTCCTTTCAACAAAAGGAAGGAGGTGAAGAACATGCTAACTTAGGTCTCCAAAACTGGATATGAAGTGTCGTTTAAGTGGACACTATATATTTTGGTCAGTTAATTTTATAAAGCCATTTTTAGAACAAAGTAAAAGCTTATTTCTAAATCTTTGGAGTACCTATAATGAAAAGGGCGTGAGCTGTATTCTAAGTTTACATTATAGAAGAGTCCCCAAATAAGACACAAAAAACATGCCACTCACTCACTTGCTAGCAGCTTAAGTGTTTCAAGAGGAAAAGAAAAAATCAAAAGTGGGTGGATCCAGGCAAGATTTAGCCAAAGGACACTATTCTATTTTGTTCTATACCACTGCTTTTCCCTGAAAAATATGAACGTGGCTTTTGAAGCCTAAACTTGTGTCCCAGTTATTGAGTGACTTTCACAGAACTACAACTACAGACAGAAATGTTTGAACTGTGCATTTAGAGAAACCTAAGCCAGAAAGAATACCTTTGTAACTTCTCTACATGGAAATTCTGAAAGTATTACATAGAAAGAACAAAAAATACAGAGTACTTTTAGAAAGTAGAGGTGAAAAACATTTTTATTCACCAATATGATGTATTACATATATAATGCAATATAACTTTAATAAGTTGCCCAGAGGGTGCAAAACAGTTTTGGAATTTCTACAAAGCATCAGAATAGTGAAGAATCCTGGAAATCTTTTGATGCAATTTACCTGCACTTTGCTAAAACAAAGTTACCTTTTCCCCTTTTCATATTTTTGATTATTTGTCCTGGTTTTCATGAAGTAGAAAAAGTTTCTTACATTTATTCCACAGGACAGAATTCAGAGAAACAGTGAATTCATAATTATATTCTGAGGTACCTACTTCTGAATAGAGTGGTGGAGGCAGAAAACGAAACTCCTGGATGTATGCAAACAGTGGTCCTGGAAGCGCTCTCTCGAAGTCATCACAAGCACCTAAGGGTGCAAGGCTGGACTGCCGTTGTTCCTCCGTAACCACTTCTGCATAGCTGGGAGGTGCTGCAGGGAAAAGGCACACGCAGTTCGAACAACAAGTTCTTATGCATGTCAAAACATATAACATGATGAATATTAAACTTTTATATTCTAAAATGCAGCTAGATAAATTACTTCAGCGATTTTTCCACAGTTACTGAACACGAAAGAGAGGGTAGGCTGTTACAGTTTATTTTAAGACTATGTGCAAATGCAAGAGCAGACTGACCATTGTTTATTGTGGCCTAATTATCACCTCCAAATTTAAAGCATACTCAGAATACTGGATTTCTGTTACAGTCAGGAATAACAGAACATTGCATTCCTCTGGATTCCATCATCAGAGTCTGGGATTTGTACACTAAAATCCCTAGATATTTATATACAAAAAGAGGGAAGAAGCTACACAGTTTCTCCTTTGACAAAAGAGATTCCCACTCAAATGGATTACATTATCTTTTCACAAAGTCTTGGCTAGTAAGGATGATAAAGGTCACTTTAACTGCTAGTCTGGCAGGTTACAACGCCTTATAACCAAGGATGCAGTAGGGATACTGGAAGTAGAATTAATTCCACCCAGGTACAGTGGCATTCTGTGCTTTCACTTGCACCAGCTTCCAAGCAGCTGGATTCCCTGCCTTTACCTCAGAGAGGAAGGCAAGGAGGGGAACTCTATTCTTCTACAGAGAGCAAGCAGGTAGCAAGGAAACACCTCCAAGGGAATTTTCTGTGGGCTTTATCATGAAGTATGTAATTTTTGTCTGCCTGCGTGACACCAATGAATAAAGCACACAAAAATCAAAACAGACTTGTTTTGTCAGGTTACCTTCTGGTCTTTCAGGCAGTGTCAGACCAAGCCAATTCATGTTCATGCTACACTGGCTGCTTACACTTGATGTTCTGCTACCAAATGGATGTAGAGGAATGGTGCCAATGACCAGTGGTAAGTTAAGGAATAAATCCATGGCGCCAGGAATATCCACATATACCTAAACAACACAGAGGTATAGATTAAAAATAGGTTTGTATGAGCACTTCATAATTATTAGACTAAAATCTCCACCCACGGAATTTTTCACAAGGAACTGAAATTTCTTTTTGTTTGTTTCAGAGCCAATGTCCCTTTGAAGACATAAAGCCCTCCAAGTCAAAGGCAGCTCTATATTCTTAACAGAAGTCCTCACATGGAAATGTCACCTACTCATAACTCATTTACTTAGAACGTGCAAGATTTAAACTGAAATTTACTTAAGAGAATTCTTATCAGGACACCTAATGCTAGGCTATGTATTTCTTTTGTAACTAGTTATCAGTTCACAATGGTTTGCTAACAATTTGCAAGGAACCATGGAAACTACTCATGCTCCAATGAAACAACCCAACCTACCATCAGTGAATACTCCACACGGATTATACTACAGTCAAGGATTGAAGGGGAAACAGGTGGAATTTTCAACTGTTTGCCATTCCAGGTTTCTGTTTTGCCAGATGACAAGGATTCCCCACGCAGGTTGGCAACAAGCTGTTTGACTTCCTTCATTTTCCCTTTGGCATAAAATGCCTGCGTTTGGTAAATGGCTGCCTTTGGCACCACCACACGGGAAGAGCAGTTCTCAATCTCAGCGAAGATCTGAATTGACTCACCTGAAACAAGGCAAAATCTCATTTTTTTCTACGTATTTGCAAGGCAACTGAAACAAATTGCCACATACTGTGTATTGTTATACGGCACTGGATGCTGCTAGCAATGCTCTACACTTTAAACAACATCCACTGATGCTAGCAGGAGTAAGGTCACCATGAGGTAAAGAACAGAAAACTGCACCAGCCCAATAAAAGCACATGTCCTTTAACAATCTGGAGACGATGCAAGCTAACAAAATTAGTATTTTAAAATAGCAAGACAGATAAATGCAGACAAAAATGGTACGAATAGTTGCAGCATTTCTTTTACATAACAGAAGCTAAGTACAAACTGTCATTTTAAAAGGGAAGGAAAAACATTTCCTATAATTACTTCTGTTACATACCTGGGGTGTAGCCCTTCCTTTCAATTTTGGCACTTAAGGATATTGGGCCTGAGGTACAAAACCAACAACAGAGAGTTTTTTCTTTTGTGCCTGCTTGGGGCGACTGCAAGAAAAGAACAGTATTTTCCTTTTAATAGAGTGCTCCGTGAATCTCTTTATCTATTCTACTCAAGACCAAAAAAATATTTCGATTATATACTTTCTATGCATTTTGATAAGCATATCTAGTTTTATATAGAGGGACAAACCTCAAGCAAGTTGCACTATGCGAACTGTAAGCTTTATTCCAATTCCATATTCATTAACACTGCTTTTTTGCTACACTTCACACTACAGTTACATTTAAAACCGCTTTTTATGCATAAATAAATTTAGCACAGTTTAAGGATAGGCTTTATAGCCTACATATCCCACCATATTGTTGAAGAGCTTTTAATTTACCAGTAGACTAGAATGTCTTTCCAGTACACTATTTCAGAAACAATAACCAAGCTCAAGCACTGTAACCTTGACTCCTGCTATTTCCTGTTTCAAAATGATCCTGTTTCATCTGTATTAAACAGACTTTGTTATTTTACATGACACCAGGACTTAGGACTTGATCCAAAGCCCATTCAAGTCAAATGAGAGTCTTTCGATTTTAATGGAATTTGTGCAAGGCCAATGTCCCTTTGCAAGTCTGCTTTATCACCCATACACACAAGAAACCTATTTCAATGGATTTTGAGATTTTTTCCCCTCTACATGGGGGGTGAATTTGAAGAAGAGTGGGGGGAATTGAATTTTAGGCCTGATTGAAATCAAATCCTCATCGAAAGCAGTTGTGATACTGAAATTATTTTAATGAAATGACGTTTCAGAAAAAGATTATAAAGAATTGTGATAATTTCTCCCCATTGGTAGAAAACTATCCACATGAAAATTATCAGTTATGTACACCAGCACATTATTTACTTTGCATTTTTAAGTTTGCAATGTCACACTAATGTTTTTAAGTTTCACTGTTCTTTCTTTATTCAAAATCAAAGAGGAACAGTTCTCAAAATTTTCCTTTTAACTCACACTTAAAAATTTAGTACTATCAATTTAAATCGACAAGACCATTTTAACGTATCTTGAAAGTGAAGCAACTCCAAGTACAGGAAAATGTAGCTTTCAAAATACTAGTACTTACAAAGTTGCTGAACTAATGTAGTATTTAGAAGATTGGCTGTAACTAAATATCAAATCACTATTAGGTAAAATTAGATATAGATGTTGTTTCAGTTATTAAACTTCATTATTTTTTATGCCAGAAACAAAAAATGAGTAATTCTGTTAATTCTTACCAGTAATGAAGGAGTGTTGATATCTATATGTTCAAAGACTGTAAATTCCTTCTTTAATTTTACTGGTAGAAACCAAGGCCTATGCAATTCGGCTTTCACCCAATAGCGCACACTGCCATGTCTGCCTTCGAATGAGGTAGCAAGTGGTCTGTGCAGGACACAAAGGTCAAAATTGAGTAAAGTCTTTCTGTCTAATAATGATACAATTGATCAGGTCAGCGATTAGTATACAGAACTGCATTTTTAATGCACTGTAGTATTTAATGAAGCGTAATTTATTTGCGAAGTTTCCATATCTCAGAAAAAGTCAAGATTAAAGATGGGAGAAAAAACCATCTCCAATTTATCCCATTATAGTTTTGCATAGATTTTAAGAATCAATTAAAGAATTGTACTAGAAAATGCCAGGAGAGCACATATTTTCTTTAAGCTTAAGAGGCCACTTCCACATCTGGAGTAAAGCATGCTCTTTTGACTACCAATTTAAAATTACATTAGTATCAACCAATTATTGTTTTAGATATGGCATTTTGTAAACAACTGTCTATTATCTACTGGGTCAGTAGCTCAACATCAGGTTAATTTTAGCTGTAACTCAGTACTTTGGTAGTTAGGTTCACCTTAAGCAGAGTAAATATTCTAACTTGGGAATTCTGAAGAGAGGCTATTTTGAGCACCTTCTAATCTTCCTCTATCCTGACAAGACAGCTTAGAACATTTGTAATACCTAAGAATATACATCTATAAGCATGTATGTTTATATACCAATACACATAAAATCATCAAGACTACTCTGAAATTTGTTAAACCAAGGAAGTCTATTTTAGGAGCTGGAGGAAAGATGATGCAGGAAGTTTTTCCAGACCTGTGAGCATTACCTTTTTTTACTGTAATACAATAAAATGAAAAATAAAGTATCTTTATAGTTCAATTATTTGCCATTAACAGTAGTCTTCTGTAACTTAATTTCTCTTTATTTTTATCCAAGTCTTTTTTTCTATTTTACTATGTTCTGAATACACTGTTATATATCCATTAAAATAAACTATTTATAATGTTTCCATACTTGTCATAGAGAGTAAAGCTAGCCATGCTAGTGCTTCACTATAATTGTTCTTTCAGTTACAGGTTTGACATCTCTATTTGCACATTTGAAATGTTTTGGTTTTTTCCCTAATAATGCAATTAAAAGGATTTTCTAATCCAACTCTGATGTTTCATTCTGTCCCATATTCTGAAGAGGAAAAATCAATAAGGATGATGCACATCTTTCCACTGTTGCTCTGAAGTTTACACCAATTTTGGGAGTATTCTACGGACACAAAACAGCAAGTAAGTAGGCAGCGTCAAAGTTCAGTCTTTTAATATCCCCCTTTGCTTTTCCAGTATTATTATAAACTGCTTTAACAGCTATTCCTTCATGTCACTTAAAAAGACCCTATGATTTGACCAATGCTTGTGATATTTTGCTCTCTGGCTGTTTCACTTCATGCTAAGCATTTTATGTTCATGTATCTAGTGTTTTGGGTTTGGGTTTTTTTTGTTGTTTTTTAAATGCCTCTTTCAACTCAAGGGAAAATCAGTATTGGCCTTACTACTTCTTGTAGTTGAGATTTTCATGGAATGCTAAAGTGCCTTTAAAATGGCCACGTTCACAGGTCTTCACAGAAAATCTTACTGAAACAATGTAGAAGTCCTGTGCTGTTCACTTGGAAACGGTGAAAATGTTTGCCATCTACAGATTCTGCTAAAACCAGCACCTATAATAAACAACTTTAATATTACGCAGTGAGCTTATTAACATAAAACTGCCAAATTTTCAGTGACTTTCATACTTTTAAGGACTGCTACTTGCCTTTTACAGCAAAAGGCTCTTTTTTCATGCATATTCATACTCCCTCTTTTGCTGTGTATTTAATTTCACTGGAACTTGCATCTTCAGCTCAGTTCCATATTGGTAACTCTACTATGTACAAATCTTACATCCAGTGTCTACATTAAGCATTTCAGACAGGAGTGGGGCAACAATTTTTATCTCACCAGAACTTCTGCTCTTACTCTTACTCATTGGTTTTTTAAAACAAATGGGATTAGGTGAGGGAATTCTTCTTATTTTATTCACCCATTTTTATTTCCATTTCTGCATGGCTTTCTACATAAATGGCCAGCCTGAATAAGATCTGAATCCTATCTGAGTAAGAACAACCTTCTTTTTTGTTGAAATCTAAGCAAACTTGCCACATCTGTTCCAGACTTGAGCCCAAACAATTCCACTGTGATCTAGTTCTGCTGGTGTGCATAGCTCCAGTACATGGCTGAGTTAGAAGGTATCTCAGCCACTCTGCAGGACCCCAGCGACAGTTCAAATTCCTCTCCCTCCTCATGGGAAGGGGTAAAAGACTGGAGTATCTAGTAAGTCAATAGGACTTGGTCAAAAGAAAGTGAGCAACTGGGCAGAAGTGAGTTCCTTTTTTGTGGAAATTAAAAAAAAAAAAGGGGGGATGCATACATCAGTGTAAAAGCAACCTGTTCAGTTTAACGAGATTATGTTCTCTACTGCATGTTGGAGCACAATTCCTACCACCATTGAAAAGGTTTCCCCTCCACCCACAGCAGGAGTTTTGGTCAGGCAGGTGGGCAGGAGGGCCCTGTGTGGAGGACTGTAAGTGGGTACTTACGTCTGTGGAAGCTCAAAGCTGAATGCATATTCATGCCTTCCTGAATGGATGGTGTGAAGGCCTTCTTCTGAATTGTCATCATCTAAAAGAGAAATAAACCAACAACGTATTCCACCTGCACACATGTCATACGTTGTACAGGCTTCTCTTCCAGAAAAAAAGTTATTTGCTCACGCATTACAACACTCAAAGAATGTGATGTCCCAGAAACAAGGGTCTCTGGTCTGTTAGTTATTAACTGCTGGAATGTAGGAACAACTCTGACTGACACAAAGGCAGGCAAGATGGCCAGCTTTGCCTTATACAGAATCAGAGGTTAATTTGTTTTAGTTTATAATCCTGCCTCTGAACACTGACACAGTTTTAACTGCTGCCATTTCAAGGCCTCCATGCAAGGTCTGTAAAGGAAATAATGCTGCTTTCCACTGCAACTGCTACTCAGAATGAACTAGAGCTGGCTCTTTACCAGCATTAACAGTACCAAGTCTGCTGCTCAAGATTAAATTTAGTAATTCAGCTTCTCTCTATCTCCTGCCTGGTAACAGTGTCTGGACATTAATCACACATACAAAAAAACGTGTGAGAAAGGAGTAATATTGTACAGGCACCACCCAGAAAGTACCAGACAGATTCAGGGGCCTAGAAAATGGCAAGCTGCCCAATTAATGTTATCTAGAGCTAAACTTTTTGGTTTTTTAATAGGTTAACGTGATCTCACTCAGACAGCAAGACCCAGATACTTGCTGGTTTTATGCCAGGAATGCTGACCCTTGTTTATGGTCACGATTACTTGCCCACCTCGAAATGCCACGAGAAAATTGCAGTTTACTCCGACACAGAACCACAAAAACGTTGACATGGTAAAAATAGAAAAGTCGAGTGCAAAATGACTGAGCACCTTGCACATAAAAAGGGCTGGAATTATAAAAGAGAATGTAGTGAGACAAAGTGAAAAGGAACAGCTTATGTGTGACGGTCTGAAGCACTAATGGAGGCACGAAGGAGGGTTCTAAGCTTCTGTTGTCCTACAAAAGCGCCGATGTTCTACTTCCTGCAGTGTAAACACCGAAAATTTAGA
>VWZT01006433.1:3037-14428 GCA_013397055.1 Pachycephala philippinensis
TTCAGAATGCTGCCTGCCTTATAGGGTGCAGGGGGAAAGTAAGGAAATAGGAGGTCATGCCTAATTTTTTATAACATGGAAGAAGTGGAGCACATGTGGAGATATATACAGGAGTAGGAAAAAAGGTAACAGTAAGTGAGAAACTGTTATCAACCTTCAGTTTAGGAAACTTAATGCAAAATGCCAAGACAGTACAGGCATTTTGGTATGNGGCATATCAGTACTGTAAAAGGAAAGCTACTTCTAGAGAAACCTTTGTCCACGATGTTGCTTCTATAAGCAACATACCCTAGCAATACTCCCTTTTTTTCCTTTGCATTTTGAAATGAGTTGTTGTACATTTTTCCTGTGATTTCCACGTGCTTCTTTGAAGAAGATTATACTTTATTATTGCTCTTTTTTCTTTTTATAACCTTTGCAGGTTTTATGTATGAAGAGGTTAGATGTTTTCTGAGTTGTTGTGCTACATAACCTTGTTTTGTTTTGTTCACCAGCAAGCAGATAAATAACCTGAGGAACTTAATTGATTTAGATTAGTTGAAACAGAGGCTTGAAATCTACTATTTGTAATTTTGCTAGGAAATTGGTCTTCTGCTAGTAAATAGGGAGAGAGGGTATCTGCCCTCAGGAAAAGGAGAAAATGTTACAGAAATTGGCAGGGCCATGAGTAAATAATGTATGTGGGCCTTTCCCAGTTTCGGAGAATACTTTTATTTTGTACAGGAAATGGGGAGATATGTTTTTCTGACTGACTGTCTTAATTTCTCTGACAGAGTCTACCAAACTCGATGTCAGATGCCACACTGAAACTGTCTGTGGTTTAACTGCATATTGGCTGAGTCACAGCAGTTCAGCTTTTTGGTATTAGTAGTAATGCTTTTTAAGGATATTGTTTTTGTTTTACCATGGGCTCACACATTTTTGGAGATCTCTTACTTCTGCTACCAGGAATGCATGTTTCGCAGTTAACTTTGGGTGAAGGAGAAGTAGTATAGCACTTCCTGATGGAAATACTCTTGTGGACTTTAGTGGAAGGATTTAGCAGAGACTTGAGAGAGCTGGTTGTGATAGCTTCACTTGTCCAGCTTTTAGTGGCTTACTCTTTTCTTTTTTTCTTTTTTTCCTCTCCACAGGGTACACATTTTATCCAGTTGTGTTGTCAGAGAAATATTCCCATTGTGTTTTTGCAGAATATTACAGGTGAGTAAGATGAATATTTTGAGGTTTCACTGTGTTGTAGACTCTGCTGTTAATTGTTGAGGCTGTGTTCTAGACAGCCTCTTGTGTGTTTTGTAGTACCTATATCTCCAGCCTTTTTGGAAATCAGCCTGTCAGCAGCTGGTGAAGGCTTTGCCTTATGATTTGCTCCTCAGTTCTTTCTGCATGGGCTGTGAAGCACGTAGTATGACATACAGCACAGTGTTACAGTATAAAACTGGTGAGCCTTTTGTTCATGTTTTTCTTTAGGTTTCATGGTTGGCAGAGAATATGAGGCTGGAGGGATAGCAAAAGATGGTGCCAAGATGGTAACTGCTGTAGCTTGTGCCAATGTACCTAAAATAACCGTCATTATTGGTGGCTCTTATGGAGCTGGAAACTATGGGATGTGTGGAAGAGCATATAGGTAAGTGTTGCTTCAAATTATGACAGCAGATGGAAATAATTTAAGAGAGCATAACCTTGAAGTACCATTCTGAAAAACCGTCTGAACTCTTGAAGAAGTTGTGCTGTTTGGAAAATAAAACAGTTCTCAGTGAATATGTTCATAAGTAAATAACAGCCTGACATTTGTAGAGACTGATAAGGCTCATGATTCACCTTGAATTAGGTGACAGAGGACACCTTCTAACATGTAAACCTGTTCACATCCTTTTCTCCCGTTTCAGTTCTTGGTGGAAAAATTGTAAAGTCTAAACAATTACTGGGCAGTACAGGCTGGTCCTTTATTCTACATTCATAGGAAGAGTATATCAGCTTGTGTAAAAATTCCTTTTTCACTTCAGTGAGCCTGTTTTTATGAGTAAGGTTTTTAGAACCCCTGAAGATTTTTTGTTGACCCTTTGGACATGGCTTATGTGATTTTTTAATTTCGTTTTTCAAGGTTCCTGATACTATTGAAGTTATTCGGGATGTTTAGGAGAAAAATTCCTGTGGGTTGGGGATGTGAGCTGAATAGGCTCAAGAAAGAGAAATTTTTAAGAAAAGGTGTTTGAATAATGGAAATGAACAGAATTTTTACATTTTCAAACTCAATGCTGCAACCATTGAAGTATGTTAATGTACTTTTTAAAAAAAACAATATATTGTAATACTGTCATGCATAAAAGTGAATTTGTAGTTGAGTGCGAATTAGTTCTTCACTAGGAAATACTGCAATGTCTTACCTTAATGTTTAATACGTATTTTTTCAGTCCGAGATTTCTATATATGTGGCCAAATGCTCGCATATCGGTGATGGGAGGAGAACAAGCTGCAACTGTTCTAGCTACAATAGCTAAGGACCAAAAAGCAAGGGAGGGAAAACAGGTACATCTTTCTTCTTTCATTTGTAGTAAAGTCATTATCACTTACTCTTTCACTGGAGTTGGTCACTTTGTGAGCTAGGAGGGGGTACAAGAGAGTGAGATATCAGTGAACTACCCCAATGTCACCTAGTGCACTGACAAACAGGGAGCATTTGTGAAATGTTGCTGCTTACTTCTTTGAAGTGTGAAGATCATTCATAACATTTCTTATGTTTGCTTAAAAAGAGAAGTATTTCATATACCATCATATTTTTGTACTTTGTGCACCAAGTTATTAGTTCTACCCGATATGACCAACCAGGAATCTCGTTGGTTTGGGAGTATGAAGAGGAATATGTCAGGATAAAGTGTCTTTCCAATTATTATGAAGGTGGCAGTTTCAGTTAAAGTTGATCTTTAAAGGATTCAGTGATTGAGAATTATGAAGCTTGTGACAGCAGAAGTCTGGAGAGGTTTGAAAAAGTTTTTGCTCATTCCAACATTTTAATTCAAAATTAGAGGTAAATTGTTTAGTAATATTTTATAGTTTCTCTGCATGCTCTTTTCTGCTGGGTTTTTTTAATTACGAGGTTTGTGGTTATATTAGTGCCTTGATCCAATACAAAGTGGTTTTATTGTGATGTCTTAAAATTGTTCATATTTATCATGAGTAGTTAATCAGAATAGTAAAGCAGTATGAACATGTTATATCAGTGTCCTTTTCAACACTTGACTTGTTCTGTGAGTAGAACATATTTACCCTCATGTCTGTCTGTCTTAACGTTCCCAAATCCATGATACCCAGAAAGAAGTTCAAGAAAAATTAGTGGTAGTAAATGTCAGTAGACTGTGTTAGAAACTTGAAAGTTTTCTGAATTACACAGTGACCAGTCTGGATCATAGAGAAACCCAGTGTTAGAATAGCACAGACTTACTTTATTAAAAAATCTTGCCAAAGGCAACCTGAACTTTTTTTCTCAGTACAGTAGCTTCAGTAATTTTTCAAGTGCTAGTCACCAATTACTCTTGCACTTAAGTGTATGTTTATTTTCCTTTTTCCACCCACTTGTTTTGAAAAGTGCTATTTTAATTTTATTGTCAAACATGCAAAATTGATAATTGTGTGCTAAAAGAGTAAAAAAACTTTGGGGAGATCATTTAGGCATTTTCTTCAGGTTGATGCTGCATATAAAGCTCTGCTATCACTGTAGAAGAAAATATTAAAGAATATTTTATCTGATTTTTTAGTTGTCTGAGGCAGATGAAGCAGCTTTGAAGGAGCCAATCATTAGGAGGTTCGAGGAAGAAGGAAACCCTTATTATTCCAGTGCAAGGTAACATATAAATAACTATTCTAAAACTTAATTGTAATCACGGGACTCGACATCTAACTCTTGGTATTAAAGAACAACAGAGCAGAGGAATCAGAAACAGAGATTGTGTTTGATGTGCATTCAAACCAATGTCCTGTCTTTCTTATCTCTGGGGCCTGGTACTATGAACTGTTTCAGAAGACAGCATGCACTTGCAGGAATTACTTTGCTGGTTCTGTAAGTAATGATGTGGTAGCATGGAATTTCTATGTTATGTGTTTTATTCTGGGTAAGTTTTCTATCTCCCCAGCGTAGTATCTGATCACCTTTCTAAAGCCTATTGAACAATGTAATGAGTGGCTGCATGTGTGTTGGGAGGAATTTATTTTAGTGGGATCCTGCAAGTAGAAGGGGCCAATGGAAAAGGAGCTAGCGGTTTCAAGAAGACCTGAAGCCATTGGCAAATTTTAGGTCATGGTAGTGGTAAGTGATTGTATTGGATGACAGCAATTTGTGTGGGGCTTTAGCTGATGGGTGCAGCATTCTCATGTTTGCTGAGAAGTCCTTTGGAGCATTTCATGCTCAGGCTGATGGAATATTATAAATGCCCAGGAACTAGTTAGGCTAATGAAGGAAGGTGGCATCCTGAAGTGATACCTCTGGAAAGTAGCTTGGGGGCTTTCTTGGCCTTTGATTGTTGCTCTGCATTAGTTTCATCCTGTCGTTCCTGCACATATTTCTGCTTGTGGTATCCAAGAGCTTATTTTCCACAGGCTCTCAGCTGCTGATAATAGTAGAGGGTGGCATATTTCAGTGACCCAAATGTCAGCTGTGAAAGCAGCACAGCCGGCAGTGAACAACCCAGGAGACTCCTGGAGTTTGTGGAGGACAACTTCCTGGTCCAGCTATCAGACAAGCCAGCGTTGATATGAGGCCTTCCTGGGCCTGGCACTCACCAGTGCAGAGGAGCTCGTTGAAAGGGTTGTGGTTGGAAGCAGCCAGGGCTGTAGCGGTCACACCCTGGCTGAGTTCAGGATCTCAAGAATTGCGAGCTGGCAAAGAGAAACCCTGGACCATAAATATTTGGAAAAGTCAACTTCCAGGTGTTTAAAGGGTTAGTGTATGAGATCACCTGGGCAACTCCTTAAGGACAGAGGAGCTGATTAGAGCTGGCAACTCTTCAAAGGCACATTTCTTAGAGCACAAGAGCTTTTCATTCAGTGTGTAGGAAATTGAGCATGGCAGGGTGGAAACTGGCATGGCTGAGCAAGGATTTGCTCCTCAAACTGAGGAGTAAGAAGGAAGTGTACACCCAGTGGAAGCAGGGACAGGTAACCCAGGAAGAGCTCCTTCTTCACGATCAGAAGTAAGGTAGGATATTACTGTTAACTTTTTCTCTTTTCTGTAGGGATAGTGGAATATACTTAACTGAGATATTTATGCCTGGGAAATCTACATTAATTTTAATGTTTAATCGAATGTATGCCTTCATCAGGCTTGGTCTTTAATGGGTAGTAAGAGAAATAGCACAGAAGTTTTTAACAGCTGACCTTGTGCTCTAAGGCAAGAGGAAAAATGAAAAAAAAAAAGAGTTATCATTTTTTATAACTGGATTTTAAGGAGAAGAATTTTCCACTCTTATAATAACATTTTAAAAATGAGTCAAACTGTATTTAAAATTAATCCCTACCCCAGAGAAGATGAATAATGTGAATTTTTTTTTGCATTTGCTGTTTTTTATATGTTCACTGGAAACACTCAGACTCTTTGTACTCATGATTTATTTAACATTCAATATATTAGGTATAATAGCAATATAAAAACTTACCTCTCCCAAAAACCAACAGATGATTGTCAGTATTTACAACAGTAAGTTACTAATCTGTAAGAAAGCAGTTTTACCTGTAAGGTTAAGACTAGCATTAAAAAATAGTCCATTTTAAATTTTTAATAATGTCCAGTGATTTTTAGACATGAAACCTGAGTGTTTAATACCAGCTTTGTGCTCTGTGATGAACAACTTCTACCAGTTTATGTTTTCAGAGTATCTGCCCATTTTGTGAAATTAGGTTGCAAATCTAGTAGTCACCCCAGTAAATAGCTAAAATCTGCCCAGCCTAGGTGTTCGAAAGTGCATTTAGTGGTAGGTGACCTGTCATTTATTTGAAAAGGCAGGGTAGTTATGCACTTCTTACTGTTTGCGCTTGGAAAGGAAATGTGACGTGCACAGATGTGAGTTGGCTGAGAACTAGCGTGGGTCTGGATTGCGTGAGGCTGGGTTCATGTGATGCTGCACTCTAGATAATAAGCCCAGCTGAGACATGAAGTCAAATGTCAGAGCTGAAATCCTACTGCGGCTTATCTGGCTATAAGCAATGAAAGTTGAACGCCTCTTTTCACAAAGGAGTGCTTTTGACAACCGTGTGTGAGTGGCTCAGGTCAAAGCAGTCCTGGCTGGTTTCTCTTGCTTTTCAGTTCAAGTAGGTGCAGTCTGCATTGTCTAGGAGCTTTTAATTACTCTCTTGTAGAGTTAATTGGGTATTTCAGTGGATGTACTCATGTTTCCTGCCCTTTCATGCTTTGCATTATCTAATTCCAAAGCAAGATCTCAGATCAATAGTTCAGAAGTTTTCATTACTGTGGAGTAGGCTGTCCAAGCAGAAACAAT
Source organism: Pachycephala philippinensis (assembly GCA_013397055.1). Classification (NCBI taxonomy): domain Eukaryota; kingdom Metazoa; phylum Chordata; class Aves; order Passeriformes; genus Pachycephala; species Pachycephala philippinensis. Next base: position 9,523 of record VWZT01006433.1, read on the forward strand.
GAGATGAAGTGGATTACAGTCTTTGCAGCAAGTGTACTTAAGGGGAAGGATGTACCCCTCCCCTTGCACCTTGGAGACAACCCTTTCCTCAGCCAACATCAGCAGTTGCTTATTAGCAAGCATTTGCTGTAATCCAGGGAGAAGTATCCTGTGCCTTTTGCTCTAAAGGGTGCTTCCTGTTGGGCTCCAAGCATGGTAAAAACGCAGCTGATTGTCAACCAAATGTCAGGGTGCTGTAATTGAAACTGAATCTGGATAGCCTTTGTTTTGTAAGATCCCTCCACCAAAAAGGTCAACAAGGAAACTCCAGCAAACAGCTTTGTGTTTCTGAGAGAACAAAAGCAATAGATGAACACAGAGATTGTTGTCTGTATTGCTGCTCGTGTGCAGCTGGTTTGGAGGCTCCCTCATGCTCTCCTCCTGCCTAATGTCTGCCTCACCCTTAATGGCCATTGGGATTGATGTGATCCTTCCGCTTCACTTCATTAGGCTTTGAATCAAGCTTTTTGCAGTAATAAGGAGAGAGAAGGAAAATGCCCTAGTGATCTTAAAAGACAAGCAAATATCCCCGTTTTTTCTGTTTATATAATTTTGTTTATAAGTGATAACTTGCTATATGTACAGGATGTCAATACTGTTCCCTGCAGCTCTATTTTCTAATCAGACTTTAAACAATTTTTTGATTAGAACCTTTCACAATGACCAGTCTTAATTAATGGTGGTCATTAGACAGCACCCTTTTTAATGACTTATATTAATCTGCTCACAGGTTTCTTAAAAGATTTCAGTGGTTTGCATCTTAACAAATTACACAAGCATTTTACTTTAGGCGACTTCATTTCTTTTACTCACACTATCTCAGTTACAGATATTTTATGAGCGTAGTGTGACTCATGTTCCAGCAATGGGGTTTTAATAGATAGTTTAATTATTAATGATACATCCTAGTAGAGAATGCAGTTTTCTTTAAACAAAGAGAAGCAGAAGCCAGGGGTGACCATACGAAAGCAGCTTGACTTCCACACAACATCAAATCTCTACGGTTGTCAATATAAGTCAATTGTGTTGTTACCAAAAAAAAAAAAGGAAAAAAATACCCAAATCTGTCATTAAAATGTGTTTTATGTTTGGAAGTGTTTATTACAGCAGTAATCACTATGAAATTGCAGCTTGGAAGGTACTCCACTAAGTTGGTGATTCTTTTGGAGTCAGTTCATCCCTGCCCTTTCCAGACCCTTAGCAGATGTGTTGAAAATTTGAATATTATGAATTATGTCATTGTGTTTCAACGTGTTTCATAAATAAAAGAGTTAATTGCAGGTATTTATTGAAAAAAAAAAGTTTATATGCAGAGCAAACAAACCTGTAGCACTCAAAAAACCAAAATTTGCTTAAAAATAGAAACTACTATATTTGAGATTGTTCATAAAGTTGGGATTTTTTTCACAGTCCTAACAGAAGGGTTGGGATTTATTTGACCTAACAAAACTACTTTTATTTTCACTGTTAAGGGGCATCTTCTCCACTCCTTTGGCAGATTAATCTGACTATATTCATCATAACTAGACCAAAATATAAATACAAGGGGAAGAAAAAAAAGCATATGTATTAAATTTTGGTAATACACACTCTGTGAAGTTGCAAGTGTAGGAAATACGTCTTGGCCATTTTGTCATGCGAGATTATATCAACAGCTACAACCATTGTCTTGGGAAAAATCAAGCAAATTCAAACATCTCTTACGTAAGTCTCTGTAAAACCAAGTTACACTTTTCTTCAGCTATTTTGAACAAAAAAAGCTTCCAGTTGCTTTTGCATGGTAAGAAGCAGTTCCTCTGGTTCTTGTCAATGGAGTATTGCCCAAATAAGCCCAAATATTTTGATGAGTAATACTTTAAATTTAAAGTATTTAAATGTATAATTTAAATTTAATACCATTAGGAAATAAGTTACTCACAGGAGTCAGACAACAGGAGCTTAGACCGTGCACTTTATCCAAGTTATGCTACAGACAGCTCTTGTGTCATCTGAAACAGAATTTGCTGTTAGTACCACTTCTCTGCAGGCACGAGTGAGGCTGTTAGAATATTCCTGTGCTTGGGCTAGTAGCCCACTAGAAGGGACATACTGACTGAGAATCCTAAAATGAGAAGAAATTACATAGAGCTACCGTTTTCTTATATTTGTATTTTGGGTTTATAGCAGGGGGTCTTTTGCCATGCCAGAAGTTTTTCTCCTTTTTACATTTGAGGAAGTTCTTTACTGCAGGGGTGGTGAGGCACTGGAACAGGTTGCCCAGAGAAGTTGTGAATGCCCCATCCCTGGAAGTGTTCAAGGCCAGGTTGGATGGAACTCTGAGCAACTCAGAGCTCTAGAAACCTCTGGTCTAGTGGAAGCTGTACCTGCCCATGGTGGGGGGATTAGAACTAGATGATCTTTAAGGTCCCTTCCAACCCGAACCATTCTATGATTCTATCATTTTTCCAGACTTCTTTCTCTGCTGGTTGGGATCTGGCAGCTGGGTCAGTGAGTGCCACAACTACTGTGGTGCAAGACTTCTTGTATCAAAATTTGATTTTCACTCCCAAGAAAGAGTCTGATTTTGCCCAGTTAGAAGCAAAATCTTCCCTTCTCCAAACCCTTTCTTCTTCTTTACTTCAGTTTTGCTCTTGTGCCCCATTTAGTTTAACAGTCTCCTGCTTGGGAAGCTGCACCATGATAAGATTTGTTTATAGTAGAGCATTCTTTCTGAGCTAGGTATCCTTTTTCTTCTCTATCTAGTTGGAAAACACGCTCCTAGAGCTAAGCCTGAAGCCTTGTGCCTGATGTTGTTAAAGGTGTCTTCTACTGCAATTCCATTTTGTGCATCTTAGGATAGATACATATTGTAAAATAAAAAGCATACATTGTCAGTCTCTTAGTATTTTTATCTGATTTGAGGAATATTACTTTCACAGCAAATGGCAAAATAAAGCAAATATGGAGAACACTCAGAAGTGTCTGCTGCTGCCTTGGGCTTATCAGCATGTATTTATGTACATTTTGCAGTCCTCTTGGGGGTGAGGTTGGCACATTTAGGACTGAAAGAAGAGTGCAAATTATATTGTTTCCGGTCTAATAGATTTTGCTGAATAATCTCCAAGCAATATAAAATTTGCAGATGGAACTTCAGTTAGAAAGGAAAGGCTGTGCCTTCTCTTGGTAGAGTCAGTCTTGGCTCCCTATTCATGACCGTTTCTCCTATTTATAAATTTTCCACAGACAAAGAATTAAGCATTAGCCAACACTGAAGTAAGTTCACAAAGAATGCAAGTAAGTCTCTCTAGGGAAAGATGGGATGGAGGAGGAGCATCCCTGTCTTAACCAAAGATACTGTGCATATGATCTGCAGATGCTGGTTAAAGTATGTGTTTGTTTAAGTGAGACTGGGTTTCAGTGAGCAGTGTGGTATCATGCTTAAATATCTTGCTGGGGAAATAACAATATTTACATTTTCATGGGCTGCTGGGAATTTCAACAGATTTTAATTTAGGTAGGATGGAGCAGTCATTGAGAACTGTTATCACAAAGACCTTAATTTTTGGATAATATCAAAGAGACTATTTACAAGTGTTGGTGATTTTGGGGACCTGGGAATTTGACAATTGCTCATTTATAATTTAATTGCCTTCAGGCCTGGGTTAAGGAGGGTAGTATCTTCCAGTTGTTTAGAAATGGACTTAATGGTAAAATAAATGGAAGAAATTGTACTGGGTCTTGCTGAGGTGGAGTTCATTTTCCCACAGCAGCCCTCACTGTGCTGTGCTTTGCATTAGTAGCTGGAAAGCCTCTCTCTCCAACATTTTCCCCCCAGCAGTATTCTGGGGTGGGCAAGGTCCTGGGAGGGGACAGAACTAGGCCCACGGACACAAATTAACCAAAGGGATAATCCATAGCATAGGACTTCAGCTCAGTTCCGAAAGCTAAGGAAAGGAGGAGGAAGGTGGAACATTGGTTATTTACAGTGTTTGCTTTCCCAAGCAAATGCCACGCATGCTGAAGCCGTGCTTCCTGGGAAGTGGCCAGACATCACTTGCTGATGGGCAGTAGAAAATAAAGTTGTTAGGTTTTTTTCTCTTTGTGCACATGCAAACTTTCACTTATGCTTTAGTAAACCGCCTTATCTCAACCTGTGAGTTGTTTTGCATCTTATTTTCTCTCCTCTGTCCAGCTGGGAAGGGAGAGTGATAGAGCAGCCTGGTGGGCACCTGGAATCCAACAAAGGTCAACCCACCACAGAAATTCTGGAAATACTTGAAATTTATTCTGGCTTTTTAATGATGAAAGAATAAACACTTGTATCTTCCTCATCTGGCAGTTGAATTAACCTGAATAGTGTAAATAATGATGTGACATAATCCTTAAAATGCAAGTATTCTTAATAGAAGAAGGTAGGTCATTGACAGATGGTCATTCTCCACGTGAACATTAACAAGCAAAGAGGGCTTTTTTCTTTAAGGAGATGACTAAGATTAAGTATGAAGAATCTATTTAAAATATGTGGGTCTGACGTTCTTCACTTACCTAAAATGTGTACTTTGTTCCAGAAGACAATTCTGTGGCGTAATGCACACCAGTCTATTGCATTGATGAACAGCATGAGTTGACTTCATTGTTTTAATTATAATTTAGCTATTTTACTCCTCATTCGTTAATATAAACCATTTCCAGCTTCATGGGTTTGAAAGTATACCAGCTGTATATGTTGATTTTCTTTAATTATTAAAAGTTTTGGTTTGTTATGTTTTTGGTTTTTCTCTAGATTGTGGGATGATGGAATTATTGATCCAGCTGACACAAGACTGGTTTTGGGCCTCAGTCTCAGCGCAGCACTAAATGCACCCACGAAGAAGACAGAGTTTGGAGT
>VWZT01006433.1:32487-43275 GCA_013397055.1 Pachycephala philippinensis
AACAAAAAAAACAACAACAACAACAACAACAACAACAACAACAACAACAACAACAACAACAACAACAACAACAACAACAACAACACCACATTTCAGGGACAGTTTTGTGGCTGGAGAACTGATCTACTGGTGGTTGCATCAATTGTTCTTTTGTTTAGATACTAGTACTGTACCCTAGCCAAACTGCGTATTTGTTCTGATTTGGATTTACTTGATGCCATTTCATTGCTATTACACTGTTTCTAGTGCTATTTCTATCTCATAAATCCTTAACTGAGTAAAGCATTGGAGATCTGAAGAGCCATTGAGAACTTCCTGGCTTCTGTTGAAGACATGGTGTAAACTCTACTTTGAGAGACACCCAAGCTTCTTGGAAAGGCAGTGGTAGCTCCAAAGAAAGACTGGGGCAGAAGCTGTTCAGATTGAATATTTCTGATGTTGTTTGAGAAAGCTAACATGTGAGGTACATATAGCCGTGCTAATTACTGCTTTCCTGTCTGGGCAATAGCCAGCAGCTACTGGAGAAACTTGTATGAGACTTCAGGCTCCTGCTGTTATGTCAGGTTTGGGGCTGTGGAAGGTGCTCCAGGATGAAGCTCCGGAGTTATCCAGAGTTACCTGGCACTGGGTTTGGTCTCTGCGCGCCGTGAACACAAGAGGGTGCTGGTTACTGTGCGGAGACTTTCCCTTAGGAAATAACTTTTCCCCCGGTTCTGAACGGAAAAAAGAGAGGGAAATCTGCTGCCCTGGAGACCGATATGCCGTGAACTGAAGAAACATGGTCAAAGTAACCAGTATGCATGAAATCCCAGTTATTCAAGTAAGCTTCCTTAACAGTATTGAAGTTACAGGTATTTATTGTTTGCACCCTTCTTCATCCATCCTTTACTCTCCCTGAAGTCAAAGAAAGTAGTATTTAAAAAGATGCAATCTTGTAGATTCATTTCAGCAGGTCTGGGCACTTGGATAAACCAACTGTGGAGATCTCCCAAATGAGGGTTTAGCAGGGTCATCCCTGGGCTCAGAAGGCACACTGCACTGGAGACGTTTCATGCCACCCAAATTCTGGATGGGCTTTTTTAGTTAATTTTGACTTGCTTTATGACTCCATTATGAGAATATGCTCATCCGAGCACTGTTAAATATACACACAGGTTAATTCTTAGACCATATCCTACAAATTCAGCAGAAGACAGAAGCAGAGAAGTGTGCACAGCATTTGTTGGGATATTGCTGGAAAACAGTTTAGCAGTTGGTAGATGAACGATCACATCAATTTGCTGGATTATGTATATTGTGCCTGGAAATGGGATATCTACATAAATGAGTAGCCAGGAGCCCAGACTGACAGTCCAGCTAATGGTTACTTCAGTAAATCTGGTACATTGCCTGAGGAGGTACCACTTGAATCAAAATTAGTTCAGATACACACTTGGAAAAGAAAAAGAGGCATTTGAAGATAGACATTAGAGATTTCTTATGCTTTGATTGATAATATCTTATGAATGCTAGGAATTTATTAACCAGCTTCTTGACTGTAAGACAGGGGTTTAAGAAACATGGAATTTATTCAGAGAAATTGGAGTTTTGGTTGGGGGTACGGGGGATTTGTGCTGTGTAAGAAAGACACTTACTCATGCTTGTGCACTTTTTTGTGTTTATTGTGGTTCAGGAGAGACTGATGTTGAGGTAGGAAAGATAACCCAAAAATGACATGGTGCTGTGTTAATTTTAAAATACCTTACGTAGATTCTTACCAATGTATTTCAGAATTGCTACTGCACACACGCACACTTACCTACCTATGAATCAACCAATAAATCTTCCCGTATGCACGTATGCATGCAGGTCAGCAGAAGATGTAAGCAAGTTTCATCAGGTGGTGGAAAAGGAGGAAACAGCTTTGCAATAGCTTTCCTTTTGTAAATGCCAACTTTCATCCAGTCCCTTCTTGTTCTTGAGCAAGCAGAACTACTTTTTTTAGTACCATTATTAACTTCATATCATCTTTCTCAAGTAAGCCTAACTTATTCTCCTTGGAGTGGCAGTAAGTAGACAGCTTCATACCATTTCCTTTTCAATTGTGTCCCTTTTTCTTACTCTCCAGTCAGGCATGTACTTCAGCACTGGAAAACTTTTTAGCTCTGAAAGAACACAAATGCAGTAGTGAATACAAAAAGTGAGCTCCTGCAACTTAAATAGGTACCTCATCTTGATAAAGGTTTAATAGGGCAAAAACTAGCTAACAAAAATAATGCAATTTACTGCCGAATTACTGAAGAAATGCTCTAGAGCTAGCAGAAGACATGAATGAAACTCCTTCTAAGTACATCCAAAATACCTAATGCTAGGGACTTTTGTCCATAGAGCTATTAAAAACAGAGTATTTGTCAAGTACTGGTGTGAGTATGCTCTTGGAAAATAATCTAAAAAATTACCTGATTATGAAAGAGAATATTTTAAGGAACTGTTACCAGCAGTCAACCTAGATTCAAATTCATTTTTTGAATTGAGATGTAACTTCATCTTTTTGTGTTCTATCCTTCTGATTTCATTCTTTATGGCAGATCAGTAAAGTCTTTGTCATTTCCTGAAAAAAATTACAAGAAGCAAACAATGCTGTTGACAAACAGCTTTCAATAGAGCGCTTCGTCTGAAGACTACTTCTTGTTTTGACTTATTGCACTAGGACTGTGTGTGCTGTGAGTGAAGTTATAATTTCCCTCTGGAAAAGATGTTTTGCAGTTGATCTGGATGAGGATAGGCCTTTGTCTTCCAGAAGAGTCCTGACTGCTACTCTCCAGACAAGTCAACAGACTGAAACAAGCAGTTTGTTTTTACTTGTGCCATGATCACAAAAGTATGAAACAAAAGAAACCTTTGTTCTGTGCTTTTTCTTGCCTCACTGCATGTCTCAATTGTGTTAGCAATTATCAGGTAGCAGGGCAGAGTAAAGTCAGTGCTATACAGAACGTGTAGTCACATGAAATCAGATACAGATTCCAAGTGCCAGATCCAGACTAGAGAATAATGGAATCACTGGAAAAATCAAGTGTCTTTGCTTCCTCTTTTTCTGAAGATACTTCGTGTAACTAGTTTTCAATTACTTTGCTTCTCCCACCTGCCCCCTCCCCAGTTCATGGTATTTTCCTACTTTGGACATACGTTATATTCACAGTATATTTCCATGGTCACAGGAGCCCAGCTGGCCTACTGCTGTTGAATGTTGATGACTGATGAAGGTCACCCACTGGGCTGCCTGGTGGAGTACTTACGTATTTCATTCCCCAGCTCCCTCCTGGACAAATTATCTTCTTTTTTTATCACCACAAAGAAGCCTCCAAGCTCCCTCTACTCCTGCGTCACAAAGCAGGAGCAGAGTATGTAAGTGCTAGTGTTAGGACAGTAAGTGAAGCACAACACCTGAGCGTTGTTGTTAAGGACTAAAGTTCATAGAAGATGTTCTAAACCAGACCTTCCTAACAGTGAACGCAATTCCATGGCTGTACCCTCATGCTAAACAAAGATGGAACAATAATTGTGCTAACACCAGCAAGGTCAGAATCTCACCCCAGGCCCTTGCCTTCCCCTTCCTTATAATTCTGCCCAGTCTTGTATTTGGCAAGAAAGATATGGATAATTTTCCTTGTTCTTGTTCAGCTCTTTCCCGCACCGTTTATCATTCTTCTGAACACATCAGATCACCTTTAACCTAAATTTTAAATTTATATGCACAAAACAAGTAGATCAGTTATACTTTACTTGAAGTGCACCAATTATGTTTCTTATGATGTAGTAGACAGTTTACAGTATCTACAGTATAGTAGACACATTGTTCCTAAAGCACAGTTGTTTCCTACAGAAATAGTAAGATTTTGCCATAATTCCTGTCTCATCACAGAATATGCTTATGATACGTAGCTGCTGAGCATAAGGCCCAGTATTTTAGACTCTACATGCATACTACTAAAACATTGCGCTATGTGATGAAGATGTTAAAAAATAAATTTCTTCACCCTAAGTTCCTCACAGCAGAGTTTCTGACATCCAGCTGCAGGAAAAAATAACCAAATAATTGAATGATACAGCAATAGGACAACTAGGGTCTAGTTAATCTATTGAGGGACCCTGTACAAAGACCCGTGGGCCTTTATTCCCTCAGAATTTATGCATTTGTTCCTCACGCGCCCTGCACGTGCCTCTTGGTGCAATGGCAATTTTTGGTCTGGGGCCTCCTAACACCTTATTGGATTATTTCTCCATGACCCCACTAGCAGGCCAGTAACTGTTCTGATCTTGCTGAGACTCAGCTTCTGCTGAGTACTGCGACCTCCTCATCTTCTGGTTTGTGCTTCTGATGCATTAGCTCAGTTGGTAGAGTATGGGAAATTAAGAAGCCCTCGGTTTAGAGTAAGGACTGCTTGGCAGTAATTTAAACACTGGTGTGTAATCAACATTATTCTCACTGTACGTTTTAGTACGAAAATTACTAAGAAAATTAACTCTATTCCAGCCAGAAACATCTCTAGATGAAAGCTCACAGCTATTGGTGTACAACTCCAGAAAATTTAGCTACTCATTCTAAAGCAAGTAAATTCAAGGCAAACAACATTCTATATCACACTGTGTTATAACTCTAAGTGACTTATTCTTATTTAAAACTTGCTTATTAAGCCAAAGATTAATATCTCCCAACAAGGATCAGATCATAATCATTGTTTTCCAATATCAAATCGCTGTCTCCATTTTTCTTTAATTCATTCTAACAGGTTAAGTATCTTCTCACCATTATTTTCCCTTCAGAAAACCAAATAATATTTATTTTGCTTATTGGAACAGTAGCACAAGGTCCAGTACCAGAGGCTAGGTGCTCAAATGATGGGACACTACTTGTTTGAGAGTAAGAAGTCACCTTGCCACATGAAAGACGACAGCTGCTCTGTGGACCCACGGTAGGTTTGGCACAATAGGGGAGCTGAATTTTCAATTCTGTCTGCATCCTGCTTTTAGAACAAAGGTAAAGTAATACGTTTTCACCTTCAGACCTTGTTATTTAAATATCAGATTAATTTCAACATCGATCAGGAGAGGAGCATTCTCTATGTTTGCTAGAATGATGGAATTTTCTACAACTATATTTGGTGTGCTACTCCATGTTTGTCATCATGTGTACATTAAAATACTAAAATGTGTTATATATAATAAATTGTATATAAAAGTTTAGAGATCACTTGAATGACCTCCCACTGCAGATACATGCCTTAAGTGTAGAGGCTAAATAAAACTGAATATTACATAGCTGAAAGTAATAACATTTGATTATAATAATTTTGTTATGGTGGGTGCAGATAGTAACCCAAAGTTAGGTTTGGCAATGGCATAGCCTAATCATAATAAAATTCTTTTTTTTTTCATATACAGATCAAATGCAATACTTGAGTGACAAGAATGAGTTCGAAGTGTAAAAGGACTACTTTATGTGTACTTTCAAATACTTTTGTGCATGCAATGTGGAATGAAGTTCTGCTTCATTATGGTTTTTTTAAGTAGCACTGCTACTTGTGATCCAGCCTCTAAGTTTAGATTCTCAAAGCAAAATTCTAATGGTGTGAAGTAACATCTTATGTAGAAAAAGTACATGAATGATGAAATTGCTACATAGAATTTATATTTTTAATGAGGTTCCCTGTACAGCAATTATGAGACCTTCTAGATCAAGTTTTACTGTTTTATTTTTCTTAATTAAGTATTGAAAACAGATCAGTGAAATGCAGATACAACATTTCATTAGCAGATGCTCATTCATTACATGACTACCACTGTATTCTCATTGCTCAACACCCTTTACTAGATGGCTCTTAACAGAAAGTACAAACATGAAAAGTACACAGGGACAGAGAATACAATCAAAAGAGGAAAAATTATGTAAACAGAAATACTCATATGCAGACAACTCATAACTTCTCTAAAAATGTGTAGCGGTCAGACAGAAAAAACACTCAATTCTTGTCCTGTCCTCCAATGGCCCCCTCAAGCCCCTTTCTTTCTGCACCTCCACACTAATTTTTCCAGAGCACGTTAAGCTGTTTGTCATTTGAGTAACAAAAAACCTAAGTCAAATTCTGTCCTTCCTTTGGTTGTTAGGTAACTAATAAACACGTGCCTCATTGACATAAAAGCAGGGCCAGAAAAATGACATTTTAAGTTATCTATAAAGACTAAAGCTGTTCCAAATGCCCATTACAATGTATAACTTCCCTCTGCCGCAAGCAGACAGGAAAGATGACAATATGTTGGCATAGCAGGTTTTTAGGTCAACAGCTATGCCAACATCTTGCCTCCTCTCCAGCTCTGCATAAAGGAACTTCTTGGAAAGGTATCTGTGGGAATTGTACAATCTTTAAGTGTGATTTGTTTGATCTAAAATAGAAAACCGAAAATTTATGTAGAAGCTTCACACTGTTATGTAAAACATCTGAATATCAGTCTCACCATACAGTGTACAGTAATGCTAATGTGAGTGGGTTTTTACCCCTTAGGCCATGAGATCTAAAAAAAATCCCTGACAAAAGCCAAGTTTCTAATTCTGTGCCTATAACAGCTGCAGAGCAGAGACAGTGTTTGCTTAACTATTTTTCACAAAGCAATAATGTACTCAGGACTTTTCTTACCAAAGGATCAGTAAAATCCAAGAGAGAGGGTGGCTGATCTAGAGCTGTATCCTATACACCACAGTAGAATCTTATCTCAAGTGACTTCACTTTAAACTCATTTTCTGTTTGGTCCGTCTTTTTGTCCTAGATTCACCTAAACAAAAAAGTGATGCCAAAGGAAGAGATTTAAAACACACCCAGTTGCTGTTATAAAAATACATCAGCAGCTTCATTCATACTTAGAAATCACACTGCCACCTTCTCGTAATCTATTTCCATTCGCACAAACATTTGCAGACGGTCTTTTTGGGGGCAGTGGATTTGCCAAGCAGACAGATTTTCAGGAGGAAAGTGGCAGTCATTACAAAACTGGAGACAGACTCCTCCAATTTACCTTGCCCACAGAGCACACTTCCACTGTTTGATGGTTGGTTGGTGTTTTCACTTATTTTAAACAAAGGAGGGGAGATATTTTAATTACTGTAATCATGTCTCTGGTACTATAAAGCAGTCAGGATGGCAAGAGTGAAATGTAAGAGTTTAATAAGTGTAAAGACATTTGATAACCATCTGGAGCACACTGACTAGGTCAGTCATTCACAACACCAAACATATGCTTTACTGAATAGATGACGTAGTCAGCTGTGGAAGTTGTCAACTGTACCTTTAATTTTCATTTTCAAACTCTGTATTCAAACCTGACACCTTGATGTTATATCAGCATTGTGGAGTTTTTGTAGTTTGGGGTTTTTTTTCTCCCAAATTTTTGAGAATGAGGAGAAAAGCAAAGGAAAAGTTGTTTACATTTCTTACAACATCTTTAACATAAGAGAAATATATTCATGGTGTTGCCTAAAGAGGCCAACCTAGAAACAGAGACTAGACANTATCAGCATAAACTCGCCAATTAAACTTTAGCTAATGATGGAATTTGCCCTCAGCTTGCCCCCCTTCTCAAGATGCTGGGTTACACATTTTGGGCCTAGGCCGGGCTGGGTGTCCTTGGAGAGCAGCCTGGAGAGGCTTTGTTCTGTCTGTCTCAGCATGAGAGAGCAGCAGCTCACAGGCTACAGGACACTGCAGAGTTACACAATAGGAGTACGGAATTTGAAAAATATAAAAGTTAAAACCTAAGGCATCAGTGGTCACCAGACACCCTGGTATTTTAAAATTTTGTAGGTAATCTTTGAAGAAGCTGGGGTTCAGTAAAATCTTTTGAAACTGAGGTTGTACAATGTAGCCTCCTTCGGGTGTTAGCTTGCTATCAATGATCAAGTCACTTCAAAATATACAACCTACAACCCTCCAAAAAAGGGAGTGAAGACAGAACAGCACATTTTCCCATATAACATAAATAGAATAGAAACCATTCTGAAGCCAAGCACTTAATCACGTTTCAAAGTACCACAAGAGAGCACCTTTAGTTGTCCTTGTTAACACTTGTGTCTTTAATTAACCTTACATTAGTGTGCAAGCTCTCACACAACTGAGACACAATTGTCTCACACAACTGAAAGCCTGTTTTCCACCAGTTACTCCTTTCTAAGAAAACTGTGCAGAGCTGAAGACATATGAATGACACTACATTTCAAAGAGTCCCTTTGGAATTATATTTAAAGAAAAGTTCTTAAATCTACCACTTGGGAACACTATCGTGAATTCCATTAGAATTTTCCATTCAGGTATCTCATGATGGGAAAAAGTCTAAATATTTCAAAATGGAGAGTAAATTTAAAGTTTCAAATGCTTATTTCATTAAAAAAGGTGGATGTACAGAGAAAACATATTTACTTCCCTATTTTGTGTTTGCTAAGCCTTTCTTTCTGCCTTTAGAATTTAGTTTATAAATATGTATGATGCTTGTACATTCATCTATAACTTTCCTTTACCATTATCTTACCAGATCTCTCATAAGTCAGTGTGGTTATGTTAAAACTTTTGCAATAATCTCCGCATTTGCTTAAGATAACAACTTTTCCAATACTTCTTTCTGAATTGAAAACCACTTATATTTGGGATCATATTCTGCAGAATGTTTGTGTACATGTGTACTCACATCAGTAGAGGGTTTGTATACTCTGACATGACATAAAATAAACAAGATTTAAATTAAACAGCAGCGTCAGCAGACAAGATCAGGGTGTGTTAATGTCGATGCTCTCTGACCTGCCAATCTGATGTCTCGTACAATCACTTCTGTCCTAACAAAGCCTGGTTTTTGGAGGGCTGTGTATGAAACGCAGCTTAGTCTGGACTTAGGCCAAGGGAGATATTATTTCAAAGCTGCATATCCTGGCTGTGCCAATAACCCAGAGAGTCTGGATTTGGCAAGCTGCGATGACCCAAAATCTAATAGTTAAACCACCAGCAAAACTACGCTTTGCAGCAGTAATGGGCTGCTGCTGGAAGTTAACATCCCATTTGACAAATCCACCTCTGAAACTGAAAGAGATGCGTAGAGCTTGCAGAACTAACATGAGGAGCTTACAGTACAAGATTGTGACAATCTGCTGATAAAGTACCTTCGATGCCACAGCTAATTTTAAACAAAGTTTACTGTGAAAGAGAAAAAGAAGCTGTAAATAATCGAATATAATTAATGGCTTTTGTATGTATTGTAGATTTTTCCACAGACCCTATGACCTACAAAGACCAACAGGTTAAGTATCTGGCAATACATCAAATGCTACCAAACGCATAAAGCAACCCAGCTGTTGAAAGAACCATTTTCTGACTGAGGAAAAAAATGTAATTATAACTGATAAAACCAGAGGTGGGATAGTGCATTTTTCTTAATGGCTTGCCAATTTCATCCATTCTCCCTGTTAAAAAGTTGAGTAGCGGACCACAACTTATCTTCAGTACAGCCAGGTAGGAATATGGAAGGGGAAAGCAAGCAGTCTACAAGCTTATTGATTTGATGCATTAAAGCATGTCCCACTCTCAGACTGCTCTTCACAATTTTCAAACATACTGCAACAGGGCAGCAGGGAAAAGAGACAGCAAAAGAAGACATAACACATGCAGAAGGAAGGGGGGTGATAACGCAGAAGAATGGAAACTTGCAACAGCAAGGACCTGCAGAAAGAAGAGAATTCCCAAAAGCCTGGTATGCCCTTGCAGAATCACTTCAACACTCTGCAGACTGAGAACAAAGACCCATCAGATCAGGAGAGGCACCGAGACTGAGTAAGGCAGCCCCATCTGCTCCCACATCACAGCCAGCACAGCTAAGAAAATGCAATGGGTGAGAGCAGTAAGTGACTTCTGAGAGGCTCAGAGGAACCCATTTGGGTACTGGGGAGTCATAGCAGGGATGTCACTGAGAGACGACTGAGCCTTGTACAGTCCACTGACTATTACACGCTGCTGCTGTTCCACATGATACAGCAACAGTGACACAGTCAGGAGAAGCCTGAGGAGTATCAAGAACGATTACAGAGCCCTGGGTGTGACAGTAAGGGATTCTGAAGGGCAGGTAGTTTTTCATTGATCCTCCTGGTCAAAGGGAAGGTGTTTGAAAGGGCCAGTGGAATCAGGTCTGGATTAAAGGGAGGGCAGGGACAGGTGACATTACAGCAGGGGCCCGCTACAGGCTGCCTGACCAGGAACGCCGAGTGGATGAGCCCCTCTATAGACAGATAAGAGCAGTCTCACACTCACAAGCCCTGACCCTTACAGGGGACTTGAACCACCCTGACAGCTGTTCAATGGCCAACACTGCAGGACACAGGCAATCCAGGAGGTTCCTGGAATGCAGTGATGACAACTTCCTTCTCGAAGTGACAGAGATGCCAACAGGGAAAGGTGCTATCCTTGTCCTTGCTCTCACTAACAAAGAGGGGCTGGTGGGGAATGGGAAACTCCAGGGCAGCCTTGGTTGCAGTGACCATGAAGTGGTGAACTTCAAGATCCTTACGCCACAAGGAGAGGGCAGAGCAAGCTCACTGCCTTGACTTCAGGAGAGAAGATTTTGCCCTCTTGAAGGATCTGTTTGGTAGAGTACCATGGGATAAAATCCTGGAGGGAAGACAGAAAGCTTGTTAATACTTAAGATGCATCTCCTCCAGACTCAGGAGTGATCCCAACAAATATCATGTCAGACAAAATTGCCAGGAGGCCTGTATGGATGAAC
>VWZT01006436.1:4606-32190 GCA_013397055.1 Pachycephala philippinensis
ACACGGTGTCCTCAGTGATTGGGATATTGCAATGACAAAATCAGTGAGAACATGCTGGATGCAAGTGTTTGGGTTTGAGTCAAATATCCCATACCCCAAATTTCTGTATCAAACAGAAAAACATGCTGTACTAATACTATCTTCTGGATTGAAAGCTGTTGAAGCAATCAGAAATATGGGTAGTGATAAGTTGCCACACGTCATATTAAAAGGAAAAGTGTCAAGGACTTCCCACACAAAGTTATTCATCATTGTGTTTTAGTTTTGTAGCAGAAATTTCGTTTGAATTTGTTTTTAAAACAAGTTGAAGATTATTGTAACTAAAAGGTATTTTCTGGGAGAACTCTTTAATTGGCAGATATATGAAATCAGAATTTGATCTAGTATAGCTTTTTACCTATGATGCTTATGATAGCCAGAAATAAGGGAAAGAAAATAAGATGTCAGTAGATTGGAGCATTTTCAAGGGTGCAGAGCTTTGAGCATGCCTTAAAGTAGTTCAGGGCCCACATTCTAACCTTGTCACAATCCAAGGGTGGAGTTGGAACCACTTCAACACTTCCAGAACTAGAAAGATGACTTCTTTTCCTTCACTTGCTCTGTGAGGTCAGCAGACTTTTGTGGAGCTAAAATACAGATGAATTTACTGAGCAACTGAGCATGGGATAAAGCTGGCAACTAGAACGAGACTTCAGATACACCAAAAAATTCACTGTCATGCTGCCACACTCTGCTCCTTTCAAACCACCCAGGAAACTCTGGCAAACTGCTCTGTTGGATATAGTCTTAACACAGAGAAGTTTCCAGCAGGTTCACGGCAGCCTGGAGCTGCCCTCTCCAGTGACACTCAGCCACAGGGAATGCACTGGGAGGGTGTAAGCCCACTCCTTATCCCAGGCTGGAAGCTCTTGAAATCTGCCATCAGCAGACAAGAGTTAGAACAAGCTCTCTTCTTGTTAGATAGGAGCTATAAAGAAAACAGAGAATCTGAGAAGCAGATCTCACTCTGTTGGAGACATCCACTTCTCTTCTGCACTCCAGGCTGAAAGCAGACGAGCAAAACTGGCAGGGTGCATGAAAATGGCCCCAGTACTATGCTCATTAAACAGGTTGTAGCAGGTGACAAAAGGATTGGTGGCGAAAGTTACAGAAAGAAAATAATTTGGCTTGATCTTCAAGTCTTACGTTATCTGCAATAGGGATTGAACAGCAATTCTGCTTTTTAAAAAGCTGCTGGACTGACACATGTTGAGATGCTGTTATCAGACACCCATCCAGTCAGCACAGCATAATCAGAGGCAAAGCCCACTCCACTTACCCCACCTTGCCCTCCCACCAGGGCCTGACCAGGGGAGGTGAGCAGTGCAGACAGCAGACAGCTCTGCCTCCCACACAGCCAGCCCTTGGCCTCCCTCTGACACATCCATGGTGATGGGAGTCTGCCTGAAAATGTGAATTCTTGTCCCTGGGCCCGGATACTTGCAAAGAGAAAACATCCTCCTGTCGTGTGAAAGGAAGATGTAAAAAGAACGACACTAAAAAAAAGGCCAAATAGTGAACCCCAGGCTCCCAAGGAAAACGCGGTGGAGCTCCAGCCATCAGAACTGCCCAGGTGAAGAGAAGCAGTTCCTTAGGAGGGACAGACTCCCAGCATGGGCCACAGCCAGGAATAGACAAAGTGAAGTCCGACTCTGGGACTTCAAAGCTTTTCAGCTTTGTGACTGTCACAAAAAGCCAGACTAGAAGAAGAGCCCCAGCACGAGAGTGTTTCGAGTCACAGGGCTGTCAGCACTGTCTGAAGTGCTACTGCTTGCAAACCTATCCTCAGTGGCCTGTTATGAATAATGAACAGGAACAGCACTGAATGAACTCATTTGTCACATACGTTTAAATGCATCTCTCTATTATTTTGGAGGGAATTAAAAATATTTTGATGAGCACTGTGCCTGTTCAGAACCAGTTCAACGCAGGGAGAAACAAATAACTGCAAATAGCTCTTGTGACTGGAGTAGGATGCTTTGGAGAAGCCATTTGCATGGCTTCACCCCTCAAAAATCCCCCCTAGTGTTTCCTGGGGAAGAAAAGATAATAGCTGTGATTCTTTTACCCTGCTCAGTGTGATGTTCTGTGGCACAGTCCCTGGATCAGACATATGAACTCTCATGCTATGTCTTAACAATACAACTGATGCCTAAAATATCTTTTCTTCAGTGAGCTATTTTAAAAACAATTTCTTTTGAAATTTTCCTTATAAACTTTTCTCCTGCAGAGATTTTCTTATATTTTCATTACTTTTTTAGCTTGATGGAAGCAAACTTCCATGAACATTTTTTGGTAATGCATCCATATAATTTTTACTGGATATTGTTTAGTGATGTCAAACTGTATCCTTACAGAACGTGAACCATTTTCTAGTCTAACCCCATTATGCTGTTATAGCAAAACAGACATTTTAAATATAAGAAATCTCAACTGTGAGATAAAACAGAGCCTCGGACCGAAAGGGAATATCAGTCTTTTTACTTTGAAACATCAGGATACTGGAAAGCTGATTTAGACAGGTGACTAGCAGCATTTTGCAACTTTCAAAAACTGAAAGTGATATTTAGGCAGGTGCAGTGGCCTCCCTTCAGTTCTAAGATGATGCAATGAAGATGAATGCTGTCTGCCAGCACTGTGTCCTGGGCAGCTCCCAGCCAGTGCTACAACATGCACCGTGCTCTGGGAAATACACTGCAAAGCAGCAGGCTGAACAGAGAGACCACAGCTACATTCCTTCAGAGGAAAAACTTGTAGGCATTTTATTTTACATGGAGAAAGCCTTGAGAGGTTTCTTCTGAAACGCTCTGCTCCAGCCACAAGAGCTGCTTGGAGCAAGCCACTCCACTTGTGTCACACACACCACTGCACACCAGCATCCTCCCCTGTCCTGCTGAGCAGCACAGAGGCACCTCTCAGCACCTGAGCAGGATGATCATGCCACGTCTTCTTCTTTCATTTATTTATGATACATGCTGGAACAAGGCTAACTCCATGTCTTTTGGCTGCTGCTCTTTTATTCTCTTGAAGTCAAAATGGGCACATGCTGGGCGCACTCATTGTCACAGAACTATTAAAAAACCCTTTTATCTTCCTTTAATACTGATTTATTTGTTTTTCCTATTAATATTCTACTATTTTGAGCTGATACTATATTGGTTCTAATTGTTCCCCAGCTCCCATGAAGATCCAAAGACTGACTGAGCTGGAAGAGAAAATACTTCTCCCCTTGTCACTACAGCTGGATCTGCCTCTGGGAGGGTGGCACAAGTGGGACAGGCTCTACCCCTGTGCCTGCTGTCTCTGCCATGGATATTCAACTGCTACCCCTCCAGCTGGCAGCTTCTGGCACTCCTCAATAAACCAGGGCTAGCTAAAATAAGACAATACACCTTTTCACTCAGTCCGTCAGTCACCTGGTTCCTGGCTGAGTTAGTATTTAATGTTTATCCTAGGAGAAGTTTAACCAGGATAAAATTGGGTAGCAGTAGCAAAGGATGTATTAGATCAAGCAATATTGATCATTTTTTAATCAGAAAATAAGCTAGGAGATACCCTGAGCACCCTACAGGGCTCCCTCACTTTTTTTTGTTTGTTTTGGGTTTTTTTGTGAGGATATTCTTTAATCTATAGTAAGGGCAGTTAATTTTGTTTTTCTGAAAATGGGTGACCACTGCCCTAATCCACAGACTCTCATATTTCAAAGACCAGGTTTAGCGTAAATATCTTTAGCATTCCAGACAAAACCACCAAGCACTTTGTTTATGGAGGAAATTCTAACCAAGGTAGAAAACTTTACAATTTTTTTCATTAAAGCACAAATGTTTCCATTTTACTCTTTAGATGTTTTCCAGTTATTTCTTTTTCACACAGTTTGCCTAAGGAACCTCCTAATGGCCATGCTGGACATCGTCTCAGACACAGTGACAAGGAGCTCAGGGGGTTCAGGTGGCTGTTTACAGACACCTAAATCTGTGCTAATGACCAGAAACTCCCTGGCACTCAGCAGAAGGAAAGAGATGTTTTAGAACAGAATTGACTTTCATAAAGAAACTTTAGAACAGAGTACACAGGCCCTGGAAGTGCTTATTTATTTCTGGTGGCTCTCAAGTGAGACTTTGATCAGTCTGTGTTTGGTCACCTAAATGCAGCCCCGATGGAACTAATCAAACGCATGGACTGTGGGGAAGGAAGAGAACCTGGGGAGTGCCTGAGGGTTCTTAAGACTAAAAGACTACTCCTAGTTCCAAATGACTGCAGTGGATGAGAAAATAAAATTTACCTTAAAAGAAAACTTTTTTACTGCCTGAATCTCATGTAGTACTTTTCCCTGTTTTTCAGCCCAAAGTATAGATTTTCAAAGCTAAAATTAATTTCCCTGGCACTAGCTGTTCAGTGACTTACTCTAGAGTATTTTAGGATTAATCACCACTGTTTTCACATGATGTCAATATTCTGCAATGGAATATGTATGAGGGCAGCTTGACTCTTCCAGAAGTAGCTGCTTTGACTCAGAAAGTCTTAACCAGAGAACTAAATTGTTTAAAAAAAGGAGGAGGGGTGAAGAAACCTTCTTTTAAAAGTTGCACGAGTTCATTAAAAAACTCTACAGATTTTAACTTAGACCTGTTCCTAAAAGATCCATAAAGAAAATCAACCCATAACAATTAATTTCATCTTTTTCTTCTCATCTTATTAACTTAATGACTGTTACAGCAGAAATAATAAGTTGTTCAAATCAGAATTGTACCTCAGCTGACTGTGCCCCTACCAATTAAACGAGCAATGGACTTACTCTCTCAACTTCTGTCTCCTTCTTGCACCTTTGAGCCCACAAACCAACAAGCAGCAAATTTAGGGCTGTGGATTTTCACCCCTTGAGCATATTCCCTGCACTTTGTTTTCTAGAACCTACGCAGCCTGGGGCACATCCTGTGGTGCTGTCTCAGGAAAACAAAACCAAAAAAGAAATCAAAACACCAATCAAACAAACAAGACCCCCGAAAAGACCACCAACAACTTGCTTTTGAGTGACCAGTTTGAGAGCCAGGAAAAATAATAAGAATGTGCATAAATGTTTGAATGAATCAATGCGCTCATCTCTGTTTTTCTCAGAGCTGGAGTGCAGCCATCACCTTCCACAGCTAAAAATAGTGTCAGCAGGCAGCTCAGAACGATGCAAATCACCTTCTTCGGTTTTATCTAATATCTCCTGAGTGAGGGACAATTCATTCTTTTGAGATGTTACAGAAAATTAGTGGAATTATACCAGCAGAGAGCAGATAAGAATCCAAAAAAATTACAAAGGATTAAGAATCGTTAGTTTGAAAGAAAGCCACTTCAATTACTTTTTCCTCCAGCTTTTCTTATCCCTACAATTTTAAAGACATGAAAAAAGATTGCCTGGTCATTGACCATAAAACCCTTAGCCCCATATTTCAGGATAATTTCTATTTCCTCTTTAAAGCAGTGATTTCTGTAAAAATTCTGTGTGTTTGATTATACCCAAGGTCAGCAGCAAAGTCTAAAAAAGCTGTCAACATGCTAATAAAATCCCCAAACTTTGCTTTCTCCTTTGTAATCACCAAGGGCTCGTGTCCACATCCAGTCAGCAAGATAATTGAATAACATGGGTGAAAGAACACAGCCCTGCCAAGCCTCTGGACTGACCTTGAACTCTTTGGTCAGCTCACCACGTACAACGCCTCTCTGTGTAAGTCCCTGAAGAACAAACTCTGAGTAAGCAGATCAATTTCCAGCCATCTTTCTCAAGCATTGCATAGAAAGATTCAACCATCTTGAGTTATATATTGCAGTAAAACTGGCCCAAAACAATAAGAGTTTGAAGTCAATATTGATGCTGACTTTGCTGAATCTGAAGTATATCATCACCTAATGCCTGGACCTGTGCTGTACAAAGTGTATATGATTTTTTTTTTTTTTTTTTCTTTTTTTAAGATAATACAACAGATGCATACCTCAGGCAGTAGGGTTTTTTGTGACCCAGTTCTCAGATTTGCTTTATATTTCTCTAAAAGTGTTATGGGCCTAAAGAGTAAACATCATTATACTTTCACCCACTTTTCTCTGCCAAAATGGTGACTAATATAACTATTATGTACTCATTTATTAAGCACGATTACACTCAAGGTAGTTCATCATCCAGGAAGAAATTAGTAGACAGTTGTTTTCACATTACTGTGCCTAGTGATGAGTCTGTAGCTGTGGGTCGTGCCAGCTGAGGAACGTGGTGCTCTCTATTTCCCACTGTGCTTCTCTTCACCCTCTACAATGGTTAGTTTCAAGAACCAAAGAGTCAGGTTTTTTTGGAGGAAAAAACGCAAGCAACTTATTCCCAGTGATGCCTAAAGAGGCCAACCTAGAAACAGACACTAGACAGGAGTAAGGGAATAAAGGTGGATATTTATTTGAAAGCCCTTCAGAGGCACACCCTGGGCAGGCCAAAGGCTACACCCAAGATGGACCCCGAGTCATGGGTTCTTCACACTTTTATAGGTTTGGTCCATTTGCATATCAACCCAATTTCATCAATTAAACTTCAGCTAATAATGTAATTTCCCCTCAGCTTGCCCCCCTTCTCAAGATGCTGGGTTACACATTTTGGGCCTAGGAGGGGCTGGGTGTCCTTGGAGAGCAGCCTGGAGAGGCTTTGTTATGTCTGTCTCAGCATGAGAGAGCAGCAGCTCACAGGCTACAGGACACTGCAGAGTTACACACTGGGAATACAGAATTCAAAAAATGTAAAAGCTAAAACCTAAGGCATCACCAGTGCTTTTTTATTTCTTTTTAATGGGAAATTGCATTGTTTCCTACCATCAGCCAGCTCAAGATGCACAAGATTGTTGGCATTTGCTCCTGTTTGGGTTCCTCCCAGGACAGGGTGACAGCAAGGACTAGTAATGCTGAGAACAGAAGCCTTATTATTTTTCAGAACATAACAATCAGAGTTCAAAAGGCAAGAGGCACTTTTAAGATACCCAGGCATAATCCGCGTGCTCCTCTTGAAAGGGAAATTTGTAATTAAAGCTGGCATTTGTGAGCAGCCTGCTAGTGCTGGTCATCTTGCTAACAAACAAAGGGGACATGCTTTGTGACACTGGCACACAATCCGTGGGGATGAGTTGGTGCTGCTCCTGCAGGAAGCACACATGAGGGATGTGTGGATCTGAGATGGCCTGGAGGGAACCCAACTGAGAGATGTTTGGGAAACAACACGGGCATGTAGTCACAGCGGAGAAACAGATGAAGCAAGGGATGTAAGATCAGTGCTTTGCTTTCCCACAAGCTTTTCCTGTTATTTTGCCTTCTTTCCATTTCCTTCTATATAATGCAGAGCAGCAAATTTTATTTATTATTTTTTTTAATATTCTGAAAGTGAGAACTTGAAAAGCAAGATAACAAAAGAGTGACAGACTTGAATATTCAGAGCAAAACCTCTGGACAGGAGATAGAAAATAATTTGGTTCTCCAAAACCCTCTAATAAAGTATTAAGTAGTAAAATGCATCTGATTGTTATGCAGGTCATTTTCTCAGATAGAAGGAAGGAGCAAAACCAGCTCATTTTTCTTTTTTTTTTTTTCTTTTTAATTTAGGTAAGTTTTAAGTGGCATGGATATCATGGCTTTGGAGATCACAGACATATTTCAGGTTTCACATTTTTACTACTCACACTGGGCTGTATGGAAAAGGATCTTGGGTAATCCGGTCACGTAAATTATTTCATGTTTTATTGAAAACCTCACCATCACCAGGAAAAGATCTTAGAACAGTCAAAAGGCATACACCATACAGAATCAAATTTATATACAGTTAATTGCTTTGAAGAAGGAAGAACAAGTCAAACCCATTGAGATTCAAAAGTGTGTTACCACTAAGTGTGTTAATCTGTTCCGCTTGGCTTCTCGGCTTGGGAAAGCGAACCAGCATCCACAATTCCAGTCCTCTTGGAGAGGTTTTTTAGAACAGATTATAGCACTACACCTCGTTTCAAGCATTTGCCTGTAAGCAAGCAAGAGGAAAGCACCACTGCAATTAGCAGGGGTCAGATGGACTGGAAAGGGGGAATACCCCTGGTACAGGAAATGCTGGTTAGAGCATTGTGGTGGCAGTTTGTAACATGCTGTGACTCACATCCATCTATCCCTTCTTATCTTCAAAAGGGAATAGAATAAAGGCAGCGTAGATGATGAGAAAGTCCTTCTGTGTTTGAAGAGAGATTTCCGCTAAAGCATTTCTTACCAAGGCCACATAACTAATTTATGCTAAATTAAAAAATAGATTAAGGCAAAACAGGGAGAAGACACTTCATAGTCTGGAACATTTGCTTGGAAAGAGATGATATGGTAAAGACAAGCATGAGGTTCTTCTGTCTTCAGTGAGATCTCTGAATTGTTACTATGACTCAGGACTGATGGATACGGTGGCAAACAAAAGCTGTGATGATGAGTGTGGACCTCATTGAAGGTAATCAGATCCCCCTTAGGAGCTTTGCCCAAAAAATCACTTTTGCACCACCAGGTTTCGGGAGGCAAATCAAATCCCTCAGCAGAGTTGCAACAACAGAAAAGGGAAGATACAGCATTTTGAAAGGGATGACATACAGCATACCCAGGGAAGATGAACAGCAGAAAAACACAGGAACACAGATGGAAGACAAAAATAGTGTTCAGATCTTAATACAGATAATATTCCTGTGACAACTAAAACACTTCTGAAAAAGAAGCAGTTTAGATCCATCCAGGAGGGATGCTCAGACACACACATTCATCTGCTGTTCCACCTGGTGAGCAGAAACAGGGAGCCAGCTCCCCCAGCAGCCAGGAGCACTGCCAGGCAGAGAAGGCAGAAATCACAGGGCTCCAGAGAGCAAACTCCTGCCTCTGTGCTTGCTCATAACCTATTAATCTGACAGAGATTCTGATTTAAACCCAACTCTGCTGAGAGCAATCCTCCACGGGTCCACTGGCATAAGGAGCCAGAGACAACTATAGTTGTAGCATGGCACAGCATAAATTGTCAGGAGCTGTAATAAATAACAAAATTGGGAGATACAAATAAATGTAGTGGTGGGGAATTAACACAGCTTTTCTGAAGACAAGCAGTGTCACAAAGATGTGTTGCACTTTGGTTTTAAAGAGTCAGTGTACCTCAAGAAATTCCAGTGATTTTATACATCTACAGTTTGAAAAAAGTCCTCAACACGGAACATTCCTGTTGCAAATAAGGGACAAAGCCCCTGCTCAGACAACTGCAAGGTGTTATTCTGGGCTTCTGAACAAGGCTGAGCATGATTATACATTCAATTCTCATGCTGTCAAAGGCTTGATGCTTTTCGTCCAACTTGCTTTTCTTAGTTATTACCATTTCCCCAGAACACCACATCCCTGAGGGACAAACCCATGTGAAGCAGTGGTGTACAGGAGAATTAAAACCCAGGAGATGCCTACATTAGCACACTACACCTTCATTCTTTCACCCAAAGTAGGACTGCTTTCTGTGGCTGATTTCCAATTTCATTTAAAAAAACTCACCCAGTGTTACATCTCCTCTTGCCCCTGAAAGGCTCATTTCACCATTTATTAATGTCTTTCAAAAAGTTTTTCTGGCAGATCATCTCCCTGCTCTCTATGATAAAACTTGTACTAATTTCTCTTCCACAGTAATGTTTATTCCCTCAAATATTTGCAGAATATTGCCAAGTCACCTTGCAATCAGTGCTTGGAGCGTTCCTATCTCATCTGCAGCCCTTCTGCACACAGCCAGCCAGTTCTTCCAGCCTCCTTTATCATTTGTCTTGTTCATTTTGTCAGTAAGTTTCCCTGACCTCTCCTTTCACTTTGTTTTATTAATTTTTCAGCACACCCCTGTGAGATGAGCAGAGATTAGCAGCCTCCCTCCATCCCTCCCCACAGTGCAATCATCCTGGGACCAGTGAGGAGCTGATTCCCCTGGTCCCACACGAGGGGCAGGACACTGCCTGTGCAAGGCACCTCCTTCCAAGGGAATTAAAGGATGAATTACAGCACTCAGCAGCACCTGTGCTCACATCCAGGTAGCTCTCTGTGTCACTTCAGAGCCTGAGTGACTACTGTGGGCACAGAAGGTTAGAATTCCTCCCAAAGAACTTCTCCCAGTGTGGGTTCAGGGCAAGCCCGGTCCCAGCTGCCCCCCTGGGCTGTGGGCACTGGCCCAGTGTCAGAGCCTTATTCAAGAGACGAGACTAACTCTGTTATTTGTGACTTATTACTTAAAAAATGAAACAAGGCATCAGTCTCAGGAGTTACAGGTTTAATAGCAAGTCGCCATAACCGAAGACAGTCATGAGTTTCAGAGTTACATGACAATTTATAACTTTCTAGTCCAATAGACAATTAACACAAAGCTTTGTTTTGATTTTATAACCTATCACCTTTGGTACTTTTTACTGCATTGCTTCTGTTTCTTGACCAATAACTTGTTAGGTCATATATACACATTTACTTCTATTATAACATCTAAATTCTTCACTTAAACTATAAAATCATATTAGCATACTTAAAACTTCACTATATAACCCAATACATTTTCTTACTTATAACTATAGAAGCATAGGTTTATAATTCTTCTACTTAAGATCTGTACACCTTTACCATTACATCAACCCAAGCTCTTTCCAGGGCTGTAACTTAAACTCATTAGTGCCTGTGGAAGTTTCTACTCCTCTGTTTCCCGCAGCCCAGGATGGGTCACTAAACTCATTCCCTTCGTTGCTTTTCTTTCTTTCCTTGTGCTAGGTTGGGAGAGGTTATTGCACTTCCCCACTCACACTTTTTCCTGAACAAAGGTATTATTTACGGTTGAGTGGAAGATAATGGAGTTTTCTGTCTGTGTGGGCATGGCATAGCCACTGCAGTGATTTTCCATTTCATTCATATGCTCTGTAGCTTCTCTCCTAGTCCTGCAAGAAAATAAAACACATCTGTATTGATAGATACAGATATATCCGGGTTTTTGACAGACCTGGATGTTGCTGCCCTATATAAGATTACATTCATCCCAATTTATCAGAGTAGTGGTTACACATGCATGGTGAGGAACTCTATTATCCTGTCTTTAATTTACTCTCAAGGAGTTAATCTCTCACAAAATCCATACCAGAGCCCCCTTTCTCAATTATTTTAGCCAGGGAGGGGAGAGGTCTTTATCTGATCTGATAATGGAGCTATTTGGCTCAGCCCAGCCATTAATCCCTCTGGCAGCTTTACTATGAAAAAGCAGAATTTTCATCCCCCACTCCAATTTCTTTCATCATCTGCACTTTCCTTCTCCCAACCCTGGTTAGTGGTAATAATGAGAGCTGTCTAGAAAAATATATAAATATGGCACATGTGTATAAATACAGATAAAGCAGGTGGCACAGGTGTGAGAAGAAGGGAATTGTGCCTTTACAAGAATTTTTAACTCAAGCATTTACTTGCCTTATGCAAACTTAAACCAGTCACCGTAATTGAAAACATCCCAACACAAATTCCCATTTTTATCAATAAACAAGCTCCTTATTT
Organism: Pachycephala philippinensis; assembly: GCA_013397055.1. Taxonomy (NCBI): domain Eukaryota; kingdom Metazoa; phylum Chordata; class Aves; order Passeriformes; genus Pachycephala; species Pachycephala philippinensis. Next base: position 16,208 of record VWZT01006436.1, read on the forward strand.
TGTTGTGTGTGGTGGGATTGTTTCGTTGGGGGAGTTGATTGTGTTTTATTCTGGTTTTGTGTAGGTCCCTATAGCAGCAGTTCTCTGGTCTTAAAGAAAAATGCTGTGTTGTAATTCCAAAGCAAGATTTACTCATTGTGACGATACTCCAGGTATCACGGAGCAAATCTGGAAAAGAGACAAGCCTGCAATATGGATGTTGAGCTCTCCTGTCTGACCTGCTGCTCTGCAATTATCTTTAGCTGACAGCATCTGACAAGGCTTAGAGTTGAACAAGCAGAAATCTCTGTGGAGAAGGGGTTTTCTTGGTTGTTTTTAAGTAAGAAAAACTGATATATAAGGCAGCTGCCATAATAACTTACACTTTACCCAGTATTAATAATATCCACGAAGTATTTTTATTTAAAAAATGCCAAATGTGTTAAACATTTAGACAAAATGTATTTTAAATAGAAATAATGTTTTGAAATTAATTCCAAATTCTCTGTTTCTTTTCAAACCTTTGGAAGCAGAAGATAATGTTTTTCAGGTCCAAAATAGCATCTCATTTCCAAAGTTAGAGTAATTCTACCAATAAACATAGGCAACACTCAGTCAAACACTCAGGCACTCTCACCAACTACAACTTGGTTCCCTATTTTTACAGGTGGCAGTTCAGAAACATTTCAAATGAGGTCAGGAGAGGAAAGGAAAAAAAGGATTTTTCCCATTAAAAAATGCCAAGCAAAAGACAAACAAGAGTCTGTATTTTTCCTGCTTCTACATCTACATTTTACCTCCAAAGTCACTTAAAGATAATTTCCATGCATGCAATTGAACACTTTCATTTTCATCAAGCTACTTCAGTTTCTTAGTTGAAAGTGAAAATATGAAAATGGAAAACATCTCAGCTATGCTGGAGCATCTCCTCTAGGTTTTGGGGAATCCTTTATTTTCTGGTTAGTTGTTTGGTCCTCCTGTACCACCAGATGATGAGACCCCCACTGTGCCATAGATGAGTAAATGGCATAAATCAACCATACTTTGAGACACCTCAGATGCCATGCCCGAATATTTAAATAAACCACTCCTTTCTACCTCCTGCCAAACCATCACTGCTGCCACTGGCACGTTCCCACCTCTGCTGTCATTACAGTTCCCTAGAGGAGAAGTGGCTCATGATGCAAGGTCAGAAATAGAAATGCAACTACAAACTGCAAAACTTCCCAAGTAGCCTGAATATTCTGTCGCTGATGACTCTGGTTTAGTCATTTTACATTTTCCAAGCCTTTTTATTTTTGAGGCATCCTTTTCTTCTTTGTGCCAGTTCTATAACAACAACAACAACAACAACAAAAGCTCCCATGTGTTGCTCACAGCTTCCCTCACCCATGGATTGCTTTTAATTTTTTAAAGATCCTCAGCAACGATGTTTGTCTGCTCCCCACCCCACTCTGAGCCATTTGAACTGAGAGTCTCTCACGTCCTGCTGTGACTGAGCTGCCCTGAAAGTTTACCACACAATTTGTACTGCTTCCTACACAGAACTTTAAGTCTCTACAGGTCTTGAAATGAGGGTGGACTTGCATTTTACAAGAGAGGCTATATATCAATTTATCAGCAATATCATAAAGGCAAACATTTACGAAGATGAAAAATAAAGATACATTTTCAAAGATGTCTCCCAGGCCCAGCAAACACTCATAGCAAATTCTGGTCCCTTTCAGGTTCATCTGCCCATGTCTCTCTCATAGATAATATTTCTTCTGCACCCCTTTACTGGGAAAAGAGCAATTGATGATGTGCAAAAAGAGGGACATCCATTTGTTTATTTCTACAAACACACTGCCTAAGTGCATTTCAAACTGAAAACAGCTCACGGAAATCACTGGTGGCATAAAAATGGAACTAAAAGGATTTACATGGCCTGGATAAATTTTAAACTACTTTAAACATTTCCCTGAAGTAAATTTTTTTCCTTCCACAGAGCAGTATTGAAAGAGGGATACAAGAAAAAACAATTTAATTAACCATTGCAAGAAGTTTCCAGGACAAATTCTTAACTAGCTCTGAGATTTCCTACTTGTAACTCAACCTTCTGTCTGATGAAGCTTCTTTGGGTAAACATGTTTACGTTTAAGTAAAATCTTTTGAAATCAAATGATGAAATTTTGGTTTAACAGTTCTTTTACAGCAGGACATGCTTCTTGCAGTATCTGTTTGTTCCTTCCTGGCTTTGGCAGGATATGTTTTCTAAGAACTGAGCCTTGCACACCCTGCTCGGCAAAATGGGTGACTAATAGCACCACTGGATCACGAAAAGGAATGAAATGAAGATTTCTGAGAACACTTCAGTCTGTCAATGACTGATGGATTCAGAAAGGTTACATCAATGCCTGCAGGTCTCACATTCCCAGCTCTGGCAAGGACTGTGTGGACTATCCCTCTATAATACACATTTTATCTACCAGCAGCGTTAATTTTTTTTTTTCATAGTCCCCCAACTGCTCCACAGTCCTGAGGGAGTAAAAACAAACAACAAAACCCTAACTACTTAAATGCCAAAGTATTTGCAAGGCAAATATTTTAAAAGTAATTCAGATGTTCAGAAACGTAAGCCTGTATGTAAACGAGTTATAAACATTAATGGACTTTAAATGTGTTAGTTTTTTTATAAAACACTACTTCTTGACACAGTTACTGCTTTCTTTCAAGACTTTGTTCATCAGGCACCTATTTCCTGCAACAAACATTTTTTACACACTTAGCTCAAATTAAAGATGGCTCTCTCTGTTACATGAATAGATCGCATGACAAGCAGGGATCACAACTAAGAGTCCATAACAGATTTTGTCTTTAATCACTAAAGCATATCCTTAGTTTAGAGAAGAAACACTAACAAAGTGATGAAGATTGTGCTGGTGCTAAAACCAGACTGTCCTGCCGTGATGCCCTCATGTTGCATCTCCACAAAGGCCAGAACAACTGTGAGCATTCAAAGCTTATGGCACACCCAATTTTCCCTCCACTCTGTGGCCTGGACCCTGCAGCACTAAACTCATGTCCAACATAAATGCTGCACCAACTTCTACAACTGTTTGCCAACTACAAGTTCTGTCAAGTATAAAACCTAAAAGCAGGATTTTTTTTTTCTTTTTCCCAGTCTGAAAATTCTTTTTGCTTCTTGGAAACGATTTCCTTCAAAAATCACAAACACCTCAAGGGGACTTTCTAGTAGTTACCACGTTTTTGAGCTGCTGTATTACTCATCCTTCCTTTCTGCCTCCCCCCTCACACTGTCTCCCCTTCCCATATCATGCATCATCAAATTTACAGAATGGAAACCATTTAAGACACCAAATTATTGCTGAAGGTGAACAGGGCATGAAAGTCAAGTACCATGCTCTGCCTGCCTTTTGGGATTCCTCACGAATCGCATTCTGTATTTTACTCATCAAAATGTCATGCTCAAAAAGTTACACAGCCTGAAGAATTGGGGAAACAACAGAAAGGAGAGGGGAAGAAAAGGCTTGACCCTTGTGCTATTGCTCATGTTTCCCTATAAAAAAATAGGAAAAGATTCCCGAGTCTGACAGCAATCACAGCCATCTCGACAGTGTCTAACACATGAATAATGCGTTGTCAGCTCAAAAAAAAGCCCAAGCCTGCTTGTCTCCGAAGGCCATTTTACAGCTGGTGTATATATCTGACACGAGGCAAAGGGAGATTGTATCATCTCAGATATATGACACTCGCTGGGTGTGCAGCTGCTTGCCGGATTGACTTCCATGATAAACATGTCACTTCTGCAGAACATTGATGGCAGCCAGAATTGTCATTTCTCTAATTCATTCTTCCCAGTCACTCTGCCCTCCTGGATCCAACGTGCTTTGTAGACCGAGCTTCAACGCATCTATTGATTTCCTTAGTGCATAAGGATAAAAATATTTTTAAAGTTTCTGACTGAACTGGGTCCACAATACCTCGGTACTTTGCTTTTTTCCATTTCAATAAAATGAATTAAAGTTGAGGAAAGAAAGATGGAGACATGTAAACTTTAGAGACAAAAGCCTGGTTTTGATTAAATAAAGTACCCTTGAGAATAGTAAGTCCTGTTAACATGCAGTTTAACACTGCTTGGTTATAGCAGTATTTTGTTTGTTCTTGCCTTTAAATGGAAACATAACCCTGTCTGTGCATACCGATTCCTCTTCAGGTGTTTGGGAGTAGTTAAAGTTTCTAACTGTCCCCAAATATAATCCTCACAACAGTACATCATCTTTACAAAATGAAGGGATTTTTTCACGGGGTTATAGAAAATTTGGGTCAGTATTGCCCATTCTGGGCTATATATGAGCATGTCAGAATATCTCCTATGATTGCTTTCACACGGAGTGACACTCTCTGCCTAGCAGGGAAACATATCTGCTTACTAATTTCTGTCTTTACACTGGCCACGCCTGGTAACTACCCATATATCTGATTGATTTAAGGTTGGTATTCAGAAAAAACAAACAAAGCACACGTACACAGCTTTCTCCTTTTTTTGTGCTTCTCTGCTACATCAGTGGATCTCTGCTGCTCTGTTTACAACATTGCTGACACTTCTATGGCACAAAACAGATTTTACAGAACCCCCACTTTTGTGTTTCTTGTTCCCTGCAGGAGAAGGCGGGAGGGGAGGGNAGGAGAGGAGAGGAGAGGAGAGGAGAGGAGAGGAGAGCTGGGCTGCTGCCTCCTGCCAAGCACAGGGCTGTCCTTGTGGCACTGTCCCAGCCATGGCAGCAGCGTGGGGCAGGAGCAGGGGCAGACTGAGAGTGCCACACATTCAGCTCCGCAGCTCTCCCCAGGCTGAGATGAAGTGCAGAGCAGCAGCTCTGCCCACAGGGGTGCCTTGTCAAGGCAAATCAGCGCCGGGCTCTGGGCTGGGCCTCCACCAGTTATATAAAACACTGTCCATAAGGCCTCCTGGCCAGGGCTACAGAGCAAGAGCTGGATGCAGAGAGCTGACCACAGGTCCCTTTCCTCCAGTACTGTGGGGGGAAGAGATGGAGTGCATCCTTCTGATCGCTCCCTGGCTTTCCCCAAGTCATTGCCAGAGCAAAACCCTCCTCTTTGCTGCATGCTAAATAGGGAAAGCACTGGATGGAAATTGCCAGTGTAACACAAAGGATGTCCTTTTCATTCTTTTCTTCACATTTTTCTTCCTGTGCTTGCTCCAGAGTGCAAGTCCTGCTTTCCTTTCTGTGACAGTTACATCTGTCAAACGTGTCACACCTTGCATTTATTCAGGCCGGATGCAAAAGCTAAAGCAGGTGCTACAGATGCTTTCTTGATTAGTGCAATGTGTTGATATTGTTTCTTGATATTTCACAAAGAAAAGAGAGAGAATGAAAGATAAAAAGAGAAAGGGAGAACAGTGGCAGCATTAAATGAGATAAATGTCTTTAGAGTACCTTGTTCTGCTGTGATGGCTTCCATCAGACATTCCCAGCAAGGTAAAAGAGGCATTTTTTTCAAACAGATGGTCTCAAAGTCTTTACAGCATCACAGCTCAGAGTAGCAGCGTAGCTCACTGCCACATGCTGGGGAGGAACTGCGCCATCAAGGAGACACACTCAATTTACCTGCCTGCCTTAACAGCACCTGAACTCCTGCTCTCCTGAGGTGTTAAACTACACCTGAGCAAAAGGCAGCTGCCAGAGGGACACAGCTGAGGGGACAACGAGAAATAAAAGCCTTTTGTTAAGGCAATGAGTTTGCATCCTGAGGACAGAGGAACAAACCACGTAACCTCTGTGACAAGGTTTATGCCACAGCGCAGCTTGTGGACAGCGTGACATTAGATCCAGCCACCTTGTCTCCCTGAAAATATGATGGAGGCAGTCAGCACATGATGGAAATTCACATTGCAGAAAGCTGGTTACATCCAAAGTTCTGCAAATAGTATATTGGTTGTGTGCTGCTGCCATACAGAGCCAGGCTGCCAGGCACTTCTGGGGACATATATTGCATTCACTGGAAAGAAACCTTTAGTCAGCACAGGAGACTCATTTCCAGCTGTCTAGACAGCCAGTAACTCTGAATTTGCAGCTTGCAGTAGGTCTGTCTGCTTTTCAAAAGATGGAGTAAATACAGCCCAGGTTTCTGTTCCCTGTAGGTAAAATGGAGATAACAAATTATAACATTATCTTTGCCTTTCTTGTCTAGTAAACTTGTGGTGCTTTAGAAAGAAAAAGAAATGTCTCATCAACATGGGTTTTTATTTTAAATAGCCAGCTGGACTCCAGACCCTTTAAGTTCCTTTATCTAGAAGCAGGAATCAGTGCATCAGTTGGATATGGTTTGGGTTGGTGCAGAGTATCTTGAGACAGATACTGTCTCCCCTGCACTAATGATTCTTTGATACCCTCAGCAGGCTTTGCTATCCAAAGGTTTATTTTGTTTAAAGAAGAGGCTATACCTCTGCACCACTGCATCAGAAATGAGCCTTCAAATCAGGTTCACCCTGGGCCATGAAAATAGAAAAAATATTTTCTCTGAAATTTGCCTAAATTGGCATGTTATTTTCCAGCTGCTGTCCCCTACTTGAACGGAGCTGGCAGATTTATGCGTTCAGTATGTATTCGCTTAAACTACTTCTACCTAATGATAAAGGAAAATATTAATTCATAAATAACCCCAGGCAGTGGCAGGCCTGAAATGTATACATTACTTACTTATATCTGTGTTCAGCAAGCTGAAAAATGACAGAGTGCCCCAGCAGTGCAACCAGGCAAAGCATAAAGGGTTCAGCTGAGCAGGAGGAGACGCCACGCTGTGCTCCTCGCACAGGCTGGGCTGGCAGGTCCTGGGTTTATTCCTGCTGCACATTAACCTGTCTGTGTGAGCTGCCAGGACCTGGGTTAGCAAAACGAGGTGAAACAGAGCCTTCAACCACACCTGGGGCACGGGGCTGCCACAGAGAACCCGGCAGGTTGTGGCCCCCAGATCAGACGCTGCTGGGTGTGGCTTCTCGCCCACCCACGACCTCAGGTATTTCCCCTGCTCTTCTGCTGCTGGAGACAGAATATTTAATTTTCCATGGGGCAAGACACGCAGACACTTTAATAGATTGATTTTTCTTATTCTTCCCTATGAAGGTAAATCCCAGAGTTGCTGGGCTGGGCCACTTCCAAGTTTTGCAGTCAGGGATTTCCACGGGAAGATCTGACAATGTAAATGGCTCCAGCTAAGGTTTTTTCCCTGACCCCAGCTACCTTTTTATTTTGAGCAGATCGCAGCTTTCATCTCTTTGCACCATTTGGTTATCATATTTTTATATCGCTGAGTGAACCTCTGATGCTGCTACCCGGGGAGAAGAGGCATGAGAAACTCTTTCATCTGGATCTGTAAAACACTTCCTTGCTGAGGCACAGCACCCCAGCTATCCTGGCACTCACATTAAGCACTTCCCTCTCACACCTCTCCTTTTAGTCCATTACTGAATGAGTAGAGCACCTCTCCCGATAAAAGAATGCTACACTTCAGTTGTGTTTTAATCACCACGTATTAATGCATCTGCTAATCAAAACACAGTCGTGCTAGTCCATTTTCTTCTCAGTGAGTCCATCCTCATTTCAACTCCAGCCTGGCGCAGGTGAGAGTATGAGAGAGAGAAGTCAGCAGCAGTCCTATCTCTTACCTCATTCCTAGTTAAACTAAATCCTTAAAAGAGACCAGCCTAACAATTATTAGGGTTCATAACCTCTTTCTTAATTACCTACATAAAAATCAAAGCTCTGCAAAACACAGGAAGACTGTGAATAAACTGCCTCATGTTTTCCAGAAACGTTTGCCTAATTATTAGTATTTTTAAAATGTGATTACACATGAATAATAAAGAGAAAATTCCTTTGCATTTTTGTATTTTCTCTATACAGTACATGGGCAAGCCTCCACTAATCAGATATTCCCTTCAGCAACAATGCAACCCATTATTTCTGCACTTTTGGTACTTTCATCCTGTAAGCTCTGGAGCAGTGTGACCAAGGAGACAATCAGCTTAAAGGTATTTGGATGCTAATGAACTACAGATGTGCTGTTGAATAGGCTGAGAATGATAGTGCCTTTAACTCTGCACTCCCTTATTCTGCAGCGAACACCAGAGCTGGGAAACGGCAAGGAAGAAAATAGAAACATGGGAAAGAGTATACACTAATCTCCAGCATCGATGGTTTGCATTTCTCTCTTCCAGGCAAAAGAACTGAATGCCTGGATCCAGGGTTTGGATCCTAAATGAAAGATTAATGGTCTCGCTTTGGTATTTCTCTGAGGTAACAGCCTCCCACAGTACCTCCAATTCCCATACAGTAGCACTAAACATATGTTCTCACGTACCCTAACCTCAGGATTACCCTGGCAGAGGGATGAATAAACAAAGAAAAAACGAATAGCATGCCCAAAGGGTGTGTGGTGGCCAGAAACGTGCTCAGGCTGACAGAGAATCGCTGAGAGGGACTGTGAGCAGGCTGTTTGCTCAGCCCTGCGGGCTCCTGTGCTGCCCCAGCTGCCACGGAACGAGACCCGAGGAGAGGCAGGGGGAAGGAAACACGGAAAGTGAGAGGTGAGTATGAAAGGGTCGAGTAAAGAATAGTTCGTAATTGTAAAAGTCAGACTCCCCAGCTGTAGGAACAACGTTCGGCTGTGAAAATTTTGCCGGAAATCTTCCAAGGTGATGCCTAAAGAGGCCAACCTAGAAATAGAGACTAGACAGGAGTAAAGGAAAAAAGGTGGATATTTATTTGAAAGCCCTTCAGAGGCACACCCTGGGCAGGCCAAAGGCTACACCCAAGATGGACCCCGAGTCACGAGTTCTTCACACTTTTATAGCTTTGGTCCATTTGCATCTCAACCCAATTTCACCAATTAAACTTTAGCTAATGATGTAATTTCCCCTCAGCTTGCCCCCCTTCTCAAGATGCTGGGTTACACATTTTGGGCCTAGGCCGGGCTGGGTGTCCTTGGAGAGCAGCCTGGAGAGGCTTTGTTCTGTCTGTCTCAGCATGAGAGAGCGGCAGCTCCCAGGCTACAGGATACTGCAGAGTTACACACTGGGAATGCAGGATTTGAAAAATATAAAAGCTAAAACCTAAGGCATCAAAGGGATGTATCTTGTAAGGTCAGAGAAAGGTGGTGGGTACCTCAAATTCCAGTGGAAGGAAAATATTTAACAAAATAATGACAAGGTTCGACTCATTATTTCTGCTTGGATTTTGAGACATGCTGTCTTTTACCATTATTCATATGTTTTTTTCCTGACAGATGATGTCAGCACTGCAATTATTTGTGCTGGTGCCAGCATGCAGCCTCTGGGCTGGCCCAGCACCCTAAGAAGATTGAGACTGTGGCAACTCCTATGCTGATGACCCTTCACAAACAGGAAAAGGGACAAAAGGAGGAGCCATACCACTTGACCAAGCTGCAAACTTTGCGAGTTTATCTTCTCATTCTCCCTGCCTGTCTGAGCGTGCCAACCTGAAACTGCTGAAAGCAACACTGCAAGCAAGTAAAACGTTGTTTGCAATTAATCTCTGACAAGCACAAACACTGTATTACACCAGTGGAATCAAATTTTAATTTCACGTTCAGATTCCTTTTAAAACAGCCAGCTGGTAATGTGCTTTGATGAGTTATTAACACTTTTGAGAAGACCAATCTTCTGTCGATAGCATCGATTTAACAGTAATGGCTTTTTAAAATATCACCTCTTTCCAAAGTAACGTGCAGGGAATTTGTTTAGGTCACAGAAAGCCAGGCAGGTAATGGGAACTGCAGCACTGCTGCTACAGGATTTGTATTGTTCCGTGTCCCTCTGACACCTGCGTTTACTAATTGATAAAGACTCGAGACCACACTGAAGTGCTCGTCTCTCTCCAGTTCACCTAGCAGCTAATAAATGTTTCCAGGATTCCATCCTTTCATTACTGAGTCAATTGAGGGGAAAATAGGTTTGCTCCTTGAGTCAAAACATCCCTGGAGAGCTTGAGGTGCCATTTGCATGTCCTTAAAGATTGCATCCTCGTTGCATTTTAAAAAGAGGATTGTGAATGCTTCTTAGAGAAACTTCCCCAGCTATTCATTTGCCCAAAGATAACGGTTTGAGAATTCTGAACAATTCTGAGAAAAAACAGGAGAAAACCACTGTTCTGCTAGATTTAGGGGGGGAATACCCTTCTAAAATTCAATGGAGAAACACCACTTTTATGTAAGCTTGTATTTCTGGTAAAAAAATTCTAGCAAATTGCATGAAAGCAAATAAAGGGGATTATCATATTTCCCTATGACTAATGTTTTTCTTCCAGAATCCCCAATCATTTGTTTGTTTCTCTTTGAACAAGTAGGTTTTTCCACTACTGTACAGATGTAGCAACATTCTGAGGTAATTTACACTTGTTGCAGATACCTGATTAATCTTAATGATTTAGGGTTTAGCCCTTTTGTCTTTGTTTATGCTCTCACAAATCACTGATCCGGAGACAGTCAGGCATCTTGAACTCATTGACCACATGTGAGTATGATTCCATACTTACATGGTGAATTCTGTGAAAACTAGAGTAGCTATTTATTCTGATCACTAAAAAATACCCAGAATCTGGAGTTTCATGTCCAGGGACTGCAAAGCTGTTACTCTTCAGAACTGAGACTGAATGTCGTGTTACATCATTTGATCTGATTAGCTTTCCTCCCAAGTCTTAGTGAGGAATTGTCACAGCTGGATATAGATCCATAAAGTTTACCAAAAAAGCAAAAGGAAAGAGACTATTGAAGAAAATGTACAGAATCAGTTGATTGTTTTCATTCTTCTTTGTTTCTAATTTTCAAAAAATGAAGTTTTAGGGTTGCTGCTTTCTTTGTGGATGTTTTAACTCCTTAGCAGAAGAAGTCACAGGGATTTCAGAGAAACAGTAAATAAGCAGAGGAAAGCATGCACATCGTAAAGCAAAACTGTCCCTCTGGACTTCTGAGGGGAGGAAAGACATGGAAAACAAGGACACTGATGTCTGAAACAGGGAAGACAGAAGAAAAGTGGATGAATTCTGATTTCACTGACCAGAACAAGGTTGAAAAGGAAGAAGAAAAACTCAAAAGAAATACCAAGACCCCTGGGAAGCAGAAAGATGAAGCATGTAACCAGGATTATGTGATCTGGCAGGCAGCAGGGAGGAAATCAATGGAAAATTGTAAAAATGAGAGTGCTGCTGTTGAACCAGATTTTTGGACACTGACAGAGATTTCCTCTGGCATGGAGCAAGGGAATTGCTAGGATCTTAATAAACAATTTTGGATATACAAAACCAGATCTTTCCTGTTAAAATAAATCTTCTTGAGGCCTTTTGAGACTTCTGCTTTGAGTACTACTAAAGTTTGAGAACTCTGATGCTTTTATAAGTCCTTCTCCCTGCTTTTCCTATCCATGAGGGGAGAGGCAGAAAAGGTTTCTTAAAAACGAAGGAGGCAGGTAGAAACAGAGAGCTTTTCCCATGGGATATTATATCATTCATGCATTCCCATGAAGAACTTTTTCTTGATTGTTTCTCCTCCTAAAAGTAGCAGTGGAAAAAAAGATTTCACTAGAGATTACAAATTAAACTCAGTGTAGCTTTTGAGAAAGTCTTTAATGTTGGTGCAAGCTGGGACTTCTATCAACGATCTCAGTCAAGAGTAGCACAAGCAAGAGCTGGACTGTTTTCCTCTGGCTGAGGATCTTTACTGATCATCCTTGCCTCAGGCTGCTCTTCTTGGGTCAGATCCAAAGCCTTTCCAAACAGAAAAGTCCTCTAAATTAGGCTTAGGAAAAAATTCCAGGCACTTCAGGCTTGCTTTGTGACACCCCCTCTCCTCCCATCACTGCAGCAGGAGATGCTTCTTTGCAACCATTGCTGTGCAATTAATGCCAGACTGGTTTTGTGATGTACACTGATAGGGAACAAAATGAAGTACTCACCTCCCTTTCACCAGGGAATTCAGCCAGGACAACTTGTTTCCTAATGGATATATGCCAAGGGCTGACAAAAGATGTGGATCAGAGTCAAGCATAAATTATTTCCATTGTTTGCTTTGCTACCTCAGAGGAATGAGAAATCACCAAGAAATAGCACTCTATTGAGCAGCCTATCTGCAACAGCAGGACTGCACTTCAACAAGCCCTGCTCACAGGAGCTCGGGCTCTCAACAGCTGCTGGCACAAAAATATTGATGCCAGCTCACAGAAATGTCCCCAAAACTTCTGCAAGAGAGATGAAACACTAAGTAGGCGTGCAGAGAGAATTAGTCTCTCCTTTTCAGCACACGGTGAGCAGAAAGGAGGATACGAACCAGCCAGTTTGAGGAAGGTTCCATTTTCTCTTGGAAATAAGAAGTCTTTTTACAGGTGAATACCAGCCAGCAACCACCTGACCCATTCTCCTGGACAGCTGGGGAGCCATCAGCATCCACAGAACCTGATCCACCTCCCCGAAAAATGTCCTAACTACACCAACTAGCCTGTTCCACGCTTGGACACACGAGTAGAGGTAGCCCAGCTGCCACAGCCACCAATTCACTTCGTTATTATTCTGCTGATACTTTCCAAAGCTTCCATAAATGGATGGCAGTTGTGTGTTCCCTGCTAGACTTTCCAAGTCTCCCACCAAAATTTCTCTCCCAAACATCTTAGTGGTATTAACTGTTGGTTTCCAAAATCCTATAGTAGGATTGCTCTCTTCTCTGCCTTTTCATTTAAGGTTTCCAACAGGGTACATTTATATTAAAATAAAACGGGTGAATAACCCACATGTGCACTACTTTCCTTCATGGAAGTGACTCTATTTAAATCCTAAATTCTAAGAAGAGAAGGAGAATTACCTCTATTTTCCACAAAGCTGTTCAACCAAACAATTGGCTCTGCAGCCTTTAGAGAACAAGGAGACATGGCTGCAATATTTCAGTCTGGAAAGGTTGCCGGTGGAGAAGAGGCTTTTTCCCTAGTTAACCTTCACAGGGAGAGTCAAACTACCGAAAAAAAGAACGAACCAAAAACCCAGGCCCGAGGGCTCCCGTTGTTATTAGTCATATCCATCTCACGCTGCTTTTCTGTTCCCTTTCTCTAATAAAGCGGTACAATGCCTTCTGGCGTGCCAAGGACCTCACGACTGTAGGGAAATCTATTTTTTTACTTGTTCCTGACAGAAAAGCCCTGTGTCCTGAGCAAAGATCCCCTCTCAGGCAGCAGAGCTACAAGACCCTGCTTCCCCCATGCCATGAGCTGTAATTAGCACCCACTTGCACTAGAAAGGAGCAATCACACCCTGAGGCAAGAAGGGTGAAGGGTCTTGGCAGTGCTCCCGGACGTGCCATTTGCTGTTACCCACGTCCCCCCAAATATCTTTTTGTACGAGCATGGTTTTGTTCCAGGTTTTGCACCTCTCAGCACTATACCCGGCAAGTGAAACTCGTGTTCGCAGGAGCAAGCAATTAGCAGAGGCCAGGTCATTAGGTAAGGATTCTTGGCAGGGGTTTTTTTTCCTGTAGTATATGTTTCACTCCTAAGCTAACGAGGCATCTGTCAGCAATTACATCCAAAGCCAGGCAAGCCATCTAGTGCATGCAGACTAATGAAAAAAAGTAACTAAAATGCTTTCAAAGGTGTCTAAAAGCCAAATCTCCATGAGGAGAGAGAACTGAACTGACAGGATGAAAGGTGTTAATTGTGGGAACAGCCACCGTAGGTTTTTGGTAACAGCCATGGTAACTGAAAGCCATACTTTCTCTCCAGTTTTGCATCTGGGAGTTCCCAGAAGGAAATAAAGGGGCAGAGTGGAGAGGATTCACTGATAGCTTCACTGACAGCAAATGGAGAGTCCATCTTTTAAGACATTTTTCCAGGTACAACTAGCTTGTTTCTGTCTCCAGACAGTAAACCAAGCTCACACGTGACCTCAGATTTTCTCTTCCCTACAGTCTGGACAGTGTCCACACAGTGAGGCAAGAATATTTGCAAGTGTTGCCACTGATTCACTGGTGGGATGCTGGTGTCAGGAGAGAGAGACGTCTTCTCTATAATTCAAAAGTGGTTTATGCCAACAAAAACAACTGCTAATTTTCTCTAACAGAGAATTACAAAAGAAAAATTATAATCTGTGTGCATAAAGGTCTCTTATTCAACAAGGCAGCTCGTGTCCTCCTGCCCTCTGTGCTGGCTTCAGTGCTGTAGGTAACTACAGCAAACCCTACGCTGATGGCACGTGCCTGGGGAGTATTTTCACACACACAGTGAAACTCATCCACACACACACTTGTTTGAGCACACAAGAATACACTTTTAACACAAAACAAGTTTTGGAAGGATATCAGGGTCCCATTGTGCAGGAAATGAAAATATGCTGTTGCTTAGGTTCCATTCCTTATTTATCTGTGCATTATGTCCTACCTAATCCTGCAGTGTCCGTTCCCACGCGAGTGATGGCTACGAAAATGAGGGAAGAAACAAAAGTATCGGGCAGAGGCATGCAGGCAGCCTTTGTGCAGCTCCAGTTGCCACGGAGATGCTGTCCACTCTGTGCCCAAATCGGAACAGCTGTCTCATTTACAAACTGACCTGCGGGCAACAACGAGCGTGCTGTGGCCAGTGGTGAAAAAATGAGCAAAACCAGGGAAAAATAATTATGGACACCAATAAAAATGCAAAAATAACTCAACCCCCCACCTTGTTGCTAAAATAAAATATTTGAGCTAGCAAGATGCTTCTAATGTAAGCTAATGAAGGACATGGTTCCTTTTCATGGGTGTTGAAAAGTGCGGTTACCATAATTTCTACTTTGTACATAAAAAAATGCCCATCCAAAGACTGCTACAGCTCAGTGACATTTCAGAGGAGACTTATTAAAATTAAGGCTGTGTTTGAGAGCGACGTTCTGCAGCAAGCTGCTGGACCTGTGCAGATTACAAGAGTGGATTCCTGCCCAGGGTTCCTCTGTGACCAAACCAGGCAAGCCAGAGCTGCCACCCCCTGAGCTGTTCACATGGGTTATGGCTCTTCCTGCCTCTGTTCTCTCAGTTGTAAAGTCTAACAGGGACCAGTGCTGACTGCTTGTGCTGATGTTTAAGCTAAATATTGATGTCACTGGGAAGAGTCCACCACATCTGATCTGGGTTCAATATTTTAAACAGTGAGGTGATAAAATGATTTAAGAGACTGAGTAAATCACTGTACACATGAAAGGCAGAATGTCTACATACTAAAATTTAGTTGGCCCTGTTCTTTTCAGGAGTCACTGTAAGATGGAAATACCACTTTACAAGCACTCCTAACTACATTTTAAAGCAAATCCTCCTGATGTTTTCTATCTTTCAGTCAAACAAGTCAATGCACTTGCCCTTAAATCTCTTGCACCCCTTGCCTGACAGACCTGCAAGCCTGATCCAGCCTGAGCTTCCTTTCTTCTTTGCCACCAATCAAATTAAACTCTTCTGTCATCTCAGATATAAATATTCGTATGCACTGGGCAAGATTTCAAAGTAATATATGTGTTTCTGAAATTAAGATAACTAAGCACGCACAAAAACAAAGAGCAAAAAGTTATTTTGAAAATAACATCGCACCCTTCTATGCAGTGTTGATAATGTCTAAGTTAAATAAGCTTTTTCATATGGCATCCTTAAAACTGCACTCAGAATTAGTCAGCTTGATTCTTTTTTCCCCCGACAGGTAATACATTCTGACTGCAGCGAAGGAGTTTGGGAGGGAGCCTGCCAATTTCAGTGAAGCTAACAGAGAAATTTCAAAGACGAAAGAGGACATTTTGTTCCAGCTTTCTCAGGTTCTATTAGGTGGATTACTTTATGCGAGCACAGGCACACAAACTGTACAAGCACACACAATGCATCCTGGCAGCATGTGTTGGATTCATCTCAGTGTTACCAGAAAGAAATATTTTGATGAATTAACTTACGTGTTTGCATACTCAAAAAAAAAAAAAAAAAAG
>VWZT01006446.1:474-41181 GCA_013397055.1 Pachycephala philippinensis
GGCTCCGCGCCATGGCCGGGAGCTGGGCCCGCAGCTCCCGTCGCGCCCGGCCCGCGGCCCCCGGCCTTTGCGCGGGTGGCGGGAGCCTCCTCCGTGTCCTTAAGGGCCCCCTCAGTATCCCCGCCGTGTCCCGAGCTCACGCGTGTGTCCTCACGCTTTACACACATCCCCATCGGCGTCACAGAGCTCACACGTGTCCCCTCAGCGTCCGCCTTCGTGTCCCTGTGGGTCGCGCTTGTCCCTCCATTGTCCCCCCTTAGAATCTCTATTGTTCGTACACATCCCCGTAGTGTCCCCATAGTTGATACATGTCCCTTCAGTGTTCTTGTCGTTCAGTCTCGTCCCCTTCAGTGTCCCAACGCTCACACGTGTCCCCTCATTGTCCCCCCTCAGTATCATCATGGTTCATACTGTCAGGAAAATTAATCCACAAACACCAGAGATTTATGTCCAAAAAGGAGACAGAGGAGTCCTGTAACTTTATTCCAATAAAGGGAGAGGCCATGNCCTCAGCATCCCCCTGGCTCAATCCCGTCCCCTCAGTGTCCCTACAGCTCACACACGTCCCCCTCAGCATCCCCCTGGCTCAATCCCGTCCCCTCAGTGTCCCTACAGCTCACACACGTCCCCCTCAGCATCCCCCTGGCTCAATCCCGTCCCCTCAGTGTCCCTACAGCTCACACACGTCCCCCTCAGCATCCCCCTGGCTCAATCCCGTCCCCTCAGTGTCCCTACAGCTCACACACGTCCCCCTCAGCATCCCCCTGGCTCAATCCCGTCCCCTCAGTGTCCCTACAGCTCACACACGTCCCCCTCAGCATCCCCCTGGCTCAATCCCGTCCCCTCAGTGTCCCTACAGCTCACACACGTCCCCCTCAGCATCCCCCTGGCTCAATCCCGTCCCCTCAGTGTCCCTACAGCTCACACACGTCCCCCTCAGCATCCCCCTGGCTCAATCCCGTCCCCTCAGTGTCCCTACAGCTCACACACGTCCCCCTCAGCATCCCCCTGGCTCAATCCCGTCCCCTCAGTGTCCCTACAGCTCACACACGTCCCCCTCAGCATCCCCCTGGCTCAATCCCGTCCCCTCAGTGTCCCTACAGCTCACACACGTCCCCCTCAGCATCCCCCTGGCTCAATCCCGTCCCCTCAGTGTCCCTACAGCTCACACACGTCCCCCTCAGCATCCCCCTGGCTCAATCCCGTCCCCTCAGTGTCCCTACAGCTCACACACGTCCCCCTCAGCATCCCCCTGGCTCAATCCCGTCCCCTCAGTGTGCCTGTGGCTCACACACGTGCCCCCTCAGCATCCCCCTGGCTCAATCCCGTCCCCTCAGTGTCCCTACAGCTCACACATACCCCCCTCAGCATCCCCCTGGCTCAATCCCGTCCCCTCAGTGTGCCTGTGGCTCACACACGTGCCCCCTCAGCATCCCCCTGGCTCAATCCCGTCCCCTCAGTGTGCCCGTGGCGCACACGTGTCCTGCTCAGTGTCCCCGTGATTTGCACACATCCCCATCAGTGTTCCCACAGCTCACATCTCCAATCAGAGACCCCCTCAATGTCTTCACAGCTCACACATTGTCCCCATCAGTAGGGTTCACGTGTGCCCTCGGTGTCACCCTCTCCTCTCCAGGAACCTCTCATGGAGGCAGGAGCCATCCTCTGCACCAGGACAGGTTGTGTCTGTGTCCCGTGTCCCCAGGGTTGAAGCCACTCAGCAGGTCCGTGGGTTCATCAGGGGCAGGGTGATGTGGACACGGGGACTCTGAGCACCCTTCCTTGAGGAAACCCATGTCTAACCACACGAGCTGGTTGTCTGATACATCATCTGTGTGATGATACAAGGGGCAGATAAAGGGCACCTGGGGCTTTCAAACCCACAAGAGCCTCGCGGGTGCACCACTGACATGTTTGCTCACAAGGGCACTTCCAGGAGCTCCAGCCAGTGTTTCGGCTCTGTCAGGGGCTCCATTTCAGTTCATTCCCTTGACATCAGCAAAGCACAGCCTAGCAGAAAACACGCTGTGAAAACAACCAGCCACACATCTGCTTTTCAAGTAGACTGCGCTAATTAAAGAGACTGACAGGGTGTGATGGGACAATAATCCTGACTTAATCAGACTTTTCTGCTTTCCAATCTCATGGATAGACCTGAAGATCGCTATACTGTGGCTGGAGCTCCTGGGAATTTTCTGTGTGTAAATAGGTAACAACACCACTGACGAGCAGTTATGTTCACCACCATCCACTTCAGAGCTTGATGAAAATTCTTGATTCGCTCTTGCACTGAAGTTAGACTCATGACATCAGGCACATTCTTATTGATTTTGTATTTTTTTACCTGATAACTTTCCCTTTGAGTAACACTTGGTTTGTGGAAGTCTGTGAATCAATGTCCCATCAAATCAGCAGAGATGGGAAACAGAGACTGAAGTAAACAGGAAAACAAGTGTCTGCAAACACTTTTAAAGACATTCAATTCCACAGACCTCAAAAGGAACAAAAAAGTTATGTAGCTCTTTTAAAATCGGGTTTGAATTTTATTCTGCAAATAGGTTTGTGAATAATAAGCAAGTTACTGTCCAATGTAATTGTTTCTTTCTCCATCAGAAACATTTCTAAAATGGTTTTTTAATTAATCTTTTCAGAGCATTCCTTGTGAAAATGTCATGCTTCATTTTTTCCTTGCATTTTTCCCTGCCATTGTCCCCTGATCTCACCCTTTTTTCTTTCCATTTATCCATGAAACGGGGAAGAGAAAAGCAGAAAAGAAATGACAACAGGAAATTATAAAATAAAGATAAAAATATAGAAATCTATTCCTTGGTTCAGTTGAGAAAAGATTCTAAAACCAATCAACAAACATAAATGCTGTTCCCTTGTGCAAGCTGAAAGCAAGGGGAGAAATTCAAGAAAGTGAGAACAAGAAGAATGTACTAAATCAGAAACCTCATTCATAGCAGCACGTGTATGAGACCAGTGCAAGAACTAACACAGAACCTTTTCCCATATGACTCCTTCTCTCTTGGGGCATCCCCCCATTTCCTTGTAGGACTGACTTTGCCCAGAGCAGTGCCACGAGAACAGCCAGGTGACCTGCAGGAACACACACCTCCAAGACTGTAGATCCCAGTGAAAGTTCTTTAACCCACGCTGAGGCTGTTTGGTGATAGCCAACCCTTCAAAAAGAACACTTTGACATAGGGATGCTGGTGTCAAGCTTCCTGGTCAATGACACCATGAGAATTCAGATTCCCAATTTCCCCTTCCTATTTTCCCCGCTCTTGATTTTCTGATTTAAACACTGATCCAAACAGTTATCCCTCCTGTCTTGACATATCTCCAGATGACAATGCTTTTGTCAACAAGAAGACGACAGAGCACATGAACCTCCCACCACACAATGGACACGATCCCAAAGAGCTTCTAGGCAAAGCCAACTGTTTTTCCACACCCTGTGAGAGTTCATGGATGGCTGCAGTGATTAACCCCGAAGCCCGCTGGCTTATTCAGTAGTAATCATTGACTGATCCATTGTGTCATGTTTTCATTTCAGCGCTTGTAGATCTTGGGAGCTTTCCAGTGAGTGAGTCTGCATGTTTCCAATGTCCACCCCGCTGGTGCTCCTAAATTAGGGATTTTGACTTTCCCTATTGGAACTTGAAGATTCTTTTTTTGGCTTAAGCAGCTTTCACATGCACAGGGCTCCAGAAATCAGCAGAGATCATAAACAGTCAACAACAACAACAACAAAACAACCAGAAAAAAATCCAGTTACTTTTAAATAAAATTTTTTTAAATCCTTTTGCTTTCAGTGAAGAAACAGCCAATATTGTTTTCACCACTGGCCCAGGAAGAAGACGTCATGCTGTTTTCCAGTCAAATTCAACTTGATACCAAGTTTTCATGGTAGGTATTTGAAATTCTGGCCTCAGTGGAAGGAATGAAAAAATCTTAATGTCTGTAAGGGAACCAGGTCCCTCCCCTCTATGTTTCATCACCAAGCAAACAGACTACAGGACCCCTTTTGAGCCATTTCCCTCACGAATGTTCCTGTTTTGTGAAGGGAAGTTGGTAGAGAGACCTCTCAGAGGAAAAGCGTGCAGTTTCTTTATCCTACTGCTCATCCACTCCCGCTGTTAAATTTTAGCACAATGTTGCTGCACGTCAGTGGGATGGACACTTATAATAGGATCTATGTAATCTAGCTGTTGCCTCCTGGAGACGTAGGGTCTAATTTTAATGCCCCTAGGAAACAGGGGTGATGGTTTTCCACACCTGCAGAAGGCCGCCACAAAGACTGGAAGGAATCAGATTTGAATTTCTTTGCCAGGGGAGGAGAGGAGGGCCTTCAACGAGCTGTTTGAAGCTTCCTGAGTCTCACACCTGATATGTACAAGTCTCAGCACTCGGCACAGGTTAGACTAGCCCTCAGGCCACATTTCCTACAAACCTGCGTAGCAGCAGGAGTGCAGAGAACACTCAGTGTGCCACCTCCATTTCTCTCTGTCTTCCTGATGCTATTTCCCTCTTTTTAAGACTGGCAAGGTCATCTGCAGCTTTTTCCTTGGGTCTGGCTGCTATTTGCTGTCTGTTCTTGGGAGATCCAACAGAAACATCCATAGGCTTCGAGAGAAGTCAGCCATCAGTCATCTCCTGCGACTGCTTTGATTTGAAGTAGTTTGAAGATTGATGCCTCTAAGGCAAGGTGGGGGAGGAGAGAACAAGATCAAAGGGAAGAGGGCAGGAAGGGATTGCATTTTCTATTCATGTTTCTCAAGAGAAGCTTGAATAAAGGTGCTCCCAAACATCCCAACAGAGATGTGCTAGGCAGCCGGCAGTGTCCTAAGGGGCTGTGGCTTTTTTCTGAGGAGCCTTAGGACACTGCCGGCCAGTGTGGCCTTTTTCTGAGGAGCACATGGGAGAGATCTTGTTTTCTACTGAGCAAAATGAAGTCCTCAGAAGAGCTGCAGCACGTGAGCTGAGGCAGGAAGGCCTAGAGCACTTCCTTGGTATGCAGACTTTAGTTTGGCAAGAAGACTTTGTTGGGCCTGGGATGCCAAGCAATTTGGACAGACTCCAGCCCCATTGCAGAAATGTTCTCCGCCTGCATCTGGGAAGAACATGAGATGCATTCCTCAGCTCTTCCCAGTGCCCCTGGCCTGCTCACCCCATTGCAAGCTGGATGCAGGACCAGCCACCCATGCACAGTTACCTGGATTTACCAGAATGAGCCAGATTTCAAGACATCTGAAACCACAGAAAGAAACCCCCTGGCCTCCAGTGATGACAGAGCCAAAGAATATTGCTCTGGTCCTGCTTTGCTTAGGTTCCCGACTAGCAACTGAAATAGCACGGTCCCAAACACGATCCTACCACAGTGTCGCATGTTGATTCAGCATTTCTCCAGGCTAGGTAAGTGCTCACACCTTTACAGATAAAAAATATTCTGAGTAGGAAAAAAAGTCCTCTGTAAATGCATTTCCTAATAGCAGAGGCAGGCAAGGAATTTTGCAAATACCACTTGCTTGCCCAAACTCCAACAAAATATAAACTCTGCAGACAGGGATGGTTGACCTAGGGTAAATATTTAACTTTATCCTTCAAAGGCACATGCAGTTTTACCAGAAAGAAGATGAAAAATATAGAATACTACCCACACACACACCTTGTTTACTCTAAGGATCCTTTAATGGCTCTGGAAACAAAGTTATATTGAGGCAGGAGTAATTTTAAAACTGTGTGTGTTGTTCCCTTTTTCAAAACCATCATAATATAAAAACATGAAGAAAAACCAATCACCCCCCAAGAATAGTGGAATTTTCTCCTTCATAAGCTCTCCCTGAGGTTTTTCTTTGAGTGTAAAGCAAGGAAAAGCAGGGAAAAGTAGGAAAAAAGGGCAAGAACAAGCACAGACATTCAAGATCTTGGATATGTGACAACCTGTCCTAGCAGGGGACATTGCCTCTAGCTGGTGGGGGAAATTCAGGGTCAGGCTTTTCAAAACAAGCTGGGCTGATCTGAAAACAAGCTGTGTGATCTCCCCTTGCAGTGAAGCTTTGCTACCGAAGAAGCGAGGGAAGCGACCGAAGCGTCTCAACCATGGGAAACATGCTTGAATGAAGAGCTTGAAAATGCTCCAAGTGCCTGCTGATTTCTCCCATGGTCGTGGGTTGATAAAGTGCCTTGTCACTGGCAGGAGGTGGGTAAGTTGGACATCTGAGGATTTGCCTGGCATTCAAGGATCCATACACAAGCAGAGCGTGCACTGATTTGCATCAGTTGTATGGAATATGCTATAAAAAGCTACATTAGGGGGGGAAAAAAGAAGTGTGAGCAATTTCTGAATGTTGATTGTGATTCAGTGGCTAGAAGCAACAAGGGGAATCTCTATCCTTACATATTTTATCCCTGATTACGGTATGACAATGAATACTGTATCCCTGATTATGGGTGACAGTAAACTGGGATGACAGCGAACAGGAATGACAAAGCTTCTGCCAAGGAATACACAGGGGACCGTGCAGCTGCCCTTTGCCCACTGTAAGGCTGGCTGCCCATGCCTCCAGCTTGCTGCAGGATGTGACAGTGGCCACACCAGGGGGCTGTGGGAGCCAACGTGGGGACCAAACACATCTCTGAAAAGAGCTGGAAAAGAACATAAGGGTAAGCAAAGCAAGAATGTGACATTTTCAGAGAATACTTTCCAAGTATCCAACAATCTGTAACTCAGATATTTCCAGGTGGTCCTTTTATTTAAAAGCCTTCCATTCATTTTCCACCTGGAAATTTGGCTGGTGTGTTTTTTAACCCCATCATTTCTTTCCCAGAGAAGTGGTTAGTCCTCCACAGAGCTCACTGCATGCTTCTGTCACCCTCTGTACCTCTCCTGGTGGAGACAGGTAGCTACCAGGACTATACCCACGAAAAATCTCCATGTTTGCTGTAGTCTGTGAAATACAGATTTAAGAAGGTGTTACAGCTGTTTGCCTCTGTCCTCCAAGGCTGCTGTTTGGCCACCACGTGCAATTCCCTCCTTCACGAGGAAGGGAATTTGGCATTCTGGCTCAGGAGATGTTATTAGGCTCAGGAGTCTAATAACGCTGTAGATCTCTGAGGCTGTGAGTCCTTGAATTTCTGCTCAGATGTAATCTCAGGCAGCTCCTCAGCAGAGGTTTCTCTTCAGCCAACCTGCCTGGTTTTGTGAAACTCACAGAAATACACTTCCTGTGAGATTTCCACCCTTCAGCAACATTTTCAGTGGAATTGCATGTTGGAATCAAGTGCTGTTAATGAGGGATGGGTGGATGGAGTCAAGTAGACACATCTCCCAGTGCATGTGCCAATGTACCAGGCTGACATTTACCTTCATGTTTACTGTTGTCCCAGCTCTCCGTGTGATTCACGAAGTAGTTCTCCTAATATGGGAGAAAGGGCTGATGCAGATTTTCTCTTTAATCCTGAAAAGAGCCATGTGGAGATCCAGGGCACTCACATATATCTAAGGAAAATGGTAAATGCATACTCAAACGAAAGGAGAAACACAGAAACGTGTATGATGAGACTGCAGGTTAGTATGAAAATAACTTCAAAGTCTTTGAAGTCACAGCAGGGTGTTGCATTGCTACTCTCTCCCTTTCCTCCCAACATGTTTGCATCATGGAAAATGAGCTTTTCGCTGCTAAAGTCCACAGTTTCAGATGCATTTCTTAGCTGGACCCAGGAAAGTATATAGGTACCTTATGTTTTTCTGGGGTTTGTAGTTCTCAGTGATCTCAAAGCCTTTGAGAATCTGAGCTTACTTTACCTGTTGTACAATTTTCAAAGCTGCCTAGGCTACTGTAGGCATGTAAGATACCTGCTGGGAGCTCCAAAGGCCGTTTTACTCACCTGAACTGATGCAATTTTAGCTCCCTAATGAAGCAGCATCATTATCAAAACCAGGCAAAACAAACCCAAGAACAACATACCTGTGCAGAGTAGATTACACACCACTGTGGCTGTGTAACAGTCCTGTTACTGCAGGTTTTGGAGTAATAGCCCAGCTGGGAATTGAGATGAGAAAAACAAGGCAGGAGGAGCATGAACTTTCCACCTGCCTGAGATCAGAGCCAAGACCTCCGGCATCAGGGAATGCAATTCACCTCTGGCACAGTGCAGCCACAGAGCAAAGTCAGCCCCAGGGTGAAGCCCCCTGATCCTGCACTGGGGCTGCTGATCTGTGGGACACGTGTGCTTTTTGGGAGGGGTGGGGTGAGGGGATGAAGAGGTCCTAACTAAGCCTTATTACCCCCAGCTTGCAAAGGAGCTCTGAGAAAAATGAAGAGAGGCAAAGCCACCCTCCACCCCTTTGTCACACGCCACCTTTTTTCAGAGGTGACAGAGAGACTCTATTGGCAGCAGAGGATATGCTGAGCAGAGCCACCACATCTTTCTGGTGGATAAGGAGAGGCAGCAGAGGCGGCTGCTGGAGCAGACTGAAAGTTTTTTCGGAGTGCCACAGGAAAGGAAGCCATTATGAGAGTGTGCTAAAAGCCTATTCATTGCTAAGGAAAGGGCTACTGAAGAATGTGGGATGCATGCCGAAAGCTGCCAGCCAGAGCAACAGAGAGATTATTAAAGCCCTTTGCAAAGACCCCCGTCTCCTTCCTTTGGCAGTGGCAGTTCTGGACAGGGAGTCGTTTCGGCCCTTCCCATTGAAATGCTGTAAATAGCTGTCTGCATGGAGGCAGGAGCTGGGTTACAGCTGAGGAGGGTTCTTCGTGTGGGAACTGTAGGTTGCAAATGTGGCTGTTCTCGGCTGTGCTCCTCAGCGGGGAGCTGTGCTGACCCTCTCCAGGCTGGCTGCTTCTGCAGGGGCTGTGCACGCAGGAAGCTGGGGCTAGGGAAGCCTTTCGGTCTCCCAACAGGAATATTTTGCCCTGAACGAGCAACTACCTGTTCTGGCAAACCTGAGAGCTGTCTCCTGCTTTCTCTGTCCCAGTTTCTGCCTTCCTTTCCTGCTTGCTCTTACATTTCTCTCTTTTACTCCGCCTTAGCTTTTTATCTCCTCGGTGTTGCTTGGGATGAGTGCCTGTGACACAAACCCTAGCCGAGGGGAACCCATCCAAGGAACAAATCCCCGGGGCAATGACTCCTGCACGACAGGCTGTCCCCTTTGCTCTCTAAGGTGAAGCTGATCCTGTGAGATTGCTGTGCCCGTAACTATTTTGTTTTAGGACCCGGTGCACTCCCTCCCTGCACGCTCAGCCTGGTGGGAACTCCGTAGTAGTAGGCGCTGTACGGACACATCAGGGAAGCCCCCACCCCATCAAGGGTTTCTGCAGGACGAGTAGAGAGGCGGAGGCACAGGAAGGTGAAGAGACATGCCCAGGATTACCCACTACACCCAGCTCTTTGATCTGCTCTGTCCCATGCTGTCCCCTCCGGGACCTGTATCACATATTCGGACGCAATAGCACGGCTCCCGGCTGGGAGCACGGCTTTCCTGCCTCTAGGAGTGGCATGGCAGGGAACCAGCAGGAAGGAGGAGGTGAGGCTGTGCCCTCCGGGGGTTGAGATGGTCTGTTAACTACTCCTGGCTGCAAGGAGACTCCAACATGACCGCTTCCATACCCAAGGGTTTAAAAGTCACGAGTCAGGTCCCTCCAAAAGCATGAGACTTTATGGCTTCAAAAGCATGAGGTTTAAAAGAAAAATAAGTGCATGCTCTTAATTTGCCTTTGGTACTGGAACCCTTGGATCACGTTTTTGATTTTTTAGCCCAAAAACCAGTGTTTATTCTGCCTTTTGGTTAGGCAGCACAGAGCACCTTTCTTGTCTGCTCACTCACTTCGTGAGACTTTTTAGAACCTGAAGCCTTTGAGCCCTCTGACCCTCTGTCCACCTTCATTAAATTTGGTTGATGCGTTCAAGCTGTGAGGGAATCAGCAGGTATGCCCACACATAGCACCCTTAAATAAACCTCGTGTCCTTAGAAAATGGGATGGAAGTAGAGATGTCCAAGGTTACTGCTACGTTTTTAAGGATACAACTAAATTTTCTTGGAGTGGAGGAAAGACATGGAAACACTTCATGTGTTGGACAAACAGCTCAGAGGCTGGACAAGGAGTCTCCCTGGAAAGAAGAAAGCACATTTAATAACCAAACTCAGCTGAAGCAAAACCATAGAAAACAAATTGCCTGCACCAGGAATTTGGGGAAAGGGCTAATGCTGGGAAAGGGGGAGAAAAGGGCACAGAGTATTATTTAGTTCAAGTAAAGACAGAGCAGTGCATCTAAAGAACATAACAGGGAGGTGCATGTTACAACTGGCCAGGATGAAAAGAATCAGAAAAGAAAGAAGGAGAGGCAAAGACAGCTTTAGGAGTAATGATAGGGAGATCAGATTTTCAGGCACAGCTCAGACATGTCAGCTAAGTGGAGCCTTGTGAGTGCTGCATGATGCTTAATCCAAAAGGCATCCCAAATTCCAGTAACAATATCCACTGCAAGCCAGCAGATGCACTGCTTCACCTACACCCTTGGGGCTCAGAAAAATACTGGTGTTTGGAGGGTTGCCCTTCCTTCCCCGCATCCATCCTGAATCCTGACTATCTTTGCAGGGGCCACAGCTCCTAACAAGGCAGGAATGGAGATGTTCAGCTGGGCTCAGCTAATGAAGGGTCAGAGATCTACCTGCAAAAACCTCATGGCATTTTCACCCCAGTGCAACCTGGAGATGAATGGCTGAGATGGGAGTACAGGTCACTTTGATCTCCCTGGTTTACATCCCCAGAATTAAGTGATGGTATTCTTGTAATTTCTTCTCCAGGAGACCATGTATGCTGCCAGGAAGAGTTCAGACATCCCCAGTGCTGCAGCACAGTTGTGCGAGTGGTGGCGGGTGGTACTTGGTCCCTGAACGACCTGGTGCTGAGCAGAAAGACAGGGGAGCAGCAAGGGTTCTCCAGGATGTGCACAAGGATGAATTATCACTGTGAATCCCGTGACTGGAGACTGGCCCCCGCTTGCTCCCTGCGGGAAGCAGACAGAGAAAGTGTTCAGGAAAAATTTTGAGGTCCAGCCTGAGCTGAAAAGGGGAAGATAATGGGTACAGAGGTCACTATGGTGGGTCTTGCAAGGTAGGTAGGAGGTAGGAAATTCCTCCATGGTAAAACACCATTTCCTCCCACTTCTGCTCAATCCAAAGTGCAGCATGAGCAGCCGGGCACTGCCGTGTCCCACCCTTGGCAGCACAGTCGCCTGCCTTGTTGATTCAGTTCATTCCCAGTGGGACAGGATGGGGCAGGATTTGGCCCTTTGTCTCTAGATGTCTGTGCAATCTGTGGGCTTGCAAGCAGTGAACCGTAAAAAAAGAAGAGTTGACAATTAAATGCTCAAAATCTACTAGGACTTTGTCCAGAGTGGGCTAAGCAAACAAGTACAGATGGAGCAACCTATGATCTGCACAGTTACACGATCTGTACAGTTAAGGATGTACTCTACACTGCCTAATTTACTTTAATCATACTAATTTATGGCCCAGGTTTCTTGCTTAATTAGTGAAATGAAGAATGAAAAGTGAATGCATAGAATTAAGTCTCGACTTGTTCATCCGGCTTATGACCTCCATTACTGAGCTGGGAGAGCTGTGTTCATTTGGTGTCTGGATGTTTAATGTGGTTGTTCACGTGGTGCAGAAAATGGTGAGGAATCAGCAAAGAAAGGGACTGAGCTGATCAGTAGCCCTCAGCCTCAGGGCCTCTCAGTGAAGGCTGAGTCAGTGACCATATGATGTCCTTGGAAGGGCGTGGAAGGGACATCCAAACTTTTGAGATGCTGGTGCTGTGCATGACAGAGCATTTGCCTGCACATCTGAAGCGAAGTTCCCACTTCATCCCCAAATGATTTCCCCGGAACACAAGGACATCAGCAGGGCTCTGGATCTTCCACAGAGAGCATCACCAGCCAGCTCCAGCAGGTTCTGGATGCATTTTTCTTCATGGGACATTGACCGCTGTTGATCCCACTCATGTGGAACAAGGCAACACCGTCTCTCGTGCCTCCAGGGGACTGAAGAGGACCTCAGGGAAAGTGGCACAAAATCTTCCCTGCATTAGCATTTTCAGACAGAAAACTGTTTTCAAAGAATGAATTCTAGTGGTAAGGCAGAGTTGTTTTTTTTCCATTTTGAAACCAGTCTTTTTCTAGCTGCAGAGGGTTGCTCCCTCCATACTGTCAAATAGGAAAATTAATAAAAAAAAATCTGATGCAAATGCCTGTGTTTTCATTTTTCCTCCCCCCTATTTTCTTTCTGCTGCTTTTAATTTTTGGACTTATTCTATTATTGGATAATTGCATTGGCTAATTGCATTTAAACGGTTTTAGCAAGATTGGGTAATTAAATTCAGAGCAGTTGGGCTGAAAATGCACCGAATTTGGTAGAAGTATTTCACAAGAGGCTGAACTAGATAAACAAGAAGGGATGTGTAGTTTGTGTGAGGGTACACACACATACTTAGGGTACACAGGTCTGACTTCCAGACAG
Source organism: Pachycephala philippinensis (assembly GCA_013397055.1). NCBI lineage: Eukaryota > Metazoa > Chordata > Aves > Passeriformes > Pachycephala > Pachycephala philippinensis. The sequence continues at coordinate 13,007 of VWZT01006446.1, forward strand.
AGAAATGCCATATTCATGACTCTGGGCCCTGCCCCAGGACCTGGAATCTATGGAAAACAATTTCGACTGGCAATGGAGGCAACTTGTAAATATAGCCTAGATTTTTATTAACACCAGATAAACCAATTCCAGAAGAGAAAACCCCACAAGTATCTTGGGAGCTTCTCTTGTCACTATATCAGAAGCCTCACTGGCAAATACAGCTTTTATTTCTAAATGCATTCAGTGGAATTCAAATTTCTAGTAATTAAATGGTTGCAGCCAGGTATGTAGCTGTACTCTCAGCTCTCTTGTACCAGCAGGAAAACAAGAATTCTCTTTTAACCTTGTGCATATTCTGAAATAATTTCCTGCAAGTTTTTCACGCCCCTTGTGTGAAGCAGGTATCCAGCATGAAGGGACACGGGACACATGAAATTTTACCCAGCCTCTTGTTGCTGGCTCCTTCCTTACTCCTCCCTGAGGCTGGTTATGTTATGCAGAGTTTCTTCCTCCAGATCTCAGGTATATGGGAAGGCTGGTGGGAAATGCAACAGGATTTGGTGAAGGTTTTCTGACCCAGCAGCCCCAGTGTTGGAGCCCTGTACACTTCTCACGGCCACGCTGCTCCTCAGGCCCCCACAGCACACAAGCATGTAGAGTCATTTCACCTTCCTAGCACTGTGCTTTGATCCTGGTGAGGAAATGAAATCCTCTCGTTTTCTGCTCAGAGGGAAGGAGCAGGCAGGAATTGCACGTCTAAAGCCCACCAACAACATCTCTAATGTAGCTGAAGCAATTTGCAGAGTCTGGAATGAAACTTGCACCAGTCTGCCTATTTACACATCCTTCCTCTATCTCCCTCTCTCATCTGAAAGCAAGACACAAGTTTGTGAGTCACAAGCAGACTAATTTCAGAAAAGCCACTTCTGAGAGCCTCTGGCTCCTGGATGAGACACCGGCCCCGCTGGAGCAAACCTCCCGCCAGTCCCACTGAGGCATCCAACTGAGCTAAAACAAGGCAAAACACTTCTCATTAAATGACCCTGGCAGAAATCGTTTCATAAAGGGCATCTTGTTGATAGCAAGGACTTCAGGCCAGGGCTGTGACTCCACCACACCAACCACAATGTCCACAGCCGGCATGATGAGGAGTGATGGGGAGCAAAGCCAGGAGAACAAGTCAGAGCCAAGGGCTTCAGTCCTGGGCTTTTCTGAGCATTACAGCCTGTGTGGGCACTGGACAGACACAAGTCTGGGCAAAGCTTGACATTTCCCAGCTGCAGAGGCAGAATTTACTTTCGCTGCTCAAGGCACGAGGAACTGAGGCACATGTTGTGTGGGAAGGGAACAGTGGGGACAGATCTTGGGTGGTGAGCTTCTGCTCCCATTGGAGTAAGAAAGATGGGAGACTGGTCGGGGGATCTCAGGGGAAGCTCTAGAAACTTACAAGAAACCTCCAGCTCTGGCATAGATAACAAGACCATAGTTACCTGATTTTCCATAAAACCTCACAGATACAGACTCTGGCTTTTCCACCAGCATATACAAAACCCATACCATATGGACAGCAGCCACAGCAGAGCTGTTGTCACTTGGTGCTCCCCTACTATTGCATTGCCCACCCAAGCAGAGAAGATGCTGTGAAGGGGAGGGTGAAGGTCTGGCCCATGTGGTTGGTACCCCTGAGCCCCAGGGCCTCTGCAGAAGGGAGCAGGGGGCTGACATTGTGTTGGGGTCTTTGGCAGTTCGGATGCTGAGGTGTACAAAGTCAGTGTGCCTCAAGGGAACGGGTGTTTTCTCACACCCAGACATCGCCTCTGCGACAAGAGCCTCTTGTTTTCCCCTCCAGTCCCACTAAGATGATCCTTGCTGGAGCTACACTAAAACATGCCATTGCCATCAGCACACACATCAGCACACATCTGGATCTAGACACGACTGATGTATAGACACTGGAGAATCTGAGGTGCTGGCATAATGCCCACGGAGTAATTTACTTTAAAATAAAGAAGAGCAGGGTATGACTGTGAAAGGAGACACACACTGTGCACAAAGGGTTTGCGATTGGTCACGGGCCAGCATCATAGCAGCTGTCATCCCTTGAGGTGGACATAGTGGTACCTAGAGACACCAGTCACCTGCTCTAGCCTGCAAAAGTGGAGTGTGCTTTGCAATTGCCAGAGGTATCTTCTGAAAGCGGAAAAAACAGGACTCTCACAGCATGGTTGTGTTCCTTGCTGGTGTAGTTCTTTCGGGGTCTGCAGTGAGTGTCCACCATGTGGCACCAATCCTGTGTATGCTTGCCCAGCCTCTCACTGCACCTCAGAGGGATTTAATGACCATCTGCTACTCTCCCTGCATGTAGGGACCAGGTTTCTGAGTGCTTTTCTCTAGTCTGGGCCCTCAAAAGCAGCACTGTTTCTGTTCCAAAGGCTTCCTCCAAACATCTAAGAACGATTAGCTGATGCACAGCTCCAAAGTAAACTATAGCTTTCTGAGATCCTGGGGGTGCTCTCTTTGGGAAAAGAAGCTTAATCCCACATCACGATCACAAGCAGGGTTACCCTAAGCCCTCCTGGCTGCCAGCGCCAGCACAGGCCCCATTGCATGACATTGAGCATTTCCAGTTCAGCAGACTCACTTTGTTTGCATTTTATTGCCCAGGCATGACTTATATCCTTGCTGATGGATGTGTCCACAGTCAGTGTGCCAGGCTGGGCACAGCCTGTCCTCTAAATTGAGCCCGAGGTGCTGCAGGCACAACCAGCAGCTCCTGGGGTCACACAACATTTTTGGCTCTGAAGATATTTGTGTTGCAGTTTCCTCACTTGGGTCCTCATCTGCCTCAGGGAAGTTGAACTGGCCAAGACTGACAGAGTGGAGGGGCCCTCAGGTAAAATACCCTTCAGGGTTATGATGCACTGTTGTTTTACAAACCCTCCCTCAGGAGAGTACCACGTTACCTGGGCTGCCTGACTCAAGTGTTTTGCTCCAATTTAGGGGTCATTTTCATTAGGGTGAACCCAGGACTTGTATGGATGTGGATGTCCCCCTGTTCTATTTGAAGAACCAAACAGAAGTTTTAATTCCCCTACTGACCCCTATAAACTCTGCTGCTTTTCTCTGGGGACCATGCTGCTGTTGAAAGCTGGTCCCATTCCTCTGCTTAAGGCAGGGGCAGCTTTCCATTGAACAGATCCCAGAGTCCCAACTGCAAACTCTGAGCAGCTTTTACTATAAACCCCTCGTAGGCACACGGAGCAGAGGCAGGAGACACTGACACCTCCTGGTATATCACTGGGAAATGACTCACCAGCCATTGCCTGAGAAACTCTGCTTTGGGGCTCACCCAGCATGACACACTGGGTTTCACTCTGCTGCATGGGCTGCCTTGAAACCCGGTCTTGCTTTGAGGTGTCAGGAGATTCTGCGTTTTTGTCATGAACATGTGGTTGTGTTCTCATTGTTTCTTTAGCATCCTACTGTTTCCCTGCCAAGGCTGTGGTTTAGCTTAAAAAAAATCCATTCAGCTTTTAAATGCAGTTTTCCATACAGCTCAGTGTTTGCTAATATTGCAGAAACTTCCTTAATTTTTTTAACAACATTTTCGTACGAGCCCAGCCCAACTGATGAGCCCAGCTGATGAGCCCAGCAATCTGGGCAAACATTTGTGTGTCCTTTCCCTGCATGATAAACCTGACTGTGCCATCGCTCAGGGACTCACAGACCACACCATCTTACTGTTGTTCACTTGACGTCCATTCAATTTGGCAGAATTTTTGCAATGGGAGTTAGTTAGGGAGAGCTTGCTGATGAGAAAGTACTAGGGCAGATGGAAGTCAGGCTCAAGTATCTCTCTCCCTTGCATGTCTAACAGAAGTGAAACACAAATAAAAATTATTGCAACAGATGCAAATCAAGTTCCACATCTCTTCTTATCAGGAGCAAGTCACAACGCTGAGTCTCAATATTTTGAAGTTGTACTTAGGAGAGGGACTGTCACAAAATAACATCATCCTGGAAAAGTAGACCAGAAATTATTCTCTCTGGTTTTCAAGAAAAAAAGGGGAGGGGAAAAAGCAATCTTACTTGATTTATCCTAATAAATACTTACTGCTCCTTAAATAATAGGAGAAGTAATGAAGAGCGGAGCTGAAATCAAGCTCAGCCTTTGGAGTAACTTCACCATTTCGCGTTTTCGTAGGGAAGCATCCTCCAGTTCCCGTGCGATGAACCTCAGCTTTGAGATGCTGTCGGTGCTGAACCCCTGTCCCTCCAGAACCGCAGGGCTCAAACCCCAGCGGGCTGAAAGATGAAGGCAGTGGAATAAAGGGAAAGCAAAGCTCTTTTGATTGCACAGTGCCACCCACTGTCGGAGAGACAGACGGCACCGGGGCGCTGCTCGGGATGGGCGGCGCTTGCTGCTCCCATCAGTAACAAAGGTATTTATTTATCTGAGAGGTATCGTTCTGGTATCTAAGACAGACAGACAGACGTCTGTAAGGCAGCTCTCTACATACGGTGGGATATACACTCACAGATAGATACATACTGCTGGGGTCAGTTGGATATTGCGTATATATATCTCAGTATGATATAAATATTGTCTACATCAATCAGTATCTGTACCATTCTGAGTCTTGATGGGTCACAGAAAAATGAGATGAAGTGAGTGGAGATCCAGCGAGGAGGAGACCTTGCTGGAAAAACTTTGGATGGGTCTAGAAGTCATGGGTGCCTGGGAAAACACATTATTTGGGTGCCAGCCCCTCTTGGTGGCCTGCAGGTGTAGAAGGAATGGTCAAGGAGATTGGGAGGGGATGAAGATGTGGAGGGAAACACGGATCCATGAGCACGTTTCTTGAGTGAAGATGCTTAATTTGTCGTTTGCAATAGATACATATTTTGATTATCAGCTACTTATGTGTATCAGGATGGACGGAATTACGGGATGAATTTCCTCTGTCCAGACATCGGGTGGAAAATATTTCACACAGAAGGGAAGATATTTCCAACACTTTTGTGAGGAGCTCGGACCAGAGCATCCCACGACCTTCCAAGCCTACAAAACCGTGTATCCTGGGAAAAGACCGAGCTGTATTTTTCTATACATCCACCACCCATGGCCAAAGGCAATTCAAGCAGCCGGAGAGCAGGGCGTGCTCTGATGAGCTGGGAGCTCTTGCAGGATGGTGTTCTCTTCTGCAGAGACGCCCTTGGAGAAGAGATCTTTCATTTAGATTGTCATTTGCTACCATTTCCATCCCTGCAGAGGCTGCCTCCTCCTCACAGGCAGCGTCCCCAGGGAGGGAGCGCTTGTGAAATATTCATACATCAGAAGAAATTACATTTGTAAGCGTGGACTGCGAAGCGACAACTGGCTGGAGGGGCGAGCAGGGAAAAACAATAGGAGCAAGGGAGGGAGGAAAAGAGGCAGAATGTGGGAAATGGAAGGTGAGCTGTGATTTCTCCCCGCCAAAATGCAGTGAGGAGCTTCGTGGGCTCTGCTGGGGTTCATTTATGATGGCATGTGTAGGGAATAGATTTTCTCCTCATTCAGGGATGTCTAAACAGCATTTGTGTTCGTGCTTCTGTAAGACTGGAGAACAACCTCACCCAAGCATACACAAGGGACAAAAACATCCCCTAACCACTGGCAGACCTGTGTCATGGGTTTGAATAGTTTGGGAATTTCTGTGGGGTCTACTCCAGTTTTAAAGAATGTACAAAAAAAGCCACAGTTGGGGATTTTTGGTGAAATTGGATTGAACAGCAGGAAAAAGGCAAACCCAAGCCCATTTAGCCCTGCATGACAGGAGACTTCAGGTCTACGATCGACAGGATGTAGCTGGGTGCTTGGTGCAGCCTTTGGGTATTTCCAGCACACAGCTGCAAATCTTTTACATCCTGGTGGATCACTAATGCTCCACAAGCACATCGCAAGAACTCCTTGAGAAATACATAGTCCCTCTTAAAAACCACCCTTTTCATTTTCCTCTGCTTTCTGTGTCTCCCCCTGAGGAGTGGATTCCCTATCAGGATCCAGAGCCTAAGACCTCTAGCAGTGGCAGTAACAGTGAAAACTGGAAGAATCATTGTTTTTGATGCTGTGATCATTAAGATCCTCCCATTGCTGATGTATTCTGTTGCCAGCTGCTGCTTAATTTATCCAGATACCCTATAGGTATAGGAAAGGAGACTGATAGCATCCTACAGATGTTTTCTCAAGAGGATGGTTTCCTCTCCTGCATAGGAAGGATCCTCACAGCCTCCCTGCGCCCTCCTAGCTGGGTCCTCGCCTCCCTCGCAGGAAGCACACGCACACTCACATGATGCAGGAGCAAGTTTTGACTATTTTAGGGCCTGAAATTTCCCTGTCGGCATGGCAACTTTCAACTCCTCACCTCTGACGGAGGCTGCTTAAAATAGAAAATCCAGAAAGCAAGCATTGTGCTCCATGCTCAGCAAGCCTGGCTCCAACATGGCAGGCAGGGCAGGATCTGGCCTCTCAGGGCCAAAGAAATGCCAGGCTTTAGGAAGATGACCCTCAGACCATTGCCACCCACTGCTGCAGTTTGTAAAACACCACTTGAGTCTTCATGATCTTTGCTGTCTAAAGGTATCCTCTCCCCATCCAGCCTTCTTAGCTCAGGGAAGCTTTGTCTCAATATTCCCAGACTTATCCACAGCGACTGAGCCTCCATCTTTCCATGGATACTGTCTCCATCTTAGATACATTTTCTTCCAGACCTCCAAGGCTATTCAGTACCGTGGGATTGCCATGTAAAGAAAGGCTCCCCATCCTTCCAAGCTTACTTTTTATTTACTTTTTTTTTCCCTTTGTAAAACCCATTAATTTTTTACACCGACTCTTTTTCCCGAACCAATTTTTCCTCCAGCTCACACATAAACAATTGTGATTGCAGGGGGTCAAGTGGGCATGTGGTGTGTCTCCTCTAATCCCTGCTTAACCTAATTCATTTTCTGTCTAAGAACAAAACTCTGCGAGAGTCATTCAAGAGTCTGGATTAGGTCTCTCTCAGCCTACAATGCTCACATAGGATTAGGGAATAAAAAAACCTAGAAGTCATTGGCGAGGCACTAAACCTGCAAACAACCCAAACACCTCAAAAATCCCTTTCTGTGCCTGGATTTGAGCTATGAGCCAGAATGTGCGGGAAGAGCTTCCCCACTGAAATGTCATTGCCAACACAAAGTCCAGTCCTCGAGGCTATTTTTAGGTCTATGGGGATCTAGACCTTGCTGTCATATTTTGTTTCTGAGGGCTTTTTTTTTTTCTTATGTTCTCCTCTCTGCAACCCAAAGTTTTCTGGGGAGTTCAGCGGATGGAGCTGGGATGTCTGGGGGGTTTTATTTGGCTTTCGTGTGGGAAAAATAAAATCAATCTTCTACATCAGGAAGAAGGGCTTGTTTTGTACAAACACAATCACTGCTGCTTGTTGTTGCTTCTAGGAGAGCTTGTTGACATTTTTCAATCAAAATATTTTCCACTCTCCCTCCAGTTGATGTCTTCTTCTTTTCTCCCCTCCTCCTCCTCCCCTTCAGTTTGGCAGGTGTTGTTTTTTTAAACAATTTATGCACTTTCATTTCTATGTGTTTTTGAAAGGGCAACAAACACCCAAGCATGTTTCTTTCCCTTTCTGCAGGTGGGCAGTGAATATTAACATCAAGAATTCATCTCTCTCCTGTCTTTATTTTATTTATTCCCATCCTTTTTCCCACTGCTTCCCTCCCTCCTGAACTTGTCGAAACTGCTCCAAGCAGGCAAAGGGCAAATCCCAGCTCTCCTCTGGAGAGCTGGAAGCACCCCACTGAGCCAGGCTGGGCCAGTAACCTCTTCTTTCCAGGATAAAAATGGATTCCCTTCACTTCTCCTTCTTAATTTGAGATCCACAGATGCTTGACTGAGGCGCCTCTAACAAGGCATCTTCTCAAGAGTCTGCTGCAGGCTCCCGGCTCCAGGGGGAAGCAGGACTCGGCTGTGAGGAGAAGTTACCTCCAAGCACAGGGATGAGTTCTTGTCAGGAGCAAGCCTGGAACACTGTCCCCTGCAGCTGTTTTCACCTTTTTTGGGTATCCTGAACCTTTTAAAAGCTGTCCCTGGAAATGGGGATACCTGTATTTCACCTGATTTGCATTTCAAAATCACCGTTCACAGATTCCCTTAGCAGAAAAACAGGGATGCCCATTCCCCAGACCAGATAGAAAACCTCAGGATTGCATCTCTTACACAAAATGCCAGAGGAGATTTAATGCTTTACTACCACAGCGTGTGCTCTTGTTCAGCCTAAGAGGCAGCAAATCCCCATTTCCCAGGCAAAGCTCCTCCTGAGCTCCTCTAAGGGCAGGGGAGCTGCTACAACCTCCAAGGAATACTAGGAAGAGCGTGGGATATCAAGAAAAAGCAGTCAAGCTGGACGAGCAGGTATCTGCAGCTCATCTAAAGGACCTGCAGATAAGAGAAAAACAGTGAAAGAAATTTCAAAAGCAGATTAAGGGAGGAAAAAAAAAAGTGCATTTAGCCTCATTTCTAGGCCAGGCCAAAAAATTAGATGTTTGGGAGTGATTTACCCAAGTGTGCTCACTCCAAACATCAGCTTTCCTGGAGCTATTGAACAGTGAAGCAAAGTCAATATACTCATGTAGTTGCCTTTATGGAAGTGTCTCTAGTGTCATTATTAACACAGTCAATACCAGGAACTTTATTTCTTGATTCCCCTGAGGGGGACACGAGTCCCGAGGCGCCCTGGGCGTGAAGCCCATCAGCCTGGAGCTGCAGGGGGGTTCCTGCAGGACTACAAAGGGTGCCTGTGCTCGAGCTGCCCAAGCAGACAGGGTAAACACCCTCGGCCCTAACTATTATAGGAAAGAGTGAGCCCACATGTCCTGACTCACTCCCTGAGGGACACCCAGCAGAGGAGCTTGTGGTCACCCGTGCATCCCTCCTGCCCCACCACTTGCCTTTGCTGTGGCTGCAGCTGGTTCTCTCTGAATGCTGGAGCCTCCCTGACCTCTGCTCCCATGGGATTGCACCCCTCCTTTCCCAAATTCACTGTTGTCTCCTGTTCCTCCTTCTGTGCACCTCCTTCAGGTGTCCCCTCTTCTATGGCAGGGCCTGGTAGTGATGGAGCTCCCTCCAGGGCAGCCCCAGGTTAGGATTAGCCCATTGCTCCCTACTGAAGGTGTTCATCTTGCAGAGGTGTAAAGAACTCCTTGAAAATAATTCAAAGTTAAATATCTAAGCCCCCTTCCTGGTTTGAGCTTCTCCATCAGCCTCACAGTCTCGCCTTGCATGACGGCCATGCAATCACAATGCTTCCAGCTTTGGCACAGGGATGGGACAGAAACTTGTATGTGTATGTATGTGTGCAGAGGAAAGGGGAGGACCAGGATGAGGAGAAAGGATCAGGGAGCAGTGCAGCAGATTTGTGCCAGCAAAGGAAGTTTTTCCTCTCTGTCACCTTCATTCCTGTTTAACTCCCCCCAGCCCCTCACCAGCCACCAGCTGAAGCCCAAAACAGCTTTGAGTGTTCAGGCTGAGGGAACAGAAACCTGAGAAGCACAAATATTGGGGTAAACAGAGAAGAAATCTCCTAAAATTATTGCAAAAAGATCAGCTACTATTGAATTTAGAATAGATATTGCTAATGAGAATTGCCTGGGCAGGCTGTACAGATTACTAGAAAGTCCCTTCCATACCTCACCCTTAGCCTGACTATTTCAAACCCCCTCTGTCCACTCCTGAGATACCCCTCGACTGCCCCTGCTGGCAGGACATCTGCCAGGGGAGGATGATAAGACAAAGAAGCCACCATAAATCACAGCTGCTAATTGCAAAGCCGTGTGTATCTGTCCTTGCCCTTTTGTGCCGTCGCCTTCAGTCCACGGCTTGCCCATCCGATCCGTCTCCCTGTCAGTCCTGCTCCTTCGTGTCTCTCTGTGCTGCTCCCCTTTATGCTCTGAGGCACAGCCTCTGCTTCTTCATGATCAGCTTGATTCCCTGTGTCTTCGTTCTTGAGCACTCCCAGCCCCTTTGCCAACTTGTTCACTCCTTTTATATTTCTCTTCTTCTTCCTCGAGCATCATCACCCTCCTTGTTTCCCTGCTTGCCTCTCTGAACAGACACACATGATGTGTTTTGCTGTTGCCATGCTTTTCAGACATAAACTAATTATGGTCTCCAAGCCAGAGGGTCAGCAGTAGGATCCTTATTTTTGCAGCCCTCAGTCCCACTATGTCAATGCAGACACAAACATGAAAGACGAAGGCCTTTCAGAGAGATGGTCAAGCCCAGACACCAAAACCCTGTAAAACCAGTATAAAAGGCTGGTTCTTACCATAGAAGCATTTCATATGTCAGCATATGCTGCTCCCAGTGCTTGAGAGAAAAGCCACGTCAGCTGCACTTTAATGTCAGGAAATATTCACGAGGTAAAACTGCCAACCTGCCAACCTTTGGGTCATCTCCTCATCCTTAAAACATTAGCCAGCCTCCAGATTTCCAGGAATGGGTTTTTTACCACCCAGAAAAGTGTTGGGAGACTACAAGAGGCCGTAGTTTTACATTCAAGTGATTTAGGAAAAATATCAGGAATAGATCCCAGGGAGAGAAGGAAATCCCTTAGGGATTACTAGGAGCCAGTTTAGAGCTTTCCTGGTGGAAAAATAAATTGCTGGGCAAACCAAGATCTGACGGTCTCTGAGGCAGTGTTTGACTACCTGCAGAAAACTATCCTTGATATTTTCTGTCAGTGCTTTGTTCCAGCCTGAACTGCCTCCACCCAAGCAAAGTTGTTCCATAGGTTTCAAACACTGAAAATTTGTAGGGAAAACAGGGTTAAAATATTTCAGAGGACAAAGCAAACCAGGAAAGTCCTTCTGTGAGCCAAATACCATTATTTTTTGTGGAGACTTCTGGACTGTGGGACCCTAGCATTAGCAAATCTTGTTAACAATTTGCTTGAGCATTTTTGTGAGGCACCAGAAGAATGGGTTACGTGTCTTATTGATTTAATGACAACTATCGCTGCTGGGAATTGATGCTTTCATTAGAGAAAGCAGGTTAGCAACAGACTTGTGAATGTCTGGCCAACTCAGGAGGTGGCAGGGAACGAATGGTTTCCCCTATTGAAATAAAACTTACAGGCAAGGTGTAATGCAGGAAGGCTCCGCTAGAATCACAGAGCTGTAACACAGCTCTGGTTCACTGGATTAAAAAATCCCATAGTTGCTGAAACGCACCAAAGATTATGATTAATATATCATCCCTTTGGGAAAGAGCAGCGAAATACCTGATCAAAGCTAGTACTGTTTGCTGAATATTTGCATTTGAAACCCTGGCAATAGGACTCAGTTTCCCCACGCTGGAAATCTTTGGCTGATGATGCCAAATGTCTTGGATGGCGATTCCTAGAAAAATACAGGCAACGTGAGGCAGAGAAGGCTTCCTCATTGGATAAAAAGTCAGGAAGGAAATCAGAATCACAGCAGGGTTGAGGTGGGAAGAGACCTCTGGAGGTCACCTGGTCCTGTACTGTCTGCAAATTCCCCGTGGATGCATCCCTATTCTATCCCTGAGGTCCTTAATGGAGGCATGAGGCAGCACGGGCCCCACTGTCAATCCGTGGCTGCAGCATTTGCCCCCGAATGGGCTTTGTGCCACCAACCACAACCCTCTGGACCCAGACATTCAGCTGCTTTCCAGCCCACCCCGCCATCCTCTCCTCTCCTGTCACCTGCACTTTGTCCAGGAGGATGTCATAGGAGGCAGTGTCAAGTCCTTGCTAAAGCTGAGGTAAAGAACGTCCACCACTCCAACCGCATCCCCCCAGCCACCTCCTTTGGGTTGGTTAAGCACATTTTCCCCCTCACCTTTCCCTTTTCCTGCTGAAATAACAGCAGGGCCCAAGGATGTGGTATTTTAAGAGAACAATGAGATTAAGAGACAGACGCTAAGTGTTCACAGCGCTTCTGACAGAGATAAACTGCAGCATCAGTCTCTATCAGATGGAGAGCACAGACCCTGTGCTTCAGGGGAGAGGCTTAATGATTTAATAGAGCTTTCCCACCTCTCACTAGCGAGGTCCAGCCCTGCACACAAATATGTGAGCACCAAGGGGAGACAATCCAAAATGTGGATAAATCATTAGAAGCCCTCACTCATGGTCTCAGCACTGAAGACATTACTTGGGCATGTTTCAAGCAAGAAGCAGAGCGGGTTTCCCTGTGCCAGGTTGTGTCCCACATCTCCTGGAGGAGGGTGGATACCTCTCTTCATTCTTTCTACTGCCTCTGGGACTACAGCCTGTCTTTTCTTTGGTGTTTCAGGCTTTTTAGCAGGCACTTAAGTGTTCATGTGAGTGTACAGTGATCACGCTCATGGTGGGAGGGGGGGGTCAAAGAATTTTCTGGATTCTGCTTCCTCACTGTCTTTTTTTTCTGTCTGCCTCCCTCTCCACCTTGGCTTTCTGTTCCCCAATGGAGCTGCTGCACGTTACCCTACCAAACAAGCACAGCTCAGCTCTGCAGGTTGTCCTCCATCTGCAGCCTCCACTCCAACACTCGATCGGGTGGAAACCTCTAACCTTCAACTCGATGGGAAAGGAAGGAAGAAGAGAAGCTTCCATGTGGCTGCGTGTGGTGCAGCATCTACCACGATTGCTAGGGAACAGGGTCATATCTCTGGCATCCTCGCTGACTCCATTTCTGAGGAGGGATGTCCTCTGCAAGCTCCATCTTCCTGCACAATGTGTTTCCAGAGGTTTTGCCCACTGAAGGCTGATGTTTAAGCATTTAAATATGTGGATCCAACGAGACCTATCAAGTTTTATCCACAAGGAATAGGGAAGTTTGTGATGGTACCACTGCTCTATTTCCTCTTGACTCATTGACATGTATTTACCATGGCAGTTAATACTCATGGGGTTTAGCTCGGTGAAATGAAGAAAGAGAAATGGAGAAGGACATAAGTAAATATCAAGTATACCGACTGGGAGAGAGAAAAAGTCCTGAAAATGCCATGAAACCTGCCAGACATCCTTATTGCTGCCATTGGGAATAAGATTGTTTTCAAGTACAATGACAGCAAATAGTTCAAAGAAGGAAAACAAAGATGATTTCAATGACCCCCTAAGAAATCTTCCTCCTTGCTATGTGAAGCTTCACCTCTTCTGATTATTTTTTAACACCCTGCTTAGACCACTGTACTGATTACGAAATTAAGTTGCTCCTCTGAAATCAGGATGTCTACACTAAGTAACAGCCAAGGAAGCTCTAGTCCCAAATCCCACATGAGAAGCTCTGGCACCCACAAATTTCACAGGATTTTTGGGTGCTCACCGCCTCCCAGGCAGGATGTGTCCTCAAATGACTGAACTGAGAAGAAAAAGATGGAAAAAAAGTCCTCTCAAAAGTAAAACACGCTTCTGATGCAAAATTAGCATTTGGCAGAGAAGTGACTCATGGTGACTGAGGGCTTCGTGCAGCCCTTCTCTGAAGCATCCAGGATCTTTTTCTGGCTTGTGATTCACCAGAAAGTGGTAGATGAGCACATCTTGACCTAAGCAAAAACTGAGGGTGTTACAGAAGAAGATGAACGTCTCTTCTCTGCTCTCTGAAATGGTGCTGCTGGCAACTCTGTGATGCCAGGAAGAGGGACGACAGCATTTCCAGGGATGGGTTAAAAGGCAGAAAGCCTCATTTACAGTGGATTGTAAGTCTTTGGGAAGCCTGACGGTGAACTAGTGGTGGATTCCACTGTACACAGAGAAGGATCCTCTGTGGGAGGGGGACATGTCAGCTCTTCTGAGGACCTCATGCCATTTATTTATTGCAGGACCCCATGTTTTGGCACATTTTCCAAATGCTCTTGTGACCCACAGCCCCTCCCAGTGTCCAAAAATTCCATCTTCAGGCTCTTCACAAAGACCCTTCAGACTCCTTTGAGAAGAACCTTTGGGAGTGGGAATCAGGAAAGCACCTGAGCACCATCCTAGACCCCTTCTCTACACTTCCCCTTCAGACACAGCCTCGCATCAGCGGCACTGGGTGCAGCAAAGACAGAATTTTATCAACACACCACCCAAATTGCTACAGGACAGAAGCAAGGAGACATCTATAAGACATCTATATGTGTTTACTGAGTGGAGCACATATATAATTAATTTAGGTTAGAGTCCAGCTGCATGAAATGGGGCAAGCACGACACCTCCAGCTCCACAATGTTCTGGCAAAACCTTTCTGGCCAAGGCAGGGCACAGTGTGGAGCCAACAGGCACATCTGGCTGTCCAAGCACTACGCTGATGCCCCAGGTATTCTTGTGCTTTTTGCAGCAGGGGGTGATTGCAGGAGCCCTAGCTGTCCAGGGAGGGAGAGGCAATGAAATACATTTTGTTTGTAGTTGGATTAGCTGGGTTTACTGATGGCTAAGGTGAAAACCCCAGCCCTTCTTCTGCTTCTTGTTTCATAACTATGCCCCTTGTCATACTTTGTTTCTACATCTCTCTTAATTATTTTTTAATCCAGATGACTCCCCACAGCAAAGTCCCTGAGTCAAGCAGTCTCTTATTCTGTAACACAGAGAAATAAATGCTGACAATGATCTTTTTTTCTCCACATCAAGTAGAATTAAGTGCCAGCCTTTGTCATGACTACAAAATATTCTCTCTCGGCAGAGGATTCCCTTTGGATAAATGCTAATCACGAAATAGCACCTTCCCAAGCATCCCTCATTAACTATCTCCCTGGTCAAAATTTCCAGGACCTTCCTACTGCAAAAACACAGTGACACTGATGTCATGGTTTAACCTGAGCTCATCTTAAACAATCTGAATTGGGCTTTGTGGGAAGGGTAGCCACGACTACAGAGCAATACTGAGGGTAAACACGTGAGGTGGTGGATGTTAGCTGAGCTCTGTTGGATGGCAGCATCATGCTACAGGCACTTGAGGGATGCCCAGGCGAGTGGCTGGGTGTGCCATTCCCCATGGCTCCAGACATCCAAGTGCAAAGTCCTTTTTTGCCACTTGTGTTGTGAATGCAGGCAAGAGCAAGTGATTTCAGGCTTTTGTGCTTCCCTTCCCTGGGCTTTCCTTGAAAAGGAAGGTGAAAATTGCTTCCTCCATGCTGCTCCTGAAGGGAATCTGAGCAGGAGCCCTTTTCATAAGGATGCTTTGCTGTAGGATCATCCACCTGCCCTAAGGTACCTGCTGAACCTTTTTGTCGAGCGGCAAAAGAGCGATGCAGAAGTGATATGGGGCCAGCCATGCAGACCTGAGCACAAAATGCTGCCTTGGGGAGGCTGCTGCCTTCAGCAACAAAGACAAGGGGGAAAAAAGGAGTAGAATTCAAATCCCGCCATTGCTCTTATGGTAATCAGCATGGCATTATGCAGAATGATTTGTAATTTTACACTGACAGCTATTATCTTCTGGCAGCCGGCATGACTTGAACAAATGTCTGACGTTGCAAGGGGCTGGGGGTTTGTGCCTGTGACAAGAACCTCGGCTCAGTAAGGAGCCCAAAGAGAGGGAGACACTGCTCTGCAGTCCTCATTTCAATCCTGGCCTACGGATCAGGGAATTCTTCCCTGGTGCCTGTGGTGGTGCTGTGATGTCAGCCTCACTTGAAATTCCTTTTGCAGAGCAATACAAGAAACACAACCTGTGGACTTTGCTTTTAACATCCTCCTTTTCTGCTGGTGGAAAAGTGTCCGGAATGAGAGGAGATGCAGGGATAAACCCTACAGCTTGACCCAGCATGGCAGATTTTGAATAAGAAATGTCAAAGTAATATCCAAGCTATTACTTGGGCAAAAACTTTAAATTTTTTGATGCCTTCTAGATAGGCAAAGCAGGCAGCAAGTGCCTGGGTAATAAGGGATCAAGTAACTCTTCAGCTGTACAGGTTCACATGAAATTGTCTAATATTCCTTACAACTCACAAAGCAAAGGAAGCAGGATACAGAAAATGAGAAATACTCCATTTTGCCTTGAATTTGTTTGTCTTTTCAACTGAATGTCTCAGAAATCCAAATCCAGTGACTGGGAGAGCTTCAGCCTTATGATCTGTCTGGTCCTGGACACTGAAGAGGATCAAACACAAAATGGGACGAGGCTCCAGACCTGGAATGCTCCAGTTCATGTTCATTCACAATATTAATATTTCTTTTGCCATCAGGTTTTGTTCATTCAAGATGCCTGGGTAGCTCAGGCCCTCCCACCAACCACAAGAATACCCTGCCAATCCACAGGGATTTCCTATACTGCTATTTTAAGAAAAAATTTAGAATTTTGAATCAATAAAAACTGCTTAGGTCAGAGTTCCATCTGTGATAAGCCTGGCTGGTTTTCAATCAATCTCTTCATTAAATTTTCATGTCTTGACAGAAAATTAGTAAAAAGGAGGATTTTTTATTTTGTAGGAAAAGGTTTTGCCTTTCAAGCAAAGCAGATATAATTTGTCCAAAGTTGATCCACGCTTACAGAACTTCTTTGGCTTCTGTGAATATTTTTAGTTTTTGTCTGGCTACTTTTGATGGTTTATTTAAGGTGTTGTTGGCACAAGTGGGAGATTTCTGGGAACTTTTTAAAAGCTTTAAAGTTTTTTTTGCTTTTATTCTGGAAGCTTTTGTGTGCCCAACAGCTGACAAGCTGTTTCCAGCTCTAGTAGCTTGTCCAATAAAATATATTAATGTTCCCTACGGCCCTGATACATCTCTGTGATGCTCAGAAAAATAGAGGGCTGCAATTCCCACCTCAAAGCCTCTCACCAAGTACTCTGCCTGATATGTAAAAACCCCAGTGTCCTGAGGCATTGGTAATATAAAGTTGAGGTTATATAATGCACCATCCCCTTCAATCCTGATCGGGAGAGATCCAAGGTCATTTCCCTGGTAACTTCAGGAGACTTTGGCACAAATCCAGGGCTTCTTTTTTTATAATTACAAGCCACTTTTGAAAATCGTGCTTGATACCACCCAAATTTCCTCAACCCAAAGAGAGATGTTTTTCAAAATTTTTCCTTGCTACGCTTTTTTCCCCCCAGATGCTCCTTTTTTAGAGTGAGGAGGTGTTGGCATCTCTTTTGAGGTGTTTCATGCTGTCCAGCACATGAGATCCAATAGGAGGTGACACACTGGTCCCTCAAAGCAGAGGGACAGTTCCCCCAGGTGGCTCTGGCACATCTGGCTGGGATTTGGTGCCCAGTGGCCCTTTTGATCTAAAGGTAAGTGAGCCTTGCCAGCTGGTAGATAAACATCAAACCAGCCTCGTCCAGGTAAAGCCATTTTTACTTATTCCAAAGATGTGGCTGCCCTCCTCAGTGGGCACGGCTCCACAGCCCCTCCATTCCCCTCCTTCCCAATCCCTGGCTGGGCCTTGGGGTCCTTTAATGCTTGAGATCTTCCTTTTAATCTCAGGTTTAGCCGTGAGAAGAGTAAACTCTTTGCAGCCTGAGTGGAGCCAGCCAGGAGCTACTCCCCAAGAAACATCTCATCCTTTGTTTTGCCCGGCAATGTTATCTAGGTCATTGTTTTACCTTTCCTGCTCAGTCCCACTCGGGGTGACTGAAACCACATAGAAACCATAAAATGGGGAGCTCCCACTTTTCACGGCCCATCTTCACCCATTCTTTGGATGCTCACCCCACCTTCTCCATCCGAATTCCCACCACACTGAGAGGTCCTGAGATTCCTCACTTCCTCACGGCAGTGTCTCACCAATCCCCCCACGGGTAGGATTTGCTGGGGTCACTCTGCACAGAGAAAAATGGCCAGATCCTCATCCCACTATGACACCTGGTGGGCAGTGGGGTGTCCCTCAAACACCTGAACGCTGTCTCTGTAAAGAAATCAACCCCCTAAGGCTCAGCTGTAACAGCGAGCAGGTCTGTATGAAAAAAAAAAAAAAAATAAAAATTCAAAGAGAGTTGACTTTTATCTCCCCACTCAGCTCTGTGTTTACCTCTGAACATCAGCACTCATAACAGGACTGTGTTTCAACGTAACACACACTCCCCTTAGATAATTACTCTTAATTGCTGGTGTTGGTGGCTCAGACGTCTGCCAGGCTCCACCACGATTCCGCCTGCAGTGCTCAGGAGCCGAGCAGGGCCACCACGCGTGGTCCAAGCTGCATCCCGAGCATGCCCGGTGCCACTCACACCCCCTCCCTGCTCCCTTGGCCGCTCTGGGAAAATCAAAAAGGCCCGGGATCTGTTCCGGTAGGATGCAGAGGTCTGCCCCAGCACGCAGGCCAGTA
Source organism: Pachycephala philippinensis (assembly GCA_013397055.1). NCBI lineage: Eukaryota > Metazoa > Chordata > Aves > Passeriformes > Pachycephala > Pachycephala philippinensis. The sequence goes on from VWZT01006446.1 coordinate 31,268, forward strand.
GTTATCTGCGAAGTGCCAATAGCCCCTTTCATCTCGGCCAATTAACTCCGAAGGATAAAGATGGTGATGGAGCCGACAGCAGCTGAGTTTATCACAGCTTTCAATTTAGAAAAAACAACCCGCTAATGTGTGCTCTGAGCAGATGGATGTCACACAAACCAGGGTTTCAGGAAGCATTCCCGATTTTTCCAGACTTCTCTTCTTAAGGCCTTCCCATTGCCTTTTCTGAGCTCCAGGGAGATAAGCAAGGGCCAAAGAGGGATGGTAGGGGAGCAGCAGCCAAGGCAAGGTAGGGAGGACTGGCTGGAAACCCTCTGACCCAGGATGGGGAGCACTGAGGCTGGTGTAACTTCGGCCCCGTGGGGAGCTGCAACAGATAACCCTCCCCCATCAGGAAGGGATTTGCACCTGGAGCCACTGTTCCTGGGCTCACACTGCTTTTCTCACCTGGAAAATGCCCTCCTCGAGGGAAGGACCCCACAGAGCTTTATGAAGGCAGTAGTCTGACCCCAGGACATAATTGAGATGCCAGATTTGCAACAGCCTCTAACACAAACATTTTGTTAATTGCTCGAATGGAGTATGAAAAGAATCACTCCTTTTCTGTCTTATTTTGAAGCCCTTTGCTTGTTCTTACACAGTTTCTGAAATGCCCAACCCTGCAGGAAGTTTAACAAGGGCTTGGTGTTCTGCCCTTAGGGTATGAATCAGTGTGAGTGGGCACAGGATAACTCAGCCTGTCTGCTCACTTCAGGATCTGCTCTTTGCACGGCACCAGAAACAGGGCTTTATTGCCATATAATCCTTCATTCCTGAAACTGTCTACTCTGAAATATCAAGAGATAAATACTAATTTCAGTGATTCCCTAAGCCACACTCGCAGAACTTGTTCACAGTGTTTATCTCTATCATTTCAGCTAAAAGTTGTTGTAATACTTCTTCTTGGTAATTATTTGAAAAAGCCATTGTAATGTGCCACCTGCCCCTCTGCACAATGTGCCTGTCCCCTTCTTTTACTGGCAGCTACAGGAGCCAGATGCCAAGGTGAGGAAGATAATTCCCCCATGGCAAGGAACATCTGGCTCTTTGGCAAACTCCAAAGACCATTGTGTAAACCAAGCTCTCTGGTGTGGATTCTGGTTGTACAATGAGGTTGTACGTGAGCTGGCACAAAAAGCTTGCTATTCCAGGCACCTCCTGTCTTCAGGTGACTTTTGAATGTAGAAGATTGGTTGCTTTGCCCGAAAGACCTGGTTTCTTGAAAGCTTCTTACCTTATCTATGCTGTCCTTGTTTCTCAGCTGAACCCTTTGCTAGCCTCAGACCTAACCACATTTCTGCTATGCACAGTGGCTTCCTTTTTCCTTGGAAAAGGTTTATGCACTGACCTTTTCCCCACACAGCTCACTTTTGCCTTCTGTTTGGCTCACCCAACTTCAAGCAGTTCTCTGAAAAACATAAAGAAGGAGTTTTGTCATCCTGGGTTGTCTCTGTAGTCGATGCCCCAGAAGACAGAAGAGGCATTTCTCCCAGCAGGAGTTACAGCTGGGCACGATGGTGTTCTCTAGGTCTTTCTTTCCATTTGAATGACTATCGTCCTATTTCAGGCAGCTTATGCAATGATATGCAAGGTAGCTTAGAGCTGACTTGTAATTCACTTCTGCTATGATGATACCAGAGGTGATTTGTCCAGGCATCACTCGGATGATGTGGGCCATGGGGCAGGGTGGGTTTCTTCAGGTCCCAAACCAGAAGGATTTTGTGGAATCTGCTTTGAGAGTGAATTTATGGGTATAAAAGAGCCAACAGCCACATGAGGTGCAAACGCAGTGAAGAAAGTAGCCTTTGACTAGTGTTATTTTTTTGGCTGGTGAAAAATATTCCTCCTGTCTTCTATCAAGTGCACCGAAATGACTACATTAAATTAAATAATTTCCTCCTCTTTTTTTTTTTTTTTTCTTAAATATCCAGTGTTTTGTTTCATATAGTAACATTTGCTATAGTAGAATGTCAAATTATTGTGGTAGAGCTAAACTACTGTGGCTTGAAGAGTTTTGCAATAATATGGGGTTTTATATTAGACAAACATGGAGATTTTGGTTAGTCTGAGGTAGCAGCAAATGAGGCAGAAATAAAAAACTTGGAAAGTTAAAAGACTGCTCTCTGTTTGGTTTGCTACTTACGTAGGAAGCATTCTTGATTTTACAGGAAACTTACTTTATGCCCCTTCTTAAACTGATGCTGTGCTTTGCCAGGACCTGAAATGTAAAAATTAAAAATAATGGACTGCCTGCATCAATTATGAAACATTTACACCTTGAATGCATCTTCTTTCTATTATTAATTGTCCTTTTCCCAGTATGGATTGTGAAAAATGGGCTGCTTTGAAAACAGTCTTCCCCAGCCTCCTGATGGAAGGAGGGAGGGATGACAGACATGATTTGGTTCTACACCTTGTTGCTCCTGGGCCACCTTTTGCCTGTTCCTTCTGCCTGCAGGAGAGGAGAGGGGTCCAAGAGCACAACTGCCAGGCCAGAAGTCATGGTTTTCACGAGTTCCATCCCCAAACCCACTGAGATGTTCATGCAGAAGGGTTCCTCCCTCCGGACCTTAATTTCATCAGCTCTAGGTGAGCAAACAGAGAGGGACCACCAGGTCCCTGTCATTGCGGTGGGCAACAGCCCCAGGAGACCAGGTTAGCTCAAAGCTGGACCTGGAATAGCTGCTCTTTGAAAATGGCCATGCATTAAGTGTCTGAGTGGAAAAACTTTACTAAAAGGTGCATTGTGCTGCCTAAAAATAACTACCACATCTTTGTCCAAACCACATCCCTCCAGAGGGCTCCGGTATTAAAGCACATTTGGACCTAAGAGGAATCCTAATCAGGGAGACATTTTGCTTTGGCCGCAGATCTCTCTGAAGTCGCTGGGAAGCATCTGCAGAGGCGCTGGGAGGACTTGGCTGTCACCCATGCCTACGCACTGCAGCAGCGAGCTGGCTCTTGGAATGGTTTCCTTTAATTGGGGTGATCGCTCACATGCAGAGGAGCAAATTAAAATCCTGGGAGCTTGGCTACACAGAGAAGCTCATGGCTGCCCGGGGAAGGCTGAGGGACTGACACGGAACTGTGGGCTCCTTTAGGTTGGAATAGGACTTTAAGGTCATTGAGTCCAACCATGAATGCAGCGCTGCCAAGGCCACCACTGAACCGTGTCCCCAGGTGGCACACCTACACGTCTTTTAAATACCTCCAGGGATAGTGACTCCACCACTTCCCAAGGCAGCCTGTTCCAGTGCTTCCCTAGAAGCTTCTCCAAACCCTTTCCCAGCTTACTGACCTTCTCTGGACACGCTCCAGCACCTCAATGTCTTTCTTGTAGTGAGGGCCCCAAAACTGAAGACAGGATTTGAGGTGCAGCCTCACTTGTGCTGCATAAAGGGGACAATCACTGCTCTGGTCCTGCTGGCCACACGATTTCTGAGAGCAGGAGGTATCACTTGTCACCCCACCCCCTGCCCCATAGAAGAAGCTCCCCTCCAGACACCGTGTTTGCCTTTTCAAGGGTGTTTGTCTGGAGGGAAGAGGCTCCCCAGAATATGGTGTCTTACCATGGGCTGTCCCAGCATACTTTGGGGAGACCACGACCTGCCACGCTGAGCCTGTGCCTACAAACTCACTTCCCATCTGTCTCCCCTGTCAGCAGGATTCCTGTACCTTCCCCCCAGGTAGATGGATGGGATTTTGGATGGGAAGGGAGAAGGTCCAGTTGAATCCAACAGATCCCCTTCTTCCTTTACCCTCACCCTACCAGGGCTGTCCTTTGTGGAGCTCAGCTTTTCTCCTTCCATGATAGCAGACATTTCAAACACTATTTAAAAAAAATGAAAATAAAATTGTCCCAAAACTCTCTCACTCCCCAAAGCTCCTCTTTTTCTTTTCCCAGCAACTTTATTTCTTTAAATTTAAGATGGTGCTGGTCACCTTTGCTCCAAAAATACACAAAGCTGCTGCATAACTATTTTCCAAATAATTAATCTTTCCAGTGGAATAACTTAAAGCCTCACATTTCCTGTTATGTTACACAGCTGCAATTTGTAACAAGAGATCCCGCGCAGAGCTACGTGGGCAGAGGGCCAAGGACGTGGCGCTTTACCTACACAAGAGCCCTACATAAATAATCCTTCCCTGCATGTTAAACAGTTAGGTACTGTTCAGTTCAAGAAAAAAGGGAGAGGGAAAACAAAAGCCTTTCTTTTGGTTGTCATTTCACAGTTTGGAGTTAAATTTTCAGTGGTAATCTCTTTTGTTTTGTAAGCTTTGGGGGTTGGGAATGCCCCTTCTCAGCTGCCAGGGACATACATGCTCAGTTCCACTACCAATAGCTGTTTTATTGATTAATTCCCATGTCACACAAATATTTTGTCTGCCTTAAAGCTTACAGCCTCGTGTATAACTGGGATGTCGAGATATGCCAAGTATAAGCAAAGTAATCCTTACTTCTCTGTCCAAAACCAGGTTTGGGTGGAAATCATGGGAGATGGCCAGGAGATAAGGGATGTCACTGGATGGGACAGCCCTTGGAGGGCCACTGGAGCCAGGCATAAATCAGAGCCACCCTGAGATGGCAAGAAAGGATGCCAGGAGCTGCACTGGTCCCCTGCCAGCTGCAGCATGGGGACAGCCCTGAGGTGATATAAAGCCTCCCTTGGCAAACCTTCGTCCCTCCTCTGCCTGGCACAACATGCAGCTCCCATCAGGCTGGAATGTGGGGGTCTGGCCTCCCAAACTCACTGAGTGCTTCTTGTCATGTGTGTTTTACATATCCATAATAACAGCATCATATGTACTGTGGGGCGAGTGCGGGGCTTAGCTGAAGTAGTAGCAGTGTTTATGGGAGTTATAAATCATCATCAGAATCATGCTTACTGCTATTATACTCTCAGGATAACAGCGAGAAGGGCTGGGACATGGCATAAATCAGTTGTAAATTGTTGTCTTATCAAATTGAGGGAAAGGATTTCAAAGGCTTTCAGCAAAAGCACATAAGCATGGTGTGCACGCTCACGGGTCAGCCTCCTGGTTTCATCCCTAAAGATACAGGTACGAGCTTGGCAGAAGTTTGCTGTGGGATGGGAGAGTCTGAAAGCATCTAAACCAGTTCATCACTTAACCTCCTGTGCTGTCAGAGGGATTTTAGGCATCATTCACTTCCAGACCTCTAAATACACTCAAAGCATCTAACCTGTGATTAATGGGACTAACGTTAGGGAGGTGGGATGGACTGGAGGATGTGTCCCTTGTAAGAGCAGGTGCTGCTGCTTGCCTCCTCTTTTTGGTGAGGAGATGAGGGTCTGAGTGCACTCTGTAAAAATCACAGTTCACTCAGCCCAGCGAGGCAATGAGCCAGGAAAAATTACTTCCAGCACCTCCAAATTTGAAGGATACTCCTATCTGTTTTGGGGGGTACCATGAGATTTCCAGGTGATAGAGTGGTCTTGCTGGGAGGAGTGAGTGAGGAGACTGCAGGCTGTGGTTTCCCTTGGCCCTACCCATGGCTTGTGCTCACACTGATGGGATTTACCCCGGGTGATGGAGAAGAGCCTGGTGCCCATGTCAGGACCAGTCCCAGCTGGTCAGGTCTGCTGCCCTAGTCACGTCAGACACATCAGCTGCAATAAACCTTCAAAAGGGAAACAATTTGAAATTAGGCAAACATGAGAACAGCTTCCAAAAGGCATGAAAATTAGCTCATTTCATGCTTAGAATAACCCCATTACCTCAATATCCTGAATGAATTATGCGAAACTTCCCATGCACACACATATACACTCACACACACAAAATCCCCCTTTGGGCTAGTTAACAACAGTGAGAAATTTCAGAAGAAGCAGCTCCTGAAAAGAGGGAATTTGAAACAAAAGTGTCCTTTGGAGCAGAACTACAAAGTGTATATCATCATGCTTTGATATTTAGAATGGCAATTGTTCTCCTTATTGTGAAATATATTTCTTTTGTTCCAACAAATTAGTGAAAAAAGCTTAATCTTGTGCATTAGGAAACTTCTCAAATTAAGACCTCTTTGAGACACTGATCAATGCAGTGGTGAGGAAGGCCAAGAGGAAAAAAAAAGCAGCTCAGATAGGGAAGATTATTTCGTTCCTGAAAGAGAGGGCTATTTATTGTAAGCAAGGATGGGGGGAGCTTACGCTGATTATGAGAAATGATGTTTGTGACTTAACTTCTCCTATGTGAGAGCAGAGCTGGGGGTTTGCACCCAGGTAAAGCAGCTGTAGAGGTAATTGTGCTTCCAGAGTGTTTAATGTTCTCCTCACACTGTGCTGTCAAACTCCGCGCATCTTTAAGAGCTTAAAAAGCTGTTAGTGAACTTTTTTATTTCAAAGCACAGCATAAAATGCTGGACTCACATGAAATCCTTGCCTTTTCCTTGTGTCTGCTTTTAGCTGCTTCTCCACATGTGACTAAACCATGAGTCCACTTTTTTCATCAGAGTGATCCAAAAGAATGCATGTCACCTGGAAATGACTTTGTGTCAGCACAACTCTTATCAGACATCAGAGAATCCCTACCAGCAAACTGGCCCAACCCTGGGAAAACTTCTACCCTTTCTTGCATGGAAGAGACACAAATCTAGGGTCAGATTGGATATACTTTTTCCACCACTTGCAGAAGTTTGGATATTTTCTCCCAAGTTTGAAGCAGTGGGTGGCAAATCTTGGAGAAGAAATGGAAAGGACATGATGGGAGATCATATATTGCTAGGGAAAGGAATGTAGCAGGAAAGCTGATGAATTGGTGAAAAGAACAACCAAGCAATCAAAAAGTAAAATAAACTTACAGAAACATGGAGAAGTTCCAGTGGAAGGGGAAAGAGAAACAATCTGGGAATGCCAGGCAGCAATGTGGGCAGTATATTTAGCTAAGCCACCGACACTGGTGGGAAAAGTGACAATTGCAAGGTTTAGGTCTTAATCCAACAAGGGAATTTCAGCATGGGCTTATTTTTAGACATGTGAGTAATCCTCATGATTTCAGTTCAGAAAGGTAGATCCCAGCTCGTGTCATCCTGTTGTCAGTGTGGACCTCGCTGTTAGGAAAAAAATGTTTTAAACCTCTTTTAAGTCACATTTTATTTTTCCCCGTGAAAAAAATATACATGCCCAAATTTATTCAGATTAATAAGGACATGGAGGTGGCTGTTTTGGGCTGGGGAAAGAGGGTTTGAGGTTTCCTGCGGGCTGAGACAGGTCTGCCTGGGGAGGCTGCTCCTGCTCCAGTTGTGTTTTGCTGAGAGCAGGCAGAGCCGGAAAAGCAGAGTGATGGAGACACTTGTGGCATGATGATGGAGTGAGCAGCAGGACACAGGACCCAAGACATCACATCCTCAGGAGTGGGGCTTGTTTGGTGTGGAGAAAACAGGGCAGGTCACAACTGTGTCTACCCCAGGCCCTTGCAACCTGTACAGGACATGGCTTGGAAAGATGGAAAGGGAAACAGAAGAGCACATCTGAGGGGGAGCCTGACTCGAACATTCAGTGCACAATTTATTATATTTACATTTTGGATGAGATAATATTATTATAGTAATTTATTGATTGTTTCCAAGCTCACTGTCTCCTCTTAAAAGTCAGACTAGACAGAATTTTCATATGAAGTATTTTATTCACTGGATTTTAGGGTGTTTTTTTTGGAGGGGGAGGCAGGATTGCTAGTTCTTTCTGCATCCATCCTTTTAAAATGTGCTCTCAACAACAAGTGTTTTGAAGCTTTCAGACACTGAAAAAACAGTGATACTTGGAGTCACTCAGCTTCAAGTGAGCTGTTCCTATGTGGAGATGGTCCTGCTCTCTCTCAGTGACATTTTATCACTTGCTGCAAGCACTGCAGCGTTCCCCTGACACAGCAAAGCCCACCATGGGCTGTTCCTTATGTGCCAGTGATCTCCGCTGATACCAGAAAGATTAACCACAACCTCATCATTCCCTTTTTGTGCTGGGCTTTGTACTGGTAAACCTGATGGCTGTTGAAATAGCCACAGAAAACCACGCCTCCTCCTGCAGAGGCTGCACTTAGCCAACTGCACACTGCTCCAGAGCTTCAACGTCTTCAGGGAATTTAAGAAATCAGGATGTCTGAAGGGGTCTTCAGTTGCTGGATGCAGTGTGATGTCACGGAGAGATGGTTCCTCCACTGGAAATTGATGTGGCACTTGTGGGCCCCATGGAGAGCCCCAAATCTGGGAAAAATTGCCACCTTCCTTGAAAACGAGCACATCCCAAGGCATTGGCTGATCAGAAAGACCTGCCTGTGTCAGTCTGGCATCTTCAGCCTAACAGGTTGGTTTTTAGCAAATAGACCCATATAAGAAGAATTTGTCAGCAGGTTACTCTGCTTCTTTCCATTGGATTGATGTGACCAATTTCAATAATGTCCCGTAATTTAAAATTTATTTTGGAAGAGGGTTGAAACCAGTGACATTTGGCTAGTCCATCCTCATCCTTTTATCAGTGACATTGTGAGTCATTGGAATTTAGGAAGTTGGGAAAAGATAAGGAGAACTCTATTAACTGGGCTCCCAGAAATATACATCAAATTGCATCCAAGTTTGCCAGACCTTCCAAGGAGGAATTAAGGAATACAAAACAGATGGAGAAATGACTGATATGAAGCAGGTCAGATGCTCAGAAAATATAGCAGTGTTGCAAAAAAAAAAAAGGATGGGGGTGAAATAACTGGAGTCTCATTTTAATCAGTATAAAATTTCATCCCCATGATTATGCAAGCATTTTAGACTGTCTTAGATACAAGTTCTGTGGAAGGAGTGCTTTATCATACTGTGCTGCTATGGGGTTGAGAGCAGGAACTCAGGAAAGCAAGGTCCAGGTCCTTTATCACCCCAGCCCTGAAGTCTGGTTTAGACAGCAATGGTTTAAAAAGACCAGGGAGGAGCAGCAGCTTTATTTACGGGAGGGTTCTCACCATGGTGTGGAGTGATGCAGTGGGAAATTTGGGCTAGAAATGCTCACTAGCACCCCTCAGACTTTCGCCTTTAGTCAGCTTTGAGAGCAGCATTTCACCCTGCAGAGGAGGGATCACTAAGTGGTGGCACCGAACCAGCCTGCGCATCTTGCCCAACTTCAGCTCCTCTTCTTCCTCCTCCGACCTTTTCCTATGGGGGGAAGAGGAGTGAGGTGCGGGAGCGAACAACACAGCAGGACTTCAGAATCCTCCCAGCATCCAAGTCGGGAGGAGGCACAGACCTTGGACACCCATTTACTCCAGTAAGAAGCATTTATCAGTGCCAACCGGGCAGTCGCTACAGCAGGAACCAGGATACACTTAGCAACACTGGGGCGAGGCAAGGCGGCTCGTGGGGATGCGTGGATCATTTCCCCCCCTTTCTCCCCGAGCCTGACTGCGGCAGACAGCGTTCAGCCCCCTTTGCACGTCCCGGCCTCCCTCTCCCGGCTCCATCCGTGCCAAGCCCAGCTGCTCGGCTCGGGGTGCCGCCGCAGCTCCCGCTCCAGCTCCCGCTGGCACGGCTGCTGCGGAGCGGGGCCGGGGAGGGCCCTGGTGACGCACCCGATCGGTATTAGAAGACTTCACTGGCTATTTATAGGCCCCCACCGACCGCAGAAAGCTCTTGGCCTCGCTTTTTCTCCCTCCCTCCCTCCATCTCACTCACTGGCTTTAGCTCAGCACAGGAGGGGGAGCAAAAGAAATGCTGTCAGTAAACCAGCGAGTCCAAGTGCGACATTCCCAAGCACAGCAAAATTTCTGCCCCTCCGCTAGCGGATTCAGTCTGAACAAATTATTTCCAGCATGCCGGCCTTTCACTCTGGTGTTCTTTCCTCCTTTTCAGCCTGCATTTCTTTCCCGTTTTGCTTTTTTTTTTT
>VWZT01006449.1:0-14361 GCA_013397055.1 Pachycephala philippinensis
CTCAGTGCCCAGCAAGGTTATGGGCGGATATTCTTGTGTGTGAGCACACGGCACATACAGGGCAGCCAAGGGATCAGACCCAGACAGCATGGATTTAGGAAAGACATGTCCTACTACAAAGCTTGTGGAGGGGCTGGACCACACATACTATGAGGAAGGGCTGAGGGAATTGGGATTGTTTAGCCTGCAGAGAAGGACACTCAGGGGAGGCCTTACTCTGCAACTCCCTGAAAGGAGGGTGTAGCCAGGTGGAGGTCAGCCTCTTCTCCCAGGCAACCAGTGACAGGACAAGAGGATGAATTTCTTCACAGAAAGCGTGATTAGACAATGGAGGCTGTGCAGGGAAATGGTGGAGTCACCGTCCCTGGAGGTGTTTACGGAAAGACTGAACTTGACACTCAGTGTCATGGTCTAGTTGACAGCGTGGTGTTTGGTCATAGCTTGGACTTCATGATCTCAGAGGTCTTTTCCAATTTAATTGGTTCTGTGATTCTCTTATTCAGTCGTAAGTAAATACTTTTTCTATTGACACTGGAGTGTTTTTGCAAAACTTTAAAGTACATATATGGACATAGGCAGTAAGGACTTGACAAAAAATATTCATTTTATTAGACCAACAATGTCAGAATCAATCTTTCTGAAAACCTCAGCACTGGTTCTGATTCATTCCGATTTTCATTGCATATATTTAGTAAGAAATATTATTTGGACTATTAAAGACTCAAAAATTAATAGTTTTGGTCCTTTTTGTTAAATTCATTTTCTAATGTTCTTTAGATATCCTTTTCCAAAAGCAAATCCTTGGTAAAGAAAAATCCGCCCTTCTGAATCACAGTGTACATTATTGAAATAGTACCTGACAAGCAAAATCCAGGAAATTTGAGTAAAAACCTGAGGAGTCCTATTCATTCAAAGACAGACAATTGCTGCTGGAGAAACAGGGTGACATTATCAGGTAAACAAAAGGAGTGAGTGAGTGAGTGAGAGTGTGTGTGTGTGTGTGTGTGTGTGTGTGTGTGTGTATTGAGTCTGCATTGCTCATAATTTGGATGTGCAGATTAACTTGGAAAATGAACAGGAATTTCAGGCACAGTTGGAACATGCAAATAAGTATGGCACAACACACAGTACATTAAGTGGGAGCTGTGCCCACCTGGATCTGGGACTGATTTAGATACTTGGGATTTTTTTACTCTCTTATTTCAAAAAACCTCCAAGGTTACTGAATGTGTAGCAGCTTGGACTATCTGGTGAATTAGGAAATGTTCTTAATTTTTCTGAAGGAAGTAAATATTTCTTGCTGGTTGTCAAAAAGAAGAGAGACAACTTTCTTGTTGCGAGGTAGAAATAGATTTTATTTGCAGCAACAAGTGTCCGGGAAAAAGCAAAAGAGAAAAGAAAAATAAAAAGCCNCCAATGAGGTAATGCCTTCCCACCACTGGGCTCGTGCTGCTAGGGGACAGCAGACCGATGATGTCACTTCGGTCCGAAAGGCGGGAAGGCTCCTCATTAAAATTCCAGGTTACCGTGGAGCTCAGTTACAGTGGTGGCAGTTAGGAGCTCTTTTTGGAAAGTGGCAGTTATGAAGCCAAGTGCAGTTAGCCTAGACCTGGAACAAAGAGAACTTAGATTTTTAACAGAATGTGAATTGCATTTGCAAAATAAACTTTAACATACAGGGAATAACATAAAGGGAATAAAAATTATAAAGTTAACACTTGAACTGTCCATAAACTGTCCATAACTCAGGAATTGGGTTGCTTCTGGGGAATGCCTGAAATTGGTTTGCTTATTTTAGAAACAGCCTTAACAACTTTAATTTGAAACCTGAACAATTAAAACTGGGGTAAACAACTAACAACAAACATAAGTAACTTGATGTCACAGACAGGCAAAGCTTGGTGCAAAAGGCCAACCATGATTTTCATTTCACTGGTCTTCCTAAGAGTTGCAGAAATATAAAACCTTGAAATTGAGCCACTACCAAAGTCAGACAGTAATTTACCCTTTTTAGAATGTTAACACAATTAGGCAACAGATTTTATTTTCAAGACAATTGATTTTACTCTCCAAGTGAGGAAAGAGCCTTTTCCCTCCTCCCTGCCTTGTTCGCTTTCTCTTTCAGCAAGCCTACGATGCACTGAAAACTGCAGAAGTACCAATTCCAGAAGTTACACAGGGACAGCTCTGAAATGTTTAACTCTTGACTAGGAGCCTCTGCAAGGTATCAGATGGGTCGGTATGCCTGGTGAATGCCCAGGTCACTTTGGGATAGCTGTAGTCTGTGTACTGTTCTCAGGAGTGTGTGCTATAGGGGATCGTTAATGCATGGCTATGCAACTTCTTTTAAAATATTTGCATGACCTTCATGTCTGCTGGGCTTAATATTAGAATCCCTTGCTGTTATTAAAAATCTTTGTCACTCAAAAAATAACCAGTATTCTGCTCTTATACTACAAGTCTTACTTTGGTTTGTGGTTCTATTTTTGGTGGCATGCTAGGCAAATAATTGAACAAGGCTATTACTATTTTACCATGTAGACTGCAGAAATCACCCTCACTGATATCACACCTCAGATTTTTTAAAGCTTGTAGTGCAGAGCTTTTAAGTGCTATTAAAAAACGTGCTCTGTTCCACCCAGACCAACAGACAGCTTTGAGAAAATAAACCCTTCAGTAGCTTTCTGGCATGCTGAACTTGTCACCAGTCCCCTCTGCCTGTTGAGCTTAGTGGGTGCAAAACACAGACTTTGTGTAACTAGAGAGGAGACAGTTGGGGAATGCTCTGGATATCTGTTGATCTCTGGCACTTTTGGTATACAAACAGCTGCGCGTTTTTTTAATCACAGTTTATTCAAACTCCTCCCTCAATGTATTCTTCTGATGTCTCTTTAAAGTACAAGAAAGATAGTTCTTAAAGCTGTGTATTTCTGTGTCAGTATTCTAGCTATTCTATATTTATTCTTCTTTTGGGGATGTATTTTTAAGTTCTGTTAGTGCTGAAATTTTAAGCAAAAAGAAAAAAAAAAAAAAACAAAAACCAAACCACAAACTGGTTTTTGAACATTTGGTAGGGTATTTAGTACCCTACAAGAAATGCAGATGAGCATCAAGGAAACAAAAACCTGTTCTGCCTGCCACAGCTAGAAAAAGGAATAACCCCCTCACTATTTTTCTAGTCATCCTATTTCAAGAAAATCACTGTTTAGTTACTCATTTCTTTTCCCCATGGTCAGGTTGGCTGCATCTCCAAACGCTTGTAAGTACTGTATGTTCTGACATATCCTGAAGTCATGCATTAGCACCTTTTCATTCAGCAAAGGGTGAGAACAGATATCTTTTGGCAGCTGACAGCAGGGAGCAGGAAGAAAGGAGGAGAGTGAAGCTGTAGGACTAGGACACCACGGTGGTGGCCTAGTGGCTAGCATGGCTAATGTACCAGCTGTGAATAACCTCCTTTTTTTTCCTTTTTTTTTCATCCCATCCACCTAACAGATGTCTCTCTGTCATTGTCGTGTCCTCAAGCTATCCTAGTAAATGATTTGATTATAAGTGAGTCACTAAGGTGGCAATTGAACCCCTTCACAGCTCAAAATTGTTGATGTGTGCACAGATAGTGCAGTGTGTGGGTGTGTTCGAGGAAAAAGAGCAGGAGAGAACGGGAGTGAAGGAAAGGGGGAAAGAGGGAGGGAGAGAGGAGGAAAAGAAATGTCAAGGTTACTTTGTTTTGCCGGGAGAATCAAAAGGGAGGGCAAATTAACTGCTGGCTCTGTTTGGTCTTTTGGATATCCAGCAACAAGTCAGTTCCATCCTACTCCAGCAGATCTGCATATCACTTTGAAAGATTGAAAAATTAAGAATGCAGTGATCTGTATTGTATATACACTTTGCTCTGTGGAAAGAATGTTAATAAATATCCTGAGAGACTGCAAAATTTGCCAGTATAAATAATGTGGCATTTCAAAGTCTGTCAGTAAATGTAATTGAATTTTTCAAGGTAAAAATATAGTTTAGTTATAAATTGGAGTCATCCTTGACATCAGCTGGGCATTAGGAGATATTAATTAGATACTGCTTGCTTCCTCTTTCTGAATTCTTTATGCTAAATGAAATACCAGGAAAGAGGGATTTGCAAGGATGCAGTTCAGGGATTTTTATTCTTCAAAACAAGCTGCCTAGTAATTTTTAGTGCAGGAATAAATGCCTTTTCAAAAACATTGTCACTGTACTGTCTGAAATATGCCCTTCCCAATATGAACAAAATATGGAAAAGTTAATCCATTATAATACTTTGTAATGACAATAAGCTAGCGTGAATAAGTAGCCTAGGGAAAAAGATGGTACTAGTCACCTTTAAGCAGAAAGAGAATAGCAAGTAATTGTACATTTTTACAGTAGGCTGACGACATTTCCTGTCACTTTGAACTTCGTTTGGCTGTCACCATCCTGGCAAACATCCTGCATATCAATCGGAGAGTATATTTCCTGCATGACATTTGCAGCATAATGTATAAAATTTGCTTATGTGATCTTTACATTTATTCATCCTGTTTGTACGTAAATATATTAGTCTCCACATATATTTTATGTTGCAGAGGCAGTATTAAACCCTTCCATAAGGCTGTATTGACCTCTGCCTGCTTGGCATCTGCAGATTGCTTCTCTCTAGCTGCTGGATTAGCCATCCCTACTGTTAATCACGGTGTTTTTCTGCAGAAGTTAATGCAATCCTGGCACATAGCTTCACACAATTACTTACATTGAATCATATTTTTCTAGGCTCATATGACTAATTATTGAATGCCTTTGCGTGCATTTTGATAGCTGCTCCAATAATTTCCATAATCACCAAAGAATAACTTGGCACCTCTTTTGTTATATGTTCACAGAAGTCTTTGGGGGCAGTATGATTTGTGCTTGGTCTCTGGCACTGTGTGCAGCAGCCATGCCTGTTGGTCAGTCCCTCTCCTCCTGGATGATAGTTCTTGCTCTTATGTAATTAGCTCACTACAACAGAGGTTTAATGTCTGCCAACTTTCTTAAAGTACATGCTTATCAAACAAAACTGCCATTCACTTGCCCTGAAAGGGTTTTTTTCCTAAGTTCTTGAAATCTCTTTTCCTCTGAGGTTTTTTCCCCTTTTTTGATAAGCATTCAAGGTGCCTTCAAGAAGTACATAAATACAATACTCTGAATTATTAAACAGAAAAGAAGTAATAAGTCTCTGCTTAAGTAGAGAGAGAATGAAATGATGTTTGAAGGTAGAGAGTTAAAAATAGTATTAAAAATAGACCTTCGTAGAATCCACTAATATCTTTATTTAAGGGTAGAAAATACCTATCAGAGATACCCAAGCACTGGCACAAATGCATCTGTCTATGCTCAGTGCATACATCACACATATATTTGTCCACCTAATGCATTTGTACAATCTGAAGAGGGCTTTATGAATAAGGTCTCATGCAACTGCCCAGCTCACCACAACATCATGGTTCCACAAAAGTCCAGGCTGACCCTACTTCTCTCTGTGATAGCCACCTCCTTTTTGCCTGAAAATGACAGTAAAATAACCACATTAGTCCTTTGAAAACTGGAGGCTGTATTTTAGACCATCTCTAGATCATCTGAAGGGGAATCTTGGTCCCTATTGTCATTAGTACAAATTTCGGTGGAAATCCTGTCCTTTGCTTTCTTCATTGCTGCTATTTTTTTGTCTACAGATGTTCAAGTAATAAACATCATCTGTCTGCACCACCTTTGACAAACTGGGTGTATCTCAGTTTAAAGTAGATATAGCTAAAAATTCATCAGTTGCTTTAGTATGCCAGTAATTGTACTGAGGCTGCTAACCTGACCCAAAATTACCTGATGCAGAAAGTAGAATAGGTATTTAGGGGGATTTTAGACTGGTGCAGGCCAACAGAGAGATTTAAATGTGTGGTAAATTACAGAAACTGGGTATCTTTTGGCTGGCCTATAACCTTCTATAAATACATATAAATAATATGGTAGTTCATAATTGCCCTAATACACGCACTAAAGTGCCAAACATTAGGATTAATACAGAACCATTCTTATACCAGACTGCAAGTCATAACTTCTGGTTTTCATCAGTACCCAATGTCAACAAAATGCACAGGATTCTTACCCAACCTGCTTATTAAAAAATTGAGTATGAAAGGAACAATATATATATTTCTCCATTATCTTATCTCTTTAGAGACCTTACAACTGTGTAATAAAAACGATTATGTCCTCATTCTCTATTATTGCACTGTTTAATTTATGACTTGAATCCCTGACAGGTTCCATCTGACTGACTACTCTTGTATTCGTTAGGCACAGTCCTAACAGCAGACAGCTGTTACTGTACCATCTACAGCATAATAGGTATGTCCTAGCTGCATATCATGTCATTTAGCTGTGTAATATGGAGAACATCACAGGCACATGGTTTTGTAGGTGTGATTAATTCTGCTATGCTGTCTTAATCCTAGATCTATTCATTTAAAGATTTTATTTTGTTTCATTCACGTGCAGCCTTAAAAGATTCAAGTTGTGCAAGGTGAGATGTTTTGGATTTCTCTGGACCCAGGATTTTTACTTATGCCTTGCAGAAATAAAGGGAGAGGTACATTGAAATAAGCTTTGGTGAAGTGGTGACATACAAGGAGTAATGGATAGTGGTGGGGTTGTGAAGAGCATAGTGTAATGGTCCTGTTATGCATTTTCAGGGCAGGTCACCAAGGAGCATTTTTGGAAATTAAGTCTCAAATTTTGATGAGGTGTCTATGCAGTTTTTTGATGGCAGCTGTCACTTCCATTGATGCATGTGAGTAAATATGTTGTGGTCTGTAGTTTCTGCGTTAGCATGGCACACCGCAACCTTCCTTAGAGAGCGTTGCGGGATTGCTTGGGGAAAGCAGTGATCCCACTTCCCATAGCCCTTGGCAGGCAGCCCGGTGCTGTTACTCCGGCTGGCTGTCAGCCCCACAACCCAGCGGCAATAAAGGAGGAGAGAAGGGCCCTCCGCGTGGGGACCACAGGATAGCTTTAACCCCATGGTGACACTCTGGTTCCCAGAGGCAGAGAAAAATCACGTGGCACGCAGCTTCTATGGGGGTGACGGGGGGCAGAGAGCATGGTCTCAGGGCACGGGTGCAGTACATGGCCGGAGTTGGGGTACCAGAACCAATAGGGAAAGCCCGAGGGGGTGGCCAGGACTAGGGGCGGGGAAGGGAGAACAGCATGGGGGGGGCAGACATTTAGTAAGAAAAGTGAGCGGGGNTTAGAAAAGTGAGTGGGGAAGTATACCACAAGACTATGCTATAGTGCTCTAAAGTGATTCTCTAATAGCCTGCAATACTGAGGGGAACTGGAAAACTCAAGCTTACTGGAAGTAAAGATGTTTTTACATTCTTAAACATTTCAGTCTGTTTTCTGAGGAATTAATGGTTTTAATCATTTTATTATGCACATGAGTGTGTGCATGATAGTTGCATAGTCATTTCACCTGGTTACTTGAGACTTTGTTGTCCAATTCCTACCAAACCAGCCTGAAAGATACTAAGTTCTTACAAGTCTGATGAAATTGTGAACCCCAGGGATTGTCCAGGGGACACCCTCATTATTGCTAGAAGCAGGGATAGCACTATAGTGTGAACGCCTCCTGTATTAAAATCTATACCTAAATGCAGGCAAAGCATCAGCTGGCCCTCATATCTTATTCAAACAGTAGCAAATCCAAGCACAAGACACAGATACAAAGGAGATCAGGGTTCATTAGCTCCACTGCTAATGTGAGATTTGTACTCAGTCAAGTTTGATCTTCTTGTGTAGTAGCATCCTGGAGAAGAAAGTTGACTGTTTCAAAGTCTTTTTGAAAACTTATGCACTTTATTTTATGCAATAATCTCTAAAGTGTTCTTCACAAATGTTAAAGACATGTGGCACCTAGCCTTGCAGATACTCAGGAGTACAGAGAACGTGTATATATATGTGTGTGTGTACACAAATGTATGTATATTTGAAAAGGCTTGAGAGAGATATATATATGTATACATATCTAAATGTGTGTTCATGTATGCATGTGTGTCTATATACTATGTATGTTAATGTTTACAGAAAACTCAATAAAATGCTGTTGCCACATTCTCAGTTAACATTCTGAGAATAGTCCTCAATTGAAAACTTTACATTTGGACTCCAGTGAATACTGGTGAATTGAATCTTTGAAAAGTTAGCCACTTAGGTGACAAAAAGTAGATTTACCAAAATTATTTTATCTACCTCTTGGGCAAATACTGGTCTTCAGGCAGAGGGGCTGCATCAGGCAAGTGCTTCCCTTCCCTCCCCTTCCATTCTATCTCCTCTCATCCAAGCAAGCAGAGAAGTGGACCTTTATGTAAGCTGGGAGAGAAGAGTCCAATAGTTTTCTGGCATGAAAACACAAAAGAATGTGTGTTTTCTCAGTTAGAGTCCAAAGAATACAAACATGTATATCAAATGAGAAATAGGTTAAATCTGACAGTTGAAAATCATGAAATTGCTGCTGGCAAAAGCCTCCCAAGACAAACAGTTTTTCCTTCACATGTGTTATTTCCTGGCAAGTATGTGCTTCTACATCCACTGTTGGTGTAAGACAGTTGGAAAACTATAGGTTAATAGCAGTTCTCTAACCAAAACTGGCAGATTAGCAGTGAAGGATTTTGATAGGATTTTACTGCAGTAAGACTTTGCAGACTGTACAGGGAAAAAGAAGAGTTAAGACAATGCTTAAATAGCTTCTCGGCTTTTAAAACACTGCAACCGTCTGAGGCTTTTTTCCTCCTTTAGTGAGCGTTTTGTAAATATTTCATGGTATTTTGATTTGGTTGTCTGGTTTCATGGTATTTTGTTTTGGAGGATGAAAAAGGAAAAAAAGCTACAAAAAACTAAGTTCTGTACAAAAATTGTTTGAATTCAGCCTGTCTACACAACAAGGCAGCATTCATAATGGGATATTAATTCAGAACTGCTATGCAACAGTTATATACAAGTTTGTAAAAGCCCAAAAGAAAATCAAAAAGTATTATAGTCATGAAAGTAAACATACTTAATGATGCATACACTTGCATTTCAACATGCTTCATACAATCCACCCATATAAATTCTGAAGGATTGTAAGAGAACATGAGGAATGTGAACTCCAGCTGCAGTAACCCTCTAGCAGCAGACAGAATTATGTCAATATTAAATTAGGAGGAAATTAGATGGCACTATCTCTTCCCTCTTCAAATGTGTGTTCACATCACATAAGCTGTATTTTCAGGTCAGTAAACCCATCCTCCATTTCAGACTCCTGTACACAGCATCTTGAAGAACATAAGTGTTTTTACCCTGAGGTCTTTTGAGTGTGAGAGAATTCTTTTCCCTTAAAAAGGAGTGCAACAGTGTTGCTAAGTATGGCAAATACTGCTGTATTTAGAAACTGTGAAAAACGAGGTTCACTCTCCTGTTAAAATTTAAAAGTTTAATGAAGGACAATAGGGGACAAAGATAAAGCAAAAGATTACAGCTGCTGGGTACCCTTGGCTCTCAGCCAAGGCCACACCTGCTATTGTGGAGACATCCTTTACATACCTTTACTATTGCATCAGCCTAATGCATATTCATAAACAATTATACACATTCAAACTTTTCCCCAAACTAGTTTACATGGTCCAGCTACTGTTTAGCATGGCTCCTCCTCGGATCCACTTTTTTAGAGCCCGCGCATTTCTTGGCTGTGGTTTTAGTCAGTTTTTGTTATCACATCCAGCTTGAGCTTTGGTCTATGGCTTCTGCAGACAGTAGTTGCTGATAGCTGGCATGTCCATAGCAGGGGTCTTCATCATATGTTCATTGGATGTTATCCAACCAAGCAGACAGTTCAATTACCACAAGCATAACTATATCAGCTATTTTACTACTGTGTCTAGTTAATAACAGAAATAAAGGCATTAGTTATTGTTACAAAAACTGTATCTTTGTAACAAAGCTACTTTAACATTATGCATATAGCATCCATTTTAATATTTGCGGAAAGCCAATATTATAATATGTATTTTTCACAGAAACCATATTGTAAAAGACAGGAGAGAATTGGAGCCTACCACCTTTAGACCCATGGAAAACATACAGCTGAGATATTCCCTCACAACCCTTTTAGTCCTATTTCTTCTTTCTGTCCATGTCTCAGGATTGTTTTTGGTCTTCGCAACATCTGCACAAATGCTTATGAAACACTTATTTGTCATGTATCGCTTAGAAAAAAATTATGAAAGATTTTGGGTTTTTTTAGTAACAGCGCTTTCCTGATGTTTCCTTGTGCTGAAAAATTGCAATAGCTTTAGACCTCGCTCTTCTTTGTGTCTTTCATTCTAATATCCTGAGAAAGAGACCGAATAACTAAGTAGTAATTATTGATATAAATCAAACAGTAGCCCTGGGAATTTTATCATAATCTCTTGTGGGTGCCTCAGTCTCTAAACTCCCTGTCTTAAACTCCCTCCTTTTTTTTTCTTCATCTGTCATACTCAATCATCATTTTGGTATAAGTTTTAAAAATTAATTTTCTGCAAGAAAATGGATACAACCAGAGCAAACAGCTGCCTGAAAATTACATAATACAGGAGAAGTGAAAATGACATGCTGCCCTTTTGATATGTCTATTCAATATTTACTGTCAACTTCAACTAACATTTATATAATATGAATATTTTAAAATAAAGTCATTACTACACCCAAGTACTTACTTGAGTAAATACGCTACAATCAGTTCCACCCTCCCAAGTTCCTTTAAATACCAGTGAGTTGTCTGTACAGGGAAGAGCAGAAAATGAGGATATAATGGAAAATGAAATTGTTTTGATAGCTCTGATTTGACACATTGTTCCTTCATAGCAAGAACTGATCCTTTTTGTTTATCACAGAGTATCTTTAGTATTGCCTTAATGGTCAGAATTGGCACTTTTAAAATTATGATAATTTTACAGTTTTTATTTGAATTTCAAGTAAGGCATTTTGGTTTACAAGTAGGATAAATTCAAGACAGTAGAGATTTTCAGCTGGAACAGTGAGATGGTTCCATGGATGTGTAAGGATCATGGCTGTACTTTCAAACTGAGGCTGGTAGTCAGAATAAGGATGGAATTATATAAATCCTAAAGATTATAATATGTACCTAAACCAGCTTTATGTTCTGGCATGTCTTTTTTCCTCTTGTCTTGTACAGGGCTGAATTTTTTATGACCAGCTGAGAGGTGGGGTGGCAGCTGACTTCTTAAATTTAGCTTCAAGATCGTTTCACGCCAATACCCTGTGTTGACCGAAACTATGACTCTTACCATGGAACATTCTATTGTTATCTAGAACTAGTGTGTTTAGCATGTGTCACTGAGACATTTCAATATTAGGTCATCTTCATATAGTCATTATTTGTGCCTTTTTTTTTNTGCTTCCCTGGTTTGTTTGTTTAGCCTGTATTGAATGGACATCCCCACTCCTAAAGCATAATGCCTGTGATAAGTCATGGAGTATGAGAACACAGTAGAACATAGTGAGCTTTTGCTACAAACATCACCTACATAAGGTGGCTCTGAGGGGTAAGGAGTGTACAAATGTAGAGCCTTATTCAAATAGGTTGGTTAACAAGAGATACTCAGGTAACCATTTTGAGGGCAGTCACTGATCATGAGCAGGATCTTGAAATATTTTTATGCGTTTACAGTGGACATGAACGTCTGCCACCATTTTTCTCCTGAGTGAAAAAGGAATATATGGCCTTTACTGTGGGACAAGTCAGAAATCCTTAGCTATAAAAACAGCAGAGAAAGCTTAATGTCTATTTCTGCTCTGGTCAGGAGGAAGATGGGGAGCTGGGTCAAGCTGCAATGAGCCTACTGAGCCTACGAAGAGACTTCTGGAGATGAGTGTAAGGTAGCTTTTGGTGTTTCTAAGAGAGGAGGAATTTATTTTATTTGTAATCTGTTGACTAGTCCTGGAAAGCTGTTAGCCAAACAGCTCTCAGGTTATGCTGGGAAGAGTTGCCTGTGCATCTGCTCAAATGGATTTAGGAGGTTGCTGCTGGCTGGGAACTCCCTTGCTGAAAAGACATGCACATGCAGTATTGTTTCCTCTGACTGGACATGGTTAAAGCCTTTATGCCATATTCTTCATAACTGCAAATTGTGGAGCTACTGCTTTGTCAGCTCACTGTGAATTACTCAGAAGATGTGGTTCACTCTATTTTTTTAAGTTTCAAAATGAGTGTGCCATTTTCGTTACATGTACCTATCTCATTCCCCCAACTCCAAATTGCCAAAGACCATCAGTTGCAAGTAAAGGAAATACGTTTAATAGAAGGAGGGGAAATTGCATTAGAATAGGACTGGTGAAACATTTAAAATAATTACCTTTAAAAATAATTTTTACTGCTTTTTTACAAGGTTCTAGTTAGTTTATAAGAAGGTTACTGAGAAGTCAAGTAACCTTTGATTCAAACCTGATGTCCACACCTGTGAAGAACAGAGAAAACACCACAAAATTATAGAGGTAGAGATGTGTATCATTACTGGAAGTGAAATAATCACATACTCCTCATTCTGTTCTCACAGTATGTAGGAAAATTGAAGTTCAGATACAACCTAAGAAACTTTATCTGCAATGTTTACAGGGTTAAGGGACTTTGTATGGATGGACTTCTGTTTAAGAGGATGTCTTTAGGGGTTCTCTGCTGCCTAACTGCACCTGTTACTAAAGGAGAGCCAAAAGATCTCCCTGTGCAGGGAAGGAAAAAAACCCGAATAAACAACCCCAAACCAACAAAAACGAAATCAACCAACCAAATAAACAAAACCCCACAAAACCCCTAAGGTGAAAGGGATTTTGGAGTGAAACAGAATTTTAATTTTTAAGACTCCTCAAGAGATAAATGCCGCATCTGGAGGATGCAGAGCATCTCCCCTTCAGCTTAGCGGGATCCAACAGCAGCCATGAGAAATTAAACAGCCTCCCCAGCCCAGGGCTGGGGCAACAGCTGCCTCATCTCATTGAGAGGGGACACGATCTGAAAGCTGATTCCGGGTGTATTGATTTGCAGGATTCAGCCCTGTTCTGGATGGGTGGAGCTTGTTTTTCTCCTGCAGCGTGAGTTGCACCGGTTTTTAAAGACTGCTGCAGCAGGGAAGTGTCTTGGGGAGGAACCAAAACAGAACAGGACAGAAAACAGATTACAGAAACACATTAGGGATACTTCCACGGCAATAATCTTATTCACGAGTGATCAGGGTGCGATGGTCCCCGAGGGTCCAGGACCCGTCTTTTGGGGGTGCCTGAAGAAAATATGCAGGGGGGGTATAAATGTTTTGCCAGGCAAACATTTGCCTGGAAGATGCCCTGTGTCAGCCGGGGTTGAACTGTCTGAGAACGGTGCTGTCTTCATACCGAGAAAGAGTGGATATTGTGAGCAAATCGACTGTCACACACGATTTGCCAAATTCTGATTTGCTTTTAGGAAAATGTCTGTTAATCCTGTTGCGAGAAGGGGAGAGGGTGAGGCGTGAGTGGCCGCGGACTGGGTGTCTGGTTGCAGCCGCTGTGGAAATACAGGATTTTGAGGTCGGATTTACTTGTCGCACTTTTGGCGCTGCCCACACCTCCTAAAACGTGTGAAAGGGGTAGACAGAAGGGGTAAGACGTGGAGGGAAGGGGGAAAGGAAAATCTGGTGTTTGCTTTCGTGTACTTTGCAGAGGTTGTTTGGTTTTGCCCTGTTTCCCGTCTGAAGGTGAACTTGAAGTCCCGTCTCCGGCCCGGGCTGCCGTGCTAGCATCCTCTCTCCCTCTGCCTGGAGTGAGAGAAGCGGCGCAGCTCCTGCTGCCTGAAACGCTCGTTCTCCGGAACGAAATGTTGCCTGTGGCAGACTTTTAGTGTCTGGGCGGGGCTGCTCGGGCTGAAGGTCTCCTCTTTGCCCTGCGCGAGTGGATTTGCTCTCGCTGGAAAGGTTATTTTTTCTCCTATTTTGCATTTATAGTACCGTGTGTATTGTATTTATAGGGTATCCTCGTATTATATACGTTGATAGGGATCCACTGGAGTGGCCTTTGGATTTTTATAGCGCCTTTCACGGCCTTATTATTTTTCAAGATAGGGTTTTCTCCAGTTTCGTGGACTTAATGGAAAGGCAGGCAGAACAAACTCCAAAAGCTGGAGCGCAGGCAGAGGGAAGATTTCAGTAAGGTGTTTCCTTAGGGTTTTCTTGAAAGCCGGGAGGAAGAGGTGGGTGGGTGAGGGACACCACAAAAGCGGCTTTCCTCTGGGATGGGCGGCGGGGGCAGCGTGTG
>VWZT01006475.1:0-13932 GCA_013397055.1 Pachycephala philippinensis
TGGATGGATGGATGGAACTCAGACATCTCAACAGGTGTCTTTTTTAGCCTGCTTGGACAGGTCAGGAGGGATTGCCAGGAATACTGCCCCTAGGGTAGGGCCACCCTGTATTTTGGTTAAAAGGACAAAGGGCTCTGCTCTCTCTGCCTGGTGATTCAAGGTGAACTTGGTCTCCTGTACGGGGCTACATGACCTGATGCAATTGCAAAAGGGGGATTACGCAACCTTCCAGTTGAGTACTCAGTGCTACACTACTTAGAATGCACTAATTTTCCAGATTTCAATTTGAGTGAGGGCATACAGGGGAAATCCTTTGTCCATAGGAAAATCCAAATAATATTCTGTTGTCATGATGATGGGTGAGATCCTTTTCAAGGACATTCCCAACAAAACCAGGACTTTTGAACACCATATACCAGAGCTAGGCAGAGAGGCAGAGTCTACTTGTTTCTACAAAAGTTACTGCTACAGCTGACAGCAGTAACAATGAATATTATTGCTTGAAAATACTAAAGCATTGTGGTTCATCTGTATTTTTGCCTATGTTGTACTTGTTCCAGTCATATTTGGCTGGAATTTTCCCTTATAGGTATAAGAGATTTATATGCTGAACTTGCTAGAGAGATTTTATTTTGCTAGGGGATTCTGGCAGAAAGTTGGTGTGGTGCTTGATGCAGAGATAGCAGCATGCCCAAGATGTAGTTTCATTAGGTTTGTGAACTCTGTATTATTTGTGGCTTTCTTGTTTGATACCAACTGTGATTCAAGGACTTAAAGCATTATGCCATTTTCATTTCAGGAAACATTGCTTAACTGTGTTTTCTTTCCTTTTAAATTTTCATGTGCTGTACTTAATCCTTATTACAAAAATTTAGTCATGATTCAGGCGCTTAATTGCTTGAATGTTTCGCTTTAAAAACACTTCCAATTTTAATGATATTGAGTGATCCTTCAGAGAACATCATTAGCTCAAATTTACAGCTCATAAATTTGTACATTTTTTCCCTTCTTTGCTGATGTCTATTCAGCAGATTTCTTTACTACAACATTAAATTCCTCCATATAATCCCCTCAAGTATTCACATAGCATCTGCCTTTTGTATTATTAATACTGGTATTGTTTGTCTTCCGGGAAGAGTAGTTAATTAGGAAAAATAGAAAAGTCTCTTTAAATTGATGTATTATCTTATCATAGTAGTTTTACTACAGAATAAGCATATAGGGAGCCAGAGAAAAACACTGTAAGGGAAAAAAAAAAGAAACTATTATATGGAGATAGAAATTATTAAAATAGGCCCAACTACCAAAATAGTGGACCTTTGTGAGAATTGCTACTCACCAATTTTTTTTAAAAACCACACAATAGTTAAAGATAGCAAAGTGAAGCCCAAAACATTTAATAAATGTCAAAATTAAGGTCATCAATGAAAACTTAATTTTTTTTCTTATACTTTTGTATCTTATGATACAGTCTGAAATTACTTCAAATTACTATTTTCCATGGGATTCTTGCCTTGTCCAATGCGAAGGAAGGACCCATCCTGTTGTGAAAGGTGCAGTTTAATAAATAGGAATATTTACTTATTAATAGACTAATTATTTATCAGTATGATTATTCATCATTAATTATTTATTCATTACTATTAAATAATTTAATAAATCTGTCCTATTTACTGCAAAATTTGCAAATGTATAGAAAATGAGAGTAAACCATAGTATTAGAAAACTCTTTATTACATGAGAAATGCCCTTTCTCCATAGGGAAGAAGACACAGAGAGCTGGACCAAAGTACTTGGTTATAAAAGCAATGATTGTAGAGATGCTACACTCAAGGTGCACTTAAATAATTAAGTACAACCTTAATTCTGACAGTTTCTAACATTTCAGTGCTTTTTGGCTACCATTGGTAATCCAGAATGGTATTGCTAACTGCAACTAAATTCTATATTCTGTACTTCATCAGTTTATGAAATTCCCATCGTGCTTAAAACTCCTGTAGTATCACGTAGCCAGCCACATTATTACACAGAGACACTTCCTTTGGTAGCACCAAGAATGATGAAGAGAGTTTGGTTTCTGGCTTATTTGGCAACACTAAAAGTGGACTGTTTCCCTTACAGCTTCACAGATCTTGATGCTGAACAAGAGAACTCCCTCAGTTAATCATGATGTTTGCTCTTAATCTTATTCTTTTCTGATGATTACACCACTCTGTGAGCTATTAACACTCAGATCACAGCTCAGTTGATAGCTATACATGTCAGACTTCTGGCAAATGTAATTCTTTCAGAGCAGGATGTGGTAGCAGAGAAATGGGATATTACTGTGAGTCCAAAATAGTGGTATACCGCATACATAGGAAACTCGTCCTAAATTTACGTCTTATATTCTGCTTGATTTTTTTACAGTGCCCACTCTGTTTTTCTGGTTTTTGGTTTTTTTAATGGGCTTGATGACATCAGTGGTTAAGAACATGTGGCACCATGATATGAAGGGGTTTGTATGTAGAGATTACATATTAGCTATTGCTGCAGATAAGTAGATGGAAGAGCAGTACAGAAAGAAGGATGGACTCTGCTGTGCCTTGAGTGGGACATATGTGTGCTTTTGTTGGTGAGAGTTTGTTCTTAGGGAACATGAAATGAGACCTGCATTTCTGCAAGACCACTTAACAGCAGAAGAGCTAGAAAGAGTAATTCTGACTCCTGATTATTACTTATGAAGGGGTGTAAACTTTGGATCCTGGCTATGTGTGAGGATGGTCTGATGTAAAATGTAGGCACTTTTCAAGCAGTAAGGTTTCTTTGAAACCTTTCTGTAAGCTGAACCTTACAGTTTCTCATAATATGCAGCTGATATCTTTCGGTAAGTGCAAAACCTGATGTAATGCCTGACTGAAAACAAAAATAGATTTGGAAACAAAACTGGACTCTTTTTCTGTCCATGACAGTTCTTTGCCTGATAACACCTAGCTACACCTGCATGTATCTCTCTCAAGTGAATTCAAGTGTAATTCAATAACTTAACAAATAAATCATTTTGGCAGCTGTTGTCTTCTGTTAAAACACTCCACTCTTTCCAGAACTGATCATATTTTAATAGCTCTCTTCATTTTGGCAAGAGTTTTCACAGCCTGAGCCTCTTTCATGAAGTATGAGGCCAAGTTTATGGCATGACAGTAAACTTAACACCTAATCTCTATATGCCTGTTCCTAAATGTGTATATGTAAACATGTATTAATTTGGAGAAATACCTGTATTAATCCTTGCTTTAAGTATGAAGGCAAGGTTATCCAGGTGATCTAAGCAATGGGCTGGGTGAGGGGAAGGCTACAAGGACAACAACAGAGCACATGCTCCTGGCAATTTATCAGAAAGCTCGTAAAATTGCATGAGTCTTCTTCCTCAGCTCAATTCAGCACCTCTGGAAGTGCCTACAGGGACTCTTTGTTAGTGTTTCACTGGTGTACACAGAGCAATTTTTGACAGTTTTGAAGGAGAAGAAAGGTTAAGTGGATGGCATAGCCTTTATGGTGCTAGGAAGCTCTGGATTGCAGTAGCTTCTAAGTATATTCTTAAAATTGAGTATGTGTGAGCATGTTGGAGTACTTAATGTAAAGCCCTAGCTCAGACAAACTCACGGGAAAAAACCTCCCCTCTGAACAAATGTGCATCCATGGGAAAGTAATGACTTTTAAAATATTTGGCATTTGCATATATGATACAATGCTGAGTAGGGAAATGTAATTTCCATAGCTCCTATCATCTGGCATTTTTGAGGAAGTCTGAGCTGTTCTTAGCACAGCTGCCCACAGGGCGTGGCTGAAAAGTGAACTTCAGTGTTTCAGGCTTTCCACTAATACATTCTCTAAGCAGTAATCCAAAGGCTTCTCCCTCACTCCTCTACAATGGCACTTTTAAGCTCCTCCTGTTTTCATAGGTGTGCCTGAATATATCCCAGGTATCACCTGCTTATGTGTCTGCAAAGGATAGAATACCAGTGAAAGCAGATCTTCCCCTTTTCTCATGTGTGATTAGGGTATGCATAAAGAAGTTGAGGCTTATGATTATTTTTGGAGGGAGTGCACTTATCTATTAATCACTTAAAATAATACAAAAAAAGCTTAATCGTACAACTTTAAAATACTTAAAGTAATTTAGAGTATTACTTAGCATAAACAAGAATATGTAAGCTTCTATCTCACCAGACAGGAGAGGATTTCCCTTGGTCTCTGAGGCTGAGAAATAATGCTTCTAGAGTAACCACCTCTTTCAGGCCAGTATCTTAGAGAACGTCCCTAACATTCATTGGCTGGGCTGCTTGACCGACTCTTCCAGTTTGGCACAAGACACATCAACCACTTTTTACAAAATAACTCACTCAGGGGTTTCCACTGGGACTGGTTATCAAAACGTCAGTGTGTGCTTACCAGCTGTAGCAGGGAGGGTGAGGAAGGGCAAGGGCAGCTGCTGGAGCCTTTCTTCCCAGCAGACAGCAGAGCTGATCAGGTATGCAGGAGAACGTGTACCCTAGCAGAGTGTGACTTCAGAAAAATTACTTTCTGGGGCTTCTGTTAGAGCAGCACCAGCTATCACTGCCCTGAATACAGGCCTGTGGGCCTTTGATGCCCTAATGTTTATGGCTTTTACAAAGTCTCTGATATTATCCATTTTTTGAGGCTGCTGTTGGCAATCTCTGCTGTTTGGTAGAGTTCAGTGCAATTTGATTATTATAGCAAGAAAGCAGATCAGCCCACTAAAGAAAGATCAACATTTTATGACCTTGTGAATCCATAATTCAATGGAGCTGTAGCTCCAGTGCCTTTAGGTTAGAAGGCTCAGTGCTGTGGAAAACAACAATTTAAGCAAAGTTTTAAAATTCAGAGTATCTAACTGCACTTGGGAATATGGGTTTAGTGGTAGAGTGGAAAATACATATATTGACTTATTTAAATAAATGATGGCAACTGGTATAAAGGAATAAAGTTCCATTTTCTGTTCCTGTGATGACTCAGTACTTGACAAGTTGTCTTCCCCAGTTCCCAAGGTAAAAGAAGCAGCTGCCTTTGGCCCTCACCTGGCACAGAGGAAAATTCCAGTGTCGAGACCAGAGCAAGAAGGTGGCTTATTTTTATTATACAGTATTTATTTTCCTGTGTATTGTATCTTTTTGTGACAACCTGTGTTAGCCAAGTCAGAACCAGTTTAAAAACCTTTAACATAAACCAAAGATTTTGTGAACACATTAGAGAGAGTATCTGGCCAAACTATGCTACCAGTTCCAATGTGTCCTTTCCCAAGCATACTTTTCCTGTTTATAACCCATGCATAGAAATTTTCTCCACATTAGAACTCGACTTGCAATTGAATTTCACTTGAATAATTTCACAGTCATGAAAAAAATTAAGTGGCTTCTATTGTCTATAAAATGAAAACACGTTGCATAGCACACAATAATCCTAAACAAACAAAATAGACAGATGTGCTGGTTGACATTTTTTCCAATTTAGAAAGAAGTAGTCTCAGAAACAATGGATTTATACAGCAAAGCTCTCAAAATGCCATGTACTGCGTGTCTCTGTCTCATGATAGAATACATTAAAATAACAAGAAGGATGCTTCTTTCTGAGGAAATTCTGATGGCTGACGTATTACTCTTAATCTGATCTGTCATGCTTGCATTGCTCAGTGTTCCTCTGTGTGTGTAATGCTTTTCATCTGCACAGTCACGAAGGCCGTGGTGTGCTCTGGCTGACATCCTTCTTCAGTGTGCTCTAAAGGTCAACTGGTCTGGGCTATTCCCAGCTCCATGTAGCTGGAGTATCAGGTGCTGATGTAAGGAATTCTTCTCATGGGAGAAGAATCTCTCAATGGATAGAACTGGCACTTGAGGTGATTGCAGCTACAGCAGTGTAACAGAGAGTGGAGAGCTCTAAAGTTGGCAGATCTCAAACAATTCCTGATGCTAGAGTTCAACACTAACACCTCCGTCTATACTTGGGGATTTGCAGGCACTCAGTATGCAGAAGTCACAGCATATAAACTCACGTGCAGATGCAAGATTGGCAGTAAAAAGACACTGAGCTAAAGAAAGAATCACTACATAAATTCTAATATTTTGCTTTTTTGCAGTTTCATCTAGGTCCACACTATCTGAATTCAGATTATAAATAATTTTAGAATGATCTGTACATTAATAACTATGAATAAAGAGCAAAATGTTTTAACAGTACTTAGGATATAGTGTTCCTATTATCTCTGCCAATTTTTTTTTTCAGTTGATTGCAGCTTCAGTCGAGGGGTGTGTGACTGGAAACAAGATACTGATGATGACTTTGACTGGAATCCTGCTGATCGAGATAGAGGTATTTAACTATGTGACATCTAGATAGGCTTTGATTTGATGGCTTACCTGATGCCTTAGGTTTTAGCTTTTATATTTTTCAAATTCTGTATTCCTAGTGTGTAACTCTGAAGTGTCCTGTAGCCTGTTAGCTGCTGCTCTCTCATGCTAAGATAGACATAACAAAGCCTCTCCAGGCTGCTCTCCAAGGACACCCAGCCCGTCCTAGGCCCAAAATGTGTAACCCAGCATCTTGAGAAGGGGGGCAAGCTGAGTGGAAATTACATCATTAGCTGAAGTTTAATTGGCAAATTTATGCTGATATGCAAATGGACCAAACCTATAAAAGTGTGAAGAACTCGTGACTCAGGGTCCATGTTGGGTGTAGCCTTTGGCCTGCCCAGGGTGTGCCTCTGAAGGCCTTTCAAATAAATATTCACCTTTATTCCCTTACTCCTGTCTAGTCTCTGTTTTTAGGTTGGCCTCTCAAGGCATCAACCTCCTCCAAATAAAAAGGGGTGGTGGGGGGAAACAGAATCCAGGATTTTTCTTTTCTATCAGTGGGTTTTTGTTACAAATGAAGAACGGAGGCAGAGGATGCTAGTAGTGGATATTGTTTCTTTGAAATATCCAGTAGCAAATGGTAATCAGCAAATAAATCAAAATGTAAGAAAAATTATTAGAATATAACTGTTCAGAATTGCAAACTACAAGGCAATGGAAACCTTATCAGCTACGTGTTGTATCTCTCCAAAATTGATAGGACATTTAATCACACATCTGTCATTTAGATGGATGTGGCAAGGTAGTCACTCACATGGCTTAGACATCACAGGGAAAACTGCTCCGAAATCTCAAACTCATCGAGACAAACTCAGAATAAGCCAAGGGCAAGGGGCTATGCAAGAACAACCAAAACATGAACAGGTACCAATGGAAGCCTGCTAAAACCTGAGAAAGAACTCCACAAGAGCAATGTGGGACTGTTGGGTGGGTGTACATAAAAAGGTGTGGGTGGACAAGTATGTTTGAAAGGATGTCTTTTCCCCTCTGATACCAAAATGTTGCAGAAGTTGCTGCAGTAGTGATCAGTGGATCCTATAGATCCTGTAGGCTGCTTGCACCAGTTCCCACATGCAGATTCTCTCCCTCTTCCCTCAGAGTCTTTCCGTGTTAGTCTTTCTTCACTAATCCTTCCTCTCCTGCTCCATATAATTCCCTAATTCCCTTCTCTGTACTGTCACTTCTAGGAAAACTTTACCCTGGCCTTATCCTGTCTCCCTGAACTTACATCTGCTGATTATGACCTCATTTAAGGGCCCAGATGTTTTATTTTCTATTAAGACTTCGTGTGTGTCTGTCACTTCATTGTTCTTCCAGGACTTGGGAAATAAGCTGTCAGTTCCCTTGTGAGTTTGTCATCAATGCAGAGGACAGTGGAGAGAACATTGAGCTAGCTCAAATACTAAAATAATCTGACCACAGAGGCACAGCAGTGTGTTTCAGACTGTTGCATTTCAAAAACAGATGGCTGTGCCTTTGAAAGATAGTGCAAGGAAGAATGACTGTAATTGCCAGTGAAATATGAACTCGTCTCCTCTGTAAACTGATCTGACTTCCAACAGTACAAGTTCCTTGCAAAGTACACTCCCTGCTGCTTTTCTCCAGTGTGATTTTAAATTATTCAAGTAAACAAGCTTCAGCTTCCCCTTATTTTCTTAGCAAACGTGTATTCAAATTGCTAACAAGTAACACAAGTGCATTAAAGATTTTTTTTTTTTTAAATTATTTTCTTTTTACAAGGTGATGGCTACTACATGGCAGTTCCAGCTTTTGTGGGGCACAAGAACGATATGGGGCGTCTAAAACTTCTCCTCACTGACCTCAAACCAAAAAGCAGCTACTGCTTGATTTTCAGTTACCGGCTTGCTGGTGAGAAAGTGGGAAAGCTTCGAGTGTTCCTGGCAAACAAAAAAACTGCTCCTGTCTGGGAAGAGAACAAAGGAAAAGATGAAAAGTGGAGAACTGGAAAAATAGAGATATTTCAGGGGGCTGAAACAACCAACAGTGTAAGTATAATGCAATTTATAAGCCAACTACCATAACCAACACGCCGGTTTAATTTCCTAATCCTCAAGAGTTCCACCAACAGTTTTATAGGTATCAGCAATCAAAAGGCTTATCTGAAATGGGAAACAGGAGCCCACATTTTAGGGGGCATAAAAGCTACCACCTGATTGTAGTTTCAGAACTGAAACACCCCAATTGGTTAGAACACTGATGCCAGTAGTTCTGTCATTTTGTAAAAATGCTGCATCACATCATAAATTAACACAAGTAATCAAAATCTGCCCTTGATATCTCATGCAACACAAGCATACATACACGTCTGAAAAAAATGAAAATTTTCCATTTCATAGAAGAGGATGCTCTCAAACCACACCAAACGAGACCATCAGAGCAAAAGGAGACATCATGTGTAATCAAGGGCAGGGCATCACCTTAGGAGCAGGGCATACCAACAGGGAACACTGTGCACTGATGTATGCCTGAAAACTGCCTCAATCAGGACTTCAGACAGTTTCTCCTTGAAATTCTGGGGCCTGCTTTCCATTTGTGTGATGGAACATTTTCAGTGCTGTGTAAAGGCTTCTACTGTGTAATTGAATACAGTGAATATAAAGGAAATGCAAGCCCTTTTCAAGGTCCTTTGCACAGCTGGAATGATGCAGAAAAACCCTTAAATAAATGAGAATCAGACTATAAAATAAAAACCCAGACATCTTATTCATAAAAATAAACCTCCTCTTCATATATATAGTATACATACTATACTCAATAGATACGAGAGACTATAAACATATTTAGTATAGACACACAAAACCTGAGGATCCAAATAGATCAAAAACAAACAGTTGCAATGTCTCCAATAAATGAAATGCATGAGCATCACATGCTGTGATAAAACTACATTATTATAGGAGGATTTCACTCAATTTGCATTTTTTGTACAATAAAAATAAATAATCTTATTAAAGTAATCCATTTGGCATTGTAAATCTGTGCAGAGGATTTTAAATCTAGTTCAAATAATGCACAAAACCTTTAAAAATGGCAAAGATTCAAGTCATTAAGCCCTGTGTTGTAATAAAATTCTTCATATATAGCACTATAACTAATTAAGAGTTGCTAAATGTTTGGATAAACTACATTTGTACTCTTAATGCATATCTTTTCTTACGACAGGTCACTTTTGAATCAGAACGTGGGAAGGGTAAAACTGGAGAAATTGGAGTGGACAATGTTATACTAATTTCTGGTCTATGCCCAGAAGATACCTGATAATGGACATTTGAGTATACCAGATTTAATCCTATTTTTCACATTTGCCTTATTAGTAGTGTATTTTTGTATTCTTTATTAAAAAAAAAACAAAACAAAATATAAAATTGTGCCTTGAACCTAATGCAACAATGCAAACAGAAAAACTGATGTGCAAGATGCAGATTACACCTTTTTATGAGTTATTCTAATTCTAATACATGTGTTGAGTGTAATACTACTGTATTTTATAACTCAAGGTCAGGGTTTCTGAAGTATTATTTGTCTAGCTTTTTTACAAATTCTACATGCTTTTATTTCTTAAAAATCTTCTAGAGGCTATTCATTAATCTTCTATTTCATTTCTTCTACTCCACAAGAACATAAAGCAGTATTTAAGAGGATGTTACTACTTCTGGTGACATAATTAACTTCTTACTCAGTGGATATGTTGTTCCAAAAATCAGTATTCATCACCCTGTGTGCAGTAAGGCAATCATACACAGAGCCAAGGTGTTTGTTGATTTAAATACTTGTGCAAAGATGGGTGCTAGGTGGAAAAGCCACAAAGCCAGCACACCAAGCAGAAATGATGACCACTATTTATATGTTGTTAATCTTGATATACTCCACTTATCTAGTATATATTCAGTGTTTACTACCCTACTATTGCTGAGTTGTGCTGAGCTGGCTTCTTATCTTGGGCAGCCTAGTGGCCTTCAGTGTTTGCTATTGTATTATTGCTGATCTGGCTTTGTTCATTTCTTCTTATCTTGGACGTCCTGCAGCAGCACACCCTTCCTCCCAAATTTTGTTAGCCCTCTGGGTCTCTGATCTTTGAAGCATGTCAAGCCCTAAACTTTAAAAAAGTAATTCTATTGACAAATAATTTGTCTTAAACATCGGGAAAATATTCGATCTATTGAACAAGTAGGAAGAAAGTGAGGAGCTTCATTTCTCTTTTGATGGAGCTAAGCAAGTTGTAAGTGGATTCATGTCTTAGAGGAATATTTTCATTACCAATAAAGTATGTAAAATACCTTGTGTGTCATCGGTGTCTTTTAATCACATGAATCATTGTTAAGAAATGATCACTTTACAGTTTCATAAGCATTTCATATCCACCATTAATAGATGATGTTACCAACTGGCACAGAAGAACAAGAGCAAAAAGAATGACCCATTATTAATGTTTAAGAAGCTCCACATTATGTACTGACCTTCAGGAACAAAAAGCTCCTGTGGGACCGCAGGCCTACTTTTACCCCATTAGAGGTGAGAAAGAATGATTTTCATTGTCCAGGAGACAGTATGACCTAGTGGCCACAAAATAAGGCTTCTCTTACACAATTGAAAAAAATAATCTTTATTGTGAGTTCCTTCATGACCCTTCAAACATCAACAAAAGGGGTGTGGATTATCCACCACCCCCAGGAGCAGGAAGGTGAGCAGAACTTTCTTCCACAGACTAGGAGCTACCACACACTGCCATGCTTGCCCTTGCACACAAGAGTATGTGCATGTACACATACACATTAGAGAAGTGACCAGAATCCAGGTCACATCTTTTCTGAAAGGAAGTCAAATGACAATGCTGTGGAAGAAAACAGTATTTCTGTCTTGTGATCTCTGCAGAATGTACCTAATGGTATGAATTCCAAGAGAACAGAGAAGCCCATGGAAAAGCCCTGGTTCAGGCAATGTTCAGTTAAATACCTGTGCATACATTTTCCTCTTGGTTAGCTCTGTGTATCCACTTCCAGGCTGGCTGCTCACTGTTTATTATTAGTGACTCTCTTATTTTAGTTTTTGTATGAAGAAGGGGACATCCAAAACGACTGAATAGAATTTTGTGGTCTAACACTAAAGAATTTTGAAGAATTCAGCCTATATGAACCTAAGCTTTTTAACAAAAATACTACACCAGTTCAAACACCTTGAATTGCACCTATGAAGCAAGTTAGGGATGCTTGAGAGATTTCTTGTTGAAACACAGTATTTTTGCACTGTGTTGAGGAAAAGGTAAGCAAAACTGAAATATCTGGAAAGTTTACAATGGCTATGTAACCAGGAAATGCTGCTTTTTTGTTAGAACTGGTTTGTGTTACAAAACAGATACTCTGAGAAGTGTACATGGTCTTCAGTTTTGATATCGGAATCTGTTTCCTGGTGTCTTTGGAGTTGCTGAGGAAATTGAAGAAAAAGGACTTGGGAAAAGCAAACTCTCTTTAATCTCAGGGCAAAGACTCTAGTTGCTTCAAAGTGAGGGCAAAATTCCTTCAGTATCAAATTGGATGCTGATGGTGATTGATCTCAGGATGCCTGAATGAACTGATCACGAGGCAGAAAAGTGAAACAAGTATTTTTCTGGATTCACTCTTCCTTGTCTGACTCTGAAGCTGAACTACTCTGAACTTACTGAAGATCAAGAAAATGGAAGTTCAGTTTTACTGAAATAAGAGTCTGTGTCTAGCTTCAGACAGCAATAATTTATGCAGCACCTCTTAATACCAAGAAGCCTAAGAACCATTACAGTCTTGAGCACTGCAGTGTTTGAAGTGCATTTGCAGAGCAAACTGAGTCCACCCACCTAAAAAAGTGCAGCTGGGCATTTCTTGCATGGGCAGTTACTGGGCATAGAAAGATAAATACTGCCTGTGGAAGGCACAATATCTAAAGGGTATTCGCTCAATACACAAACAACAGAGAGTAAACACAACAAACATGGTCTGATATGGAGCTGATATTTATTCATTGTTGGTTGAATCGTAGCTGACCATGAATCACCACTGGGACAAATACTTTAGTGGTAGAATTCCATCCAAAAGTCAAGTCAAAAAGATTTTGCATTTCATGGAATGAGTAAGAAAATGATTTGCACAGATCAGTACAAACTAACTGCAATAGCTGCCATAAGGCTTTCTGTAGTAGATACAGGAGTGGTTTCCCATTTGTTTGCAATGGATTATCATATATAAGATAGCTTGCATCATAGCAGATCATAGTTCTAGCATAATAAGATCTGAACAGCAAAACTGAAACCTTTTTTTGTTGTGAATAAAAACATTTTTGTTTTTATCTCTCAACATATTTTTGTTGATAAAAATATCAAAGATAGTTTCTGCAGAAGCAACAGAACAAATCCATTTTGTATAGATGATCACATAAACCACATCAGTGCATCAGCAAATTAACTGGATTTGTTTGCAACGTTCATTCTGAAGATGGAACTGCTAAGGGCAAAACCTACATGTTTATCCTTCAGATGAAAACAGTTAAAGGACATATTATGCCTATAGTCATTAATGCCTCAAAATGTTCCTGACAGTTTTCCATTACTGTGAAATGTGAAATCCATTATCTGCTTGATTATTTTAGACAGCAAGGAAACTGCACTGGGAGTATTTGAGAAAGTTACAGTTATGCTGTAATCGAGTGGCCTGAACTTTGATAACATCATTTGTAACTCTTAAGTCTGATAACACACTTTAGAGACTACTCTGCTTACAAGTTAATGGAAAAAAAGAGCTTCTAGCTAATTGCCCAAATCCATACTGCATCCTTCAAAAGCTACTCAACAGATGCGATCACTTCATCTGGAATGTTGTAACAAAAGGTTTGAATCACTTTTCTTCAGCTGCCAGAAGAACTAACAGAAGCATTTCATTTTGACAACAGTGAATACATGGAAATGCTGAGGCATGTTCCCAAAAGATGGTTATCTTTTAACCTGCAGCTGACAGGAACTTAAAACATCTTCCAGCTATTAGATGCTATTTTTATATTAAAAAATGATTACCAAATGCAATTTTTCAGGATCACAAAGGTCAAGACAATGAAAAGCGGTTTTCAATGACTGCTGCTCATATTTACTTCATAATTGCTGTATTGTTAATAACAGAGTCATACACCTGCATGTACTGGAGGTATTGTAACTCATGACAATATATTAATGAAAAGGTAAATAGCAAAGAAGCATGAATAATAATTCACTTGGTCATATGTGCAACTGTCACGTAAAAGCTCATCACAGCAAAAGACTTTTAATAGAAAAGAATTTCTAATTTTGGCAGTTACTAATCTCTCAAATACCTGACTTTAAAGTTTGATTTCAACAAAATTAAACATGCAGTCTCTCTAACCCTCCCCAGTTCTTCAGGAAGGGCACATTATACAACCATTGGGAGAACTGATTATTAATTTTTTATTTGGGGAATACTAAGCTGGGGAATATTTAGCCTTCTGTGTTTCAGTGAATTTTTTTTTT
>VWZT01006482.1:0-41685 GCA_013397055.1 Pachycephala philippinensis
GCCCCCGGCCCGGCCCCGCTGCTCCCCGGGGTTCCTGAGTTTGGCCCCAGAAAAGAACCTCGGGCTTTATTTCTGACTCGCAGGAGCGGCCCGACCCCTCCGGTCCGAGCGGGCCCGGCACCGTGTGGGGCGAGGGCAGGGGGCGCCGGGCTCCGGCCCTCTGGGCTTTATTCTCCGGCGCCCCGAGCCCCGCCGCTGCGGGGGAAAGAGGGAGAGGGGAGGATGAGGAGGGAAGGGAGAAGGGAGGTGGGGGGCAGGAAAAGGGGAATAAGGGCAGGAGGAAGGAGGGGTAGAGGGAGGTACAGAATGGGACCCCGAGGCCCCCGCGCCTCACCTGGGCCCCGCTGGGGGGGCCCGGCCCGGCCGCTGCCACCCGCACCGAGCGCTGGACGAGCAAAGGAGGGCAGCGGCCATTCCCGGGGTTTAAATCCCCTCGGTCCCGCCCTTCACACCTGAGGCGGCCCCGCTCGGGGCCGCTCGTCCCGGGATGCGCCGCGCCCATCGCTTTGTCCTGGCTCGGCCTCAGCTGTCCGTGCTGTCTCTGCAGGGAGATGGGAACTGCGGCGGCAAGTCTCCCATGCCCACGGATGCCCCTCTCCCTACAAGCCCTCGCACTGACCCAGTGTGTTTTCCACCTCCTTTGTCCCAGACAGGGAAACACTGCGGCTCCTCTGGGCAAGGGAAAGGCTCCTGTGCTATTTCCATGAGGAGAACACCTGAATTAGTGCCCTGGGAGCCCAGTCCGGTCCTTCCAGTGACCCCGAGGCTCTTTAGCAGCATCCAATGAAAATGACATCCTGGTCCAGTGCATTTCCAGCAGGATCGGACACTCCTGGCCAAGGTGACCGGTCCATGGAAATCACACCGGNAGATGGGGCTTCCCACCCCAACCATTCCAGGATGATTCCATTATCTCCCCCTGCATTAATTTTGCACTGTTTCCTCTCAAATTTAGATGACTTGTTAAAGGAAAAAAATTAAAATTATTCCAGGAATAAAAAGGGGAGTTGTAAAACATACAAGAATCATTCATACATCCATCAAATCATTAATCGGAAGCCTATTCCCTCATCTCTGTTCGTTTTTCTTTCATGGAAAACCTTATGATCCTACACTTTCTTGCTGTATTTCTCCCCCCCCAAAAAAGGGCTGGAAACATCCTGATGCATTAGGGAAAGGATTTTTTTGTCATTCCAAGGGATGACTGGCAGAGAGATGGCCATGCACTGGGGATGAACACCCTCACCAAACCCTGCACAGATGGGGCTGGGAATGCCGGAAGGAGCCGGGTGTGCCTCTAATTGCAGAGCGTGCCTTTAATCCCAGGCTAAGCCAGCTCAGCCCTGTGAGCCTGTCCCAGTGCGGGGCCAGGACGGGTCTCTGCACATCCCAGTGCCCAGGTGCACCAGTCCCCGGCCTGTTCCACACCCTCCAGGTCGGTGTCTGGCCATTCCAGATCGCCAATCCCGTTGCAGGAGGATCTCTCCCACCTCTCCCGTGCCCAGCATTTGCCCGCAGTGATGGGCTCCTGTGGCTAATTGGAGGCAAATGTGGCAGCCACGTCTGGCTGAGCAGCTCCCCGCAGGTGGTGGGATGTGACCTACTTGTCACTGGAATCATCCCGCCTGCTCGGAGAGCCCTGAGCTCTTCTGACAGCTGGAGCCAGCTGACCCCTGCCAAGGCCTGGGAGGAAGCAGAACCAGGGAAGCTGAGGCTGCTGAGAGCTGGAAGCGCTGCCGGGAGAGGCCTCGCATCCCAGAGCAGTGTGAGGGAGAAGGGAGCTGTCTGGGAAACACTGGGTAAGGGGCAGGAGGAAGGTGTGCCCTTTCCATTTGGCCCTCGTGATATTCCCTTGGGAGTTTTTAACTTCCAGAGCTGGATTCTTGTTTGCCTGTGACCCTGGGAACCACAGGCCAGTCGTGGTGAGGGCCCTGGTGTGCCATTTCTGAGCAAGGCTTTGTGTGGGTGTGAGGGCTGTGGATGGAGAGAGGTGGAAAGGACATGGGGAACCTTCTCCTACCTGAGCTAGGCATGGGGAGGGGATCACCAGATGAAATCCTGTGCCTGGAACAGCAGGAACAGGGACAGCACCGAGAGAACTCCAGCTCTGGGTTGTGTCACTCCTTTTTCCCTGCTCTGCTGCCACTTTCCATCTTTATCACAAGACACTGCCCTTTTTCTTGAGCAAATAATGCCAAATGCAGCATTCTGTGGATTAATGGATCCCTGAGGCTCAAACCCTGCCCTTTGGGGAGGCAGATCCAGCTCTGGAGCCCTCTCCTCTGCCACAGGCAGTGTGACAGCAGCCTGCTGCCCCGTTCCTCAGGGAGTCTCCTGCCTTGTCCCTGCGTGTCCCCCCGGCTGTGTCGCCGTGGCAGGTGCAGGAAGCGGTGTCTGGCTGCCTGGGCAGCATTTGGCGAGGGCAAAGGGCCTGTGAGTGGTGCTGCTGCATCAGCCAGGGCCTGCCTGCTGTGCAAAGCCTTATTAGAGAGCAAAAAAGGCTTTGTTTTAGGCTGGAAGTCACCGAGCCTGTTCAGGCAGATGTTTATTTCCTCTGCTCCCTGGAATGATGTCATTACGGCCAGCAAAGTTCTGTGCTCCCCCAAAGCTGGGCGAGCTGCTCTGGTACTTTCTCAGGCTCCACGGGCAGCACTCTATAAAACACAGGCAGTGTGCAACTGGTTTCACAAGGAATTTCTGTTTAACCTACTTATTAAAGCGCTCCAAAGGGAATCTGAGGTGTTTGTATTCCGTGATTCTCGAGAACGACTCACTGTTTATGCTGGCAGGTTTCCAAATAAAGAAAAAAAAAAAAAAAGGATACTTCTGGGTCAAATTCTTGCTCTTAAGCTTTTATACTTCTTACCTCGTAGATGAGTCCTGTGCTCTGACATCGATCCTCCCACAGAGCACCAACCAGAGCCCTTCTGGCCACTGGGATCCTGAGGTGACATGGAAGGGAAGGATCACCTGCTTTTTTTTTTTAATACCTTTGGCATAAGAGTTGCTTTAACCCTCTACTGTTTCTCCTGCTGCAGAGAAGAATCCTGGAATTAGGGTTTTTTTTTGGTTTTAAACTACCATCTGCTGCTTTCTGATGGAAAGCAGGTAATCTTACTCCAGCTAGGGAAAAATGCAAGTTAAACTGTTTAACTTCTCAAAAATGTCTGAGCCAAGGAAGGGGAAATGAATGCCTCTGTATCCCTAAAATTAGGTCTATTTACACCAAAACCAATTTAAGATGCTTCAACTGCAACAGCCTTTTCCACAAAAGTGTCTTTAAATCTTTTTTTCTTTTCCTTACTGTTAGAGGAGCAGAATAAATAACAGCAGCTGTGTATTTTAAAATTACGTTGTTAATAAAATCCTGGTACATTTACATAAATGACAACATTAATGTACAATTAAACAAAGCATTGTAATATTACAGCAACAAAAGAGGACCTACATATTTGTACAGATAGCCGGAGCAGCTACTTGAAAATACTTTCCAAAATAAAGCCTTCTGTGGCATTTCTCAGTGATAATTTTGCCCCCCCTGTATGGCTTTCTGGTAATAAATAGGGTTATTGGAGCTGGTGATGTTCAGCAGATGTGTACCTACAGCACAAAGGGAGTGTGCCCTGACCAACCTGTCTGTCAGCTGACTAAAAATCCCTATCCATGCGTGCAATTTGCCTCTGTGTAAATCCTTGAGGAGCAAGGCCACGTCAGATTTTGATGGATTTGCTGGGAGGTGCTGGTGGTTCCTTCTCCTTCCCTTTATCTAAACTGTGTCTGTGTTGTGCTTTGGAGCCTGGGCCCAGCTGAGCCTCCTCCTTCCAGTGTGTTTAGATGCAATAGGAAGAAATCATTGAATTTCTAATAAGGAATAAATAAATCTCCACTGAAAACTTGGCTTCCTCCTGTTCGTCCACCGACAACAAACAAAAGTGTCCTGGCAAATGATTTTTGGTGGGTGCTTAGCAAAGCTCAGTGGGAATAGCTGGAGGTCTTCCCTTAATCCCAACCGGCTCCAGAGAGAGAACAAACCACTGAGCTGGGTGTTCTTTGGAGGCCTGGGGAGGCTTTTATTGCTATTTTTGCAACTGGGCAGTTTTTCAGCCTAGTGCCAGCTCCTGCTACACCTGAGCCTTCTACAAAGTGTCTTTTATGGTGTCAGGTCTCATTGGTAATGTTCCAAAAACGGTTTTTAAGGTGAAAGTGACTGAAACTATCAGACCTTGACAGCAAAAAGGTAGACAGTCTTTTTCTTTCTCCTCAAAACAGATCCAGATTAACAACTGGCACAGTGAAACTGTATTTAAAAACACACAAACCCCCAACTCTCCCCTCCCTGCCCCAGCTCAGTTCTTCACATAAGGCTTAAAGAGTGAGTAATTTCAGTGTTAGTATTAGTTTCTACTCAGCTTTGAGCATACAAAACCTCTCTCTCAAGGTGCAAACAGTTTTGGGGGAAGTTTCAGTCGGTCTGTCGCGATGCACAGACGCTGGTACTACTGAGGGGAAGTACTTTGTGTGCAGACAGATGGCTCGTGGGATGGGCTTTAGGATCAGGAAACTCCTTCTAGGCAGCCTTTTTACACGGAAAACATCCGTGTGGATGAACTTAAGCCCACGTATTAGTGCTGGGCTCAGTTAAATTGCCTCTTTCTCCCCAGCCCTGCGCTCGTGGAAAGGGCAGCGCCGATCTCTGCGGTTCGGGTTCTCCCCCTGCACCCTCAGCTGGTGTTTGGGCCGTGGCAGTGTTGTTTGTGTGACAGTGTTGTTCCTGTGGCAGCAGCAGCACAGAGAAGCCAGCTCCCCCTCCCTCAGCACCTGGGGGTGCCTGTTGCAGGGCACTTTGAGGAAGATGCAGAAGGCAAAGAGCCCCAGCGACGCCTCGGCCGCGGTTCGCAGCGCCGGTGGTGCCTCACACCCTGGAGGTGACGTACACGGAGTGCAGGCGGCCGGCCAGCGCTGCCTGCAGGTCCCTCAGCGGGTCCAGGCCCTGCACTTTGCTGTTCCTGCCGTAGATGAGCTGCTTGAACGAGTCCTGCTCCAGCAGGGAGCTCATGTGCTTGAGGAAGAAGCCCTCGCAGAAAGAGGCCAGTTCTGGTGCGTTGTGAATCTGCGGAAGACAGCAGCACTGTTAACCCCTTCTGTACATCACAGATCTACATGACATCCCTGAGCCTCTCCTTCCTAATGCTTCTCCCCTTTAATATCTTCTAAGACAGAAAAAAGACAGGAGTAACAGTGGAGAAGCACTAGAGGCAGGACTTTGATCATTTCTCCCAGTATTTTTTGCAGGCACAGGCGTGAGCAGGGAGGCATCCAGGCTTTTTTAATCCCTTCCCCTGCTGGCCTGCTGTTGGCAGGGCTGTAAAACTCCAGCCCCTTCCCTTCCTGCAGCAGAGCAGCTGGCTGATGAGGTGGCCAAGGTACCTGTTTGGCTGAGCCACAGCACACAACAGCACTGCGCTGGCAGATGGTGAGCAGGGCTCGGGGCAATCAGGACACGGGTCACAGGACGGGAGCCTCATCCCTACAACGAGGGGCTGAACGCAGGAGAACAGGGATGCTGCACTCCTGAACCACCATGAGGTGATTTCTGGCTGGGATCTGGCTCCTTTTGCTTCAGGATCAGTGGGGGAAGGTCAGTAACGAGAACAATGAAACTCAGGTTCAATATTAAGAAGCTCTGTGCACACACAGCCTCTTCCTGGGAACTCTGTGCAAATAATAGTTTAAGGAAAAGTACAGAAAGGCCAGTAGGGAATGCTGTTTCCCCTTTTTACCACTGCACACTGTTAAATTTTAGGTCTGAAAGAAACCAGCCCAACGTGAGAGAAACTGAAAAGCATCAGTGGGACGCTACACACACAATAAAAAAAATCATTACCAGCCCTCTGCAGTTTTCTCCTTGTCTTTAAGGGATC
This sequence comes from Pachycephala philippinensis, assembly GCA_013397055.1. Lineage (NCBI taxonomy): Eukaryota > Metazoa > Chordata > Aves > Passeriformes > Pachycephala > Pachycephala philippinensis. Next base: position 5,922 of record VWZT01006482.1, read on the forward strand.
TGATCCTGCAAAATTCCAGGAAGGGCAGAGTATTTCTCTATGATGTAGGTTATTTGCTACAAGGTGTGCATCTGTCACACAACAGAGTTTATGCTCATTTTAGAGCTAAAAAGAATATTTTCTAGCAGCAGGGGTGCTAGGAAAGGGTTTATTCTGTAGCTGCTGTGCTGTGATCAATTGCCCCCGCTGCTCCCAGGATTTGAATCCCTCGGGATTTGCTGATGTTGCTGTATCAGCCTGCTAAGACAGCTCTCCCCTACTCTGCAGGGATCCCCCATCCATTTCATCCATGATTGCTTCAGACAAGAAAACACACCGGGGCCCTGCAGGACTTTCCAGCCTGGAGCTGGGAATCATCTCACTCGTGTTGTGGCTGGGGGAGAGTTACCTGCAGGGAGGGGGCCCACCAGGGGTTTTTAGGTACCACCAGGAGCACCCAGGCTGTTCTCTGGGATTCTTAAACCAGGGGGGTTGGACCTACCTTTGCATATTTATAGATGTTGACAGAGTTGTCCATGCTGATGGTCTGGGCACAGAGGATTTCACAGTGTCTCTGGAGGCCGTCCAGCTGGAACAGGCTGGCAGCCGACAGCAGCTATGGGGACAAGAGAGAGGCTATTTGAGATCATGAGGCTTGAAAGGCCTGGGGAAGGCAAACAGGACGGATGATTTCCTCTCTGAAGAGTCTCTGACTCCCTGTTTTAATGGCCAAGTCCTCATGAAACAGCAAAAAGGCCGCTCCGTGCTGAAGTGACAGACTGACACATTTCCCCTCTTAGCAAAAGCTCTTCCCACAAGCATATTTGCACTCCTTTCTGTCACCAACACACAGAAACAGCAAGCAGTGATGTTTTGAAACTTTTAAGCTCATTTCCAAGTGCTAAGTATGCTCCTGGACTGAATGGGAGCTTGCTGTTAGCTCCTGGATTTTGCCTTTCAACTCTGTTTTATGCCCCAGTGCACTTGGCAAGACTTGGAAGAAAAAGCTCTCTCACCTCTAAGATATCAGCGGTGGGAATTTCCATGGATTCTGTCCCTCCATAGTATAAATACTGCATCAGCATCTGGAATGGGAAGAAGGCCAGGCATGGAGTTATCACTGCAGTCACAAGGGGCTGTTGATGGCTGTGCTCCCCTTCCTGAGCAGACGGGAATCGTGTCCTGTGCCGGCTCTCACCTCCACTGGTGGCTTTTTTTATTCCCTAGCGTGGCAAATCTGCTGCTTTCCAACAGCCCTTTCTCTCTTGGGCCCTGAAAAGGGCCCTGCTGGGGACTTTGGGCTGAGGGTGACAGTGTGTCTCTGAGCAACACCGCTGTCCTTGTCTGGGATCTGGCTTTGGGAAGCCTGGCAGGCCGGTCACGCGCGGAGCCCAGTGTGTGTGTCCCGGGGACCTCCCAGCCACTCACCTCCCCTGCTGGGCTTCTAATCAGCCTGCAGCCCCCCACCAGGCCCGGAGGAAAAGGCACTAATTGTCTGCAGGGAGAGTGAGAGGCAGCTCCTGCTCTTTGATCCCATGTGCCCAGCCCCAGCCCAAGCAGTGCCGCTGTGCCAGGGGAGGGAATGGATCTGGAGCTGGAACAGAAGTGTCCTGGGTGCTGTGTGGGGCTTGTGAGCTCTGCCTGCCCTTTCTGACAGGGCTGGGAACAAAACTGAGCTGCTACTTGTAAGGTTGCCTTATCTGTATAACAGAGTTCTGTGAGAGCTTGCCAGCAGAGCCCTGAGCAGGACACACATCTCTGGTGGCTCAGCATCCTCCACCCTCCCTGAGAGTGCCTCTCCTTAACCCATCTGACTGCATTTACCATCAAATTGTGGAGTAATTCACTGTTCCAGTTCTTTCTGATTTGTCTCTCTCCCCTGAAGCACAAGTTTATCTTTAGAAACCTGTATTTGATGTATATTTGATGTACAAATGCTGTTAAGGAGGCTTCTTTCAATACTCAGTTACATTTTCTTCTCTGTCGTGGCCTGAGCTGCAAAATTTGGCTGTCACCTACCCAACACCAAACTTGTACAGCCCCTTATGAGCAGAACAAAGATGTTCTCATGGTCAGCTTACTTCCCTCTAGTGAGATAACAGCACTGCTGACCAACAGACCAGCTTTGTTTGCTTACAAAAAGAGAAGAAAGGAAAAGCCCCAACCCTTCAGTGAAACAGCTACACGACCTATCCTGCACTTCACATCTCCCTGTTCCTCCTCTAAATACAGAAATGTCATAAAAGCAAAGCACAGTTCTCAGTTCTGAGCCTCTCTTGACAGGGACACCACTGATCTCTGATCATTTGATTTGAATTGATATGAAGCCTGGCAATGCACCTGCTGTAAATAAGTTACTTTTTGCTTAGCAAAGCATTAAAATGGTGCTGTAAAAAGTATGAAAATGGTGTGTTAAAAACAACAAAACTACTCTTCAGTAGAAGACTGGTTTCTCCTGCTTTATGGAGGAGTCAGCTAGTAAGAAAATAAGAATATAGATTGGAGGATTCTGTTTTAAGGCTGGAACTTTGGAAAAAGGGTATTTCAGAACACTCCTGAAATTCAGGTGTGTTGAAAGGAACTCCATTTCTACCTGTAATATTATCTATTTATGATATTACCAATTATCTACTTATGATGTTACTCCTTGGGTTTGTCTTACCTTCCAAGTAGGTGAGTAGATGAAAAAGAATAAAGAAAAAGTGGAATAAATCCCATACCTTGAAAATGTTGTATTTCATATCGCTGATTTCAACAGTCTTGCTGCCATGGCCATCGTGCTCTGTTTTATTGGTCATCAGTGTCTTGAACCTGGGAATGGTTTTAATGGATTTAATTGAAGAGATTTAATTTAACAGATTGCTGTATTAGTGTGTCACACACTCATCACAAACAGCAAGGGGAAAACAAAGACCCTTCCTGGTTCTTTGCAAGTTGAAAATCGAAACATTTCCTTCAATTTAATGAAGATTACTTCAGGGACAATTTAACCTGTAAATTGCTTGGATCTGATCTAATCCCACCCTGTGACAGCTGGAAAACTCTGTTACTAGGCCAAGAACAGAGAAAGAAACTGCTAACTGCAAGTGCACCAGGCCAGTGTGGGATTCCAGGGAAGCTGGAATGAGTGCAGCTCTCCCTGCAAACTCTGGGAGAAGGAACGGGAAAGCAGGGAATGGCTGGATGGGGACACTCCAACTACCACACATGATTTCAGGGATAATCATGGTTGGATAATTATGTCCCTGGTTAGTGACTCACCTGTTAGATGCAGTAACCAGCAGGACTTTGTGTGCATAAAAGAGCTTTCCTTCTACTAAGAAAGTCACATCAGACATTTCTTTGTTGTTCAGAAAGTGAGGATCTGTTGGGTAAGGAGACAAAATAAAAAAGGTGACTTTCTTGCACCCAAAAATTGTGCATGCTTTTCAGAAAAAAAAATCCAAACAAACAAATAATAATTAAAAAACAACAACCCAGCAGCAATGAAAAGAAGCTCACTGCTCAGGTGAGCACCTTACCCAGCCGAGCTGGCAGAGTCTTCCGGATTTCGGGAATGCTGGGAATGGGGCTGCTGCCGTAGCAGTGGGTGAAGATGGCTGCAAGCTGCTGGTTGATGGAATCGTTCTGTGAGGAGGAGGATGGAACAGGGATCAGCAACTCGACATGGAGCACGTTCCAAACGTGCTGTAAGGGCTCACTTGGGGCCTACAGCAACTGCACCCTACAGCAGCAACCTCCCACAGAGGGACAAGCTTTAATTTAAAGGAATCCCAGTATCTGTGGAGTTATAAAGAGCTGTACAGCTTCCCCCAGGTTTGAGGACTGTTTTGGGGCTGTACATGACTTCAGGTAAATGCTCTCAGGGCCATTTCCACGCCACAACTCCTCAGGGACTTTGCCCGGCCATTCCCTTGCTCCTGTTGTGCACAACAACAACAACAAAACCCAGAACGCTCAGCTCTGACACTGCAGTAAAGCTCTGACTTACTTTGCTGGTTTTGAGGATGTCAAACATGAGCTGCAGCCCCTCACTGACCAGCTCCTCGTTGTAATCCTCCTCTTTGATGGTGACGAACTCCCGCAGCAGGGTCTGCACCACGGAGTAGCGCGACTGGTAGAAGGTTGTCCGCAGCGACTCGATCCACACGTGCAGCTTCCAGGGCACTCCTGCAGCCACAGGAAAAAGGGACAGTGAAAGATGATTTCCTGAAGTGCCTGTGACGAGATTATCCTGCTCCTATTACTAACACTTGGCAGCACTGAAGCAGCTCTACCTCCATCCTAACAGCAGATAGATTTTTACCTCGATATTAAAGGTGACTGAACTGGGTCACTGACAGATTAAGTGACAAAGGATTGGTACCAGGATCATAAATTGGAATTTTCTGCTGATTGTTATGGATCAGAGACTCCCCGTTTCATTCTGAGCTTCATGGTTAGTCAGAACCACAAAATAAACTTGAACCAGAGTTGTAAGAATACGTAACCCCCCACAGATGTGGTGTGAGGTCTTTTCTCCTGGTTGCACACAAGCTGCAAAGCTTCTCTCTCCTACCTTGAGATCAGGTTTGTTCCTTCACCTTAAACCACTGAACAAACACTGAATTTTAGGTGTCAGTATCTGACAGGGAGAGATGCCCCTCACTTTTGATATGTGGGAGTGCCATGAGTGAGGGACATCCCAGAGCAGCAGGAATTTGCAAAAAAAGCGCCTTGCGAGGAGCCTTAAACACGTTTAAAATTTCAATGAGCTAGCTTTGCAGCTGGGGTTGTTGCTCCTGTAAGCGAGAGGGGCAGAAAAGGAAGACTTTCAGGCCTCAGATGTGCCCAGTGGGCGGCAGGAAGGGCTCACCCAGCGCCCTGAGCTCCATGGTGATGTCCACGTAGCCGTGCTCGGCGCTGTAGTACATGGCCTCCTGCAGAGCCTTCATCCGCGTCTTGCACAGCCGCACCTGGCCCTCGCTGGAGCTGCCCTGGCTCGAGGTGTCACTCTCCACCCCCTCGGCCAGAATCTCCTCCAGGGACAGCACATCCCCCTTGGCCTGCTGCGGCTGCGTCAGGAGCTTGCGCAGGACGTTCCTGAGCGGGGACCAGAGGTTTCACTCATTAGCAAATGAAATATCAGCGACTCAGACGGGGCTGTGGGGATTTGGGGTCAGGGATCCGGCTCAGTAAACAGTAATTTCCTTCCCAAAGACAGCTGGCACTGTGGAGCAGCACTGAAACCACTCGTCCTCCCCTACCCCACATCCTAGAAACTGGTGCCCCGGCAGCAAGGGCAAAAGCATGGCCTGCACTCCTCACATGGAGGGTTTGTTTGGGATTTCACACGGCAGTGGCAAGAAAGAGACTTTCTTGTTTGTGTCCAGCCGCTCCGGGGAGTTTGCACCACTGGTGTCCCTCAGCCAGCTGGGGACAGCTGCTCACACATCCCCCAGCCCAGCAGGGCCACCCAGCACTCGCTGTGCTGCTGCATTGCCACCAGCTGCTGCTCTCCTTGCACCCACACCCCTCCCTGGGGCTAAATCCAGCTTATTTAAGGCTTTGGGATCAGCCCATCCTATCCTAGGGCAGAGCAAGCCTTAAACCTCACTAACTTTTTTCTGGGAACACAAAGATTTCTGGAGGAGCTTGCAAGTAATGTCTTTTTTCTGAGCATTATTCTGAGCCTTATTTCTGAAACCAGGGCTGGAGAGCCCAGGCTGGCTGGTTTGGTGATTCACCTCTTGGCTGGCCATCCAAAAACCAGAGATCCAGGAAACCAGGCCACTTCAACCTGATTAGATTCCATCTCAGAACACGACCCAGGATCTCATAACCCTGATCTCATAACCTAGCCTTAGGTGGGACTTGGCCTGCTGATGTAGGGCCTAGAACCAGCTCACTCTCAGTGCTGCAGAGCCAGACCAGCAAGTGTGAATGAGAAACAGCAAACAGAGATCTTTGTTGTCAGGAGAGTCTTAACCCCGTCTGCTGAACTGCACACGCAGGGATTTGGGTCACAAAGCCACACAGGACACACAGCAACACCCAGAGTGCAAAAACTCCCTGTCCTGAGCAGGAACAGAGCATTACCTGTGCCCGTGTGCTGCTGAGTGGCTGAAGCAGTTCATGTCCTCGTGCAGTGACGATGACATCCCGTTGACTTCCAGCATGCTGAGCAGTGGATCAGCACCCCTGCTGAGCAGCAAGCTGACCAGCTCGTAATTCCCTGGGGATAAAGGACAGGAACATCAGCATGGTCCCCTCTCTGGAAGCACCAAACACAGGGCTGGCAGCAGGCAGGACTCCTTGGCTCCGATCCCATTAGATGGAGTAGGGAGTGCTGCAGGAGATCCAGCCCTGGGTCTCACTGGGAGGGGACAAGGCCTTTTTTTTCCCTTCCATAAAGCTTGGAGCAGAGCAAGCCAGACACTCATCTTCATAAATGCACAAAGATAGCGCAGAAAGAAATTAAGGAGGAAAACTAAAACCACTTTGAGGTGAAAAGTGTTGACAAACAAGGCCAGCACAGACTCGCTCACAGAACGCTCAACTCCTGACAGCCCGCTAGAAGAAATGCAGAATTTTTACTTGCATTTAGTAAATTAATAGACCCAATTCCTTCATGTAACACTTATTTTTCCCCAGGCTGAATGGAAACTTGTTAATTTTTCGCATCTGGGTGTTGCTTAGGTCCACAGACATGCCCAGACTAGACAGGAGCTGGTTTATGTTCCTTGACAGGGCTTTGTGAAGGAGCTGGTGCTGTCAGCTCTGCTGTGGGGGCTCTGGGGAGGAGGCAAGCCTGGGACAAGTTGGAAAACAGATACTCGAGGCCCATGGGGCTGGTGGCAGAAGAGATGGAGCGTGCTGAGGCCACAGGGAGCTCACCTGCAGCCGAGGCCAGCTGGAGGGGGGTCTCAGCGTAGTTGTCCTCGCCAGTGTTCACAGCAGAGCCCTCCACGTGGGCACCAGCGTCCAGGAGCAGCTGCAGGGGGCACAGGAAAGACAGGGAGGTGGGAAAAGAGCAATTCAGAAGGACCAAACAGCCAGCTAGAAAGGAGAACCAGTGAGTTCAGAGCGAGGAGGGCACGGAGACAAAGGGTCCAGCTGGAGAGCACCACCTCCTTTGTTAATCTCCTTTATGGTCGTGGCTGTGCCATTGGAATCTCCCAGCTCCAAAGGGCTCTGCAATCAGAGCAGGAAGCCCATCTTAGCTCCATGCTGTGCACAGGAAGCAGGGTTCCCCCAGGGAATTAGCCCTGGAGGATTCATACCTCGTGGAGCCCGTGTAGGGCGGTCTGGCAGCTGCAGGGATTTGTCACACAGAACCTGCTTTCACTGAGCTGCTGGGAGGGAAAGATTCCCCAGGTGAAGGGGAGAGGGTTCCAGGGTGATGGGGATGTTTTATGGCCAGGTGGGGCTGGCAGAAGGCTCTGGAGCACCCAGGGCAGCGTTGGCAGGGGCAGGCAGGGAGGACCAGCCCTGTGTGTGTGTGTATCCACCAGGATATTCCGTGCTTCCATGACTGTGGGCACTGCAGTACACAACAGGAGCTTTGCTGCACTTGGCTGCATCTCCTGGGAGAATCAAACTCCTATCTTACACATAAATTAAGGCTGTCCAACCTCTGGAATACCAAAGGCTGCCCGGGCAGTTTGCCAGGTGGAATCTAATCTTTATAATTATGTACAAATGTACACAAACAAAAGATGAGAGTGTGCATTTACTTACATCTTTTTTTTTTTTTTTTTTTCCTCCTTCCCTTTGAGCAGAAGGTAAATTAAATTCAGAAGCAATTGATTATCTGCTGTGATCAGTTTCTCATTCCCCTGGAAGCCTGGGTAGCATTTCTGGGGCTCCACCCCATCCTGCTGCCCCCTGTGATAACTCCACAGAAAAGGGAGCAGGAAGGATGCCACAGGCCCAAATCCCACGACAGCTTAAGTCTTGTTCATGCAATTCTCAAGGATTATAAAGGAAGTTACAGATGATTTGCTGCCATTAGAGCAGAAATCAGCACACACTGGATTTCTGCACATGTAAATTTATAAACCAATTAATATCTACTGTCACAAAGCTCCTGATCAGCAGCCAACCTGTAACCGCTCCACGTGAAGCACTAGTTTATCTAAAACCAAAGAAATGATTGTGCAGTGCTGTTTTGGAAGCACCGAGCCTTGGATCAATGCTGAAACCAAAGAAAAATATGGAAACACGCTGTGTTTTGTTATCAAGGCCTTGCAAGGAATTATGCCACCGATTTTCATTCTCGTTATAAAAATCATGCGGTTTCTTCACTGGTTTTTAGGAGGCTCGGGAGCTCAGGAAGGCTGAGAGAGAGGGCTCACAGTGCTGAATTTCAGTCCCCCTGAGCGTCCTGGAAGGATTCCTGGCCGGAATCTTACCTGCACCACGGAGATGTGCCCGTGCAGCACGGCGAAGGTGAGGGCGGTCCAGTGCCGGCTGTCGGGATGCACCGAGGGGTAGCGTGGAGAGGCACTGGGCACCTGGCACAAGGGAAGCAGGGAAATTACCCACTGCAGCCCCTCTGCCTTCATCCCCTGCCTCGTGCAGAGCCAGCTCCTTCCTCTGTGAGTGACAACCCCAGGGAATGGGGCTTGGGCCACTCAGAGAACGCTGCCACCACCACTCACTCTGCCCCGTCCCCTCCCCTGGGACTCTTTAATGGGCTCACTGGTTTCTCCCCGTGGCAGCTCCTTCCCTCCCCCTCCCCGTGCCTATCACACTTGCCAGTGCCAATCCTAATTGGAGCCACTGAGTGCCCTGAGAGGTTCTGAAGGTTTTCTCCCCTCTCCCACATCCCTGAAGCGACGGTTTCTGAGAGAAATGCCTCGCTTGAAGCTTCCAGAACTGAAGCCTTCAGTTGCTAGGAGAGAATTCAGAGCTCCTCCTGGTAGTTTACAGCTGGATAATTGTGGGTAGAGGGTTACTCACTGGTATATCTAAATTTGCTCCAGCATCTATAAGCATTTGCACCATGGCTTCATCTCCAGCAGCACAGGCGTACATGAGGGGGGTCATGCCCTTCAGAAAGGAGAAGAAAAATAAAAACCAAGTTATCTTTCCATGCCTATCAACAGTGACAGTGTCATGGACACGGTGAGCTTGAATCTTAATGTACAAAGTGTGTGTAGGGACAGCACACATATGTTCACAAAGCATTTTTGTTTTCCATGCAGAGTGGCACAACTGATAATGGTAAATAACCTGGGCAAAACATCACTGGGCAAGGCTGAAAGAGCACAAAAAGGATCACTGAAAATCCCAGCCCTATATTGTCCATGATTCTCGAGCTTTCCCAAGGCTGCCAACAAAGAAATGCCATTTCTTGGCTCATTTGTAGCCAAATGAACTGAAGGCAGAAAGCAACACAAAAATACAGAAGATGAATTTATCTGGCAACTTCTCCCCATTGCTAAAATCCTATTTGCCACAATATTTCAGCATTTCAATCCCATAAATCTCTCTCCTTCTACTTAACCAGCAAACCATGACGGCTCAGCGATGAATTATGAGAAAAATGAGCCTTACTTATGGAGTTCATTCCCAAAGTAGCCAAGGACAGGAAGGAAATGGCCTGGTAAAATCCATTCCTGCTCACAGCTTTCCTGCCCCCTCCCCTTAATTATTGCAGGCATTTGAATTTTTTACAGGCAGCATCTCTGCTGCTCAGTGTGCAATAACAGAGCTCCATCCTTAATGGCACTTGTACTGCAAAATGGAATTACAGCTCTCACACAGGAGTTCTGCTCTCCACTCTGTAAAGGTGTCTTTTCAAGGCAGCCACAACTCCAGGCTTCCTGCTTTGGGGCAGCTCTGTTTGTGAAGATATTTCTGGGTGAGATTCTCTCTGAGTGGGATATTTTGGCTTTTGTGGGGCTTGGGAGGTTCCACACTCATTACAGACAAATAAACTGAGAATTCAAAACTCAGGTCTGCAGGCACAAGGCCCAGTCAGGGTTCTAAAACTGTAGGCTTGTACAGACTTATATTGTCCTTTTTAAAATTTCCAATGTTACGTTTTGCACTCCCTGCTTGCTTTTTGCAAAGGGAAGAAGAGATTTTTTCCCTGAACATCTCAAATCCCCTGAAACCAGTGTGCAGGCTGGTCCCCACCAGAACTGAATACAGGGACCTGCCCCAAACTCAGGTTTTTGGGCGGATGTTCCGAGTTCTTTTCCAGAAATCTCCTCATATGTAGATGGAGAAGTGGGTCTGAACATCCTGGACGTGCTCACACCCTGGGAGTGGTCAAAATCCAAACCTGGATCTAAATTAGCCTTTGTATTAAATTAGTCCAGCAGTTCTGTCAATGCCTAGGTCAGTTTTCCCAAGTTTTGGCATCTGGCTTTGCCTTATTCCTTTCCAGGAGGGGCAACACAAGCTGGTGGCAAAGTTCAGCTTTGGTTTCCTATTCCAGCTACAGCAGAGCTCACTCCCAGAACTTGGATTTAACTCTGCCTGGGGCTGGCAGTGCCATGCAGGCACTTCCTTGGACACAAAGCTGAGCTGCTTCAGAGGGAAGTGGAGAATTTCCAAGCAGCAATGTCTCCAGAGGGGGCCTGTCCTGCCCTTTTTGTTGGTGCCAAAACACTCTGGGAGGGGCAGAGATGACAGAGCTGCCCCGCTCACAGCAGGGCTGGCACGGGGATCACACCCACAGGATGAGACACCAGCAAGTGACAGCAGAAACTCCTCAAACTTCCCAAGGAGCTGCCCACAGGGGTCCCCACGCTGACAAAAGCCAGACAGTTCCCAGGTTGCTGGCTGGATGAGAGGCAGGGAACATCCTGCAGCGAGAAGTGACAGTCCTGGCACCAGTGTCTGTGGTGATGGGGCACAGTGGCTCACAATGTAAAATAATCTTTGAGAGAACAAGAGGCCTCTGGGCTACAGGAGCTGCAAAAACTTATTTAAAAATATAACAAAACAAGTGGGAAACCTTCATAATATAAACCTGCCACCTCAGTGACTTTACTAAAGTGAGTATCTATGATGGGATACCCACCCCAGTGACCACAAAGCTCCTGGTACTGATTTGTAAATAAGGCAGCTACAGACCCAGATATGTCCAGGAGCAGTTTCTGCTTTTTGTGTACACATCCACACTTCCCTCAAAACTGCAGGAAGGTGGGAAGTGCCATGCAAGATGTGCCAGGTTCAGAGCTGGGCCTGAAATGCTACTGCAGTAAAATGCTGCCTATGAGAAAACCTCTCTACCTGAACATAAACCCGTCCCACTGCTCAATATCCTCTTGTTCCAGAGATGTGACAGCTCATTCTCCTTGCTGTGACAGCTCTAACGAGTGTTTATTTAGGAGAGGTGGCTTTTTTTTCCCCTCCTTTTTAAATTAAAAGCTAATTCCATGCATTGAGTGATGCCCCAGAGGACAGACTCTGCTGTTGCTTGATGGGACTGACAGCACAAGCAGAAGCAGACAGAGACTCCCAGGACTACCAAATCCCTACGGTTCAGTGTAGCTGAGCAGGGAACAGTTAAAAAAGGATAAACAGACACATCAGCACGATGGACTTGGAGCAAATCTAACACTGACTGACACCAGGCCTCGGGGGTGGGGTTCTCAGTGCTGCTTCTCGTATTCCAAACTGCTCCAAGCCCCAAAGACACGGAACAGTAACACCTTGTGGTCACTGCTCCCTGACCCAGCCTGGATTTGGGCTGCTGAGGCAGAGGGGAGTGTCACTGGAAAAGAAACCACTTTGCTCTGACATCCTCTCAGCACGTATCAGACTTTCCATTCACTGCCCCTGTGTTAACCTGCCTGCCACCGGTGCCTGAGACAGCCCACCCAAGGAACAGACATTCCAGCTGATAAACAGCCCACTCCAGGCTCTGAGGGGATTTTCTGGAGGGGTGGCATGAGAGTGGAGTGGGGAAGTATTCTTTTGTGTTTTCAGGGATGCATTTTCAGCCTAAAACACGAGCTAGAACTAGAAAACCCTCGGAGAGGCAACAAACACGACCTGGTATTGATTTGCCATGTGGAAAGGAAGGAGTGAGCTGCTGATGCAGGGAATTTGGGGGTTGTGAGTGTTTGCTCTGTGGCACACCTGATCATCCATGGTGTTCACCCCGTCGGGGCCCAGGGCATCGATGGCTTGGTTGATCAGATCCGTCCTCCCGCAGTTCAGCATCCGGAAGCCCAGATCCTGCTGGAATTTCTCAGTAGCAGCTTTAGCATCCAGTCTCCGGAAGGAGCTGAAGCAGCATTCAGGTCTGTGAAAGACAAAAGAATTCCTGGATGGTGCCCATACTGATGCCTTAGGTTTTAACTTCTGTATTTTTCTAATCCTGCACTGCCTGGTGTGTAACTCTGCAGTTTCGTGTGGCCTGTGAGCTGCTGTTCTCTCATGCTCGTCACACATAACAAACCTCTCTGGGTTTCCACCTCAAGGACACCAGGCCCCAAAATGTGTAAACTAAGGCCTCTGAAGAGGAGGGCAAACTTGGGGTAGTTACATCATTAACTGAGGTTATAATTGAACAATTAACCCTGATATGCAAATGAACCAAACCTATAAAAGTGTGAAGAACTTGTGATCCGGGTCCATCTTGGGTGCAGCCTTTGGCCTGCCCAGGGTGTGCCTCTGAAGGCCTTTCAAATAAATATCCACCTTTATTCCCTTACTGTTTAGTCTCTGTTTCTAGGTGGCCACTTTAGATATCAATACCATAAAAAAGATATGGATCCTTAGTCTTTTCTGGGCAAAAAATATCGAAATTTTTAAAAAGTATGAAATAAAAATCAAATTTAGGCAGGGGATCACCCTCAATGCTTTTCCAGCAACTCAATTAAAGGAAGTGCTTTAGCATTTCTATTAAATGACCTACTAAATCCTTATCCTTTAGATGACTACCAAGTCAACCTTTATGTCATCTGGAAGGAGCCCAGGGATTACTGTAAATCCTCTGGCTGTCTGCTCAGACTCTTCTGAATTCCAGGCCTGGAAGAGTGTCTCCTTCACTGAAGGATCCCTTCCCAAGTGGAGGTTTCCTATCTCAGCGGGGCACTGGCAGGCTCAGCCCTTTGATGTTATTTTGGGGTGAATGCCTTCCCCAGTAGGTTCTGGTTCCCAGCACAGGCTCTTGAGCAACCTCTCAGTGAGTGAGATACGAGCCTGCCAAGCTCCTCTGATAAATGAGATGCTTTCAGCACAGCCATCCTCCTCTGGAGAGCCTGGACAGCCTGCCAGGGGAGCAAACCACTCATCACCTCCCGTAGAAGATTCAGGATGAATCCCATATCAAATTCTACAGCTGGGCTATCACAGCCTACAATATTACCTAGAATATGATGCAAATCTTTATATAACAGTAAGAAGAAATAGAAGAAAAAGAATTCCATAAAAAAACCCAAAAATAGGGAAATAAAATTACTCCACTTGAAATCCAGTGAACCTCAGAAAAACAGAAATTTTTGAAGGGATGGCACTTGTCTTTGCACGTTGTTCCTATCCCACAGCAAGCCAGGAATAAACAAACAAACAAACAAACCAACCAACCAGTTCCAACGCCTCCTTTCCCCCTGAATGTGCTGGATACAAAATGACTGCTTTAAAGGATCAAATAATTTGCTCTGGAAATAATATTTTCCCACTAGTTTAGCTCTTTCATTCAAGCTATCTTAAAAAGCAAAGAATTATCTTGTAATTAAGGTTGAGGCATTAAAAAACCCCAAACCCAAATACTTGCATTTCATATTTAACCTTCAGAAAGACAAAAATCTTTCTGCCCCAAGCTGCAGAGTTTGGCCAAAGTTCCTTCATCTCTCCAAGCACCAGAAGGCTGAACGCGCATCACCAGCACGGCACAGCGAGATCTGGCTTCTGGGACACGCAGGAAAAGAACATTTTGAGAATCCCCAAGGGCTGGAGGAGCTTCCCAAAGCTTGGCCCACGTACTTGAGCTGGCGTGGCTCGCAGTCCAGCCCCGGCAGGAGCAGCCTGGCCGTCTGCCTGATGTCATCGCTGTCCACGGTCAGGCTGCGCCGGTGCTCGGCGTAGGTGATGGCCACCCGCATCCACTCCATCAGCGGCGGCAGCAGCATGAAGGGGCTGTGAAACAGGGCAGAAAGCCATTATTCAACGCTGGCTGGGGCGGGAGGACACTCCGTGCCTTCCTGGGCGTGCCAGGGGAGCCTGGCACGGATAAATCCCACCTGAGGAGGGAAACTGGACTGGGAGGTCACGGCAGAGGGAAGGAGCTGCTCAGCCTCGGTCATCTGAACAGCTTTTGTAATGTCACAGCTATGTCTGTTGTTCTAAACAATCCATAGGTACAGGATCATTTATTATTTATTATTATTTATTATTATTTATTATTATTTATTATTATTTTTATGCTCCTCCGCTAGAAACACTAAAAATATCCTCGACTATTTGCAGCTTCAATCAAACCTTGTTAATTCAGCCCTGCCTCCGTTAATCTTTACATCACCACTATCCCCGTGGCTTTTTGCATTTTGCCTTCCTTATGCAGAGCTTGGTTTTTCCCACCTGACCCCCCCTGAGCCTCTAGACCACAGCAGTGAGGTTTTGCTCGATAAAAAGGGTTGCAAGGCAATAAGGGAATATAAATAAGGTAATAACAGCAGCAGCAGCTCGTGATTAGCCCCCCTTACTCCTGCTGTAAGAATGAACACAGCGCCGAGATCACACATTAATGTATAGGTACCGTAATACCCTCACACACACAACATATCTCATCCACTCCCTCAATATACAGCCAGACTGATCTATTTTGCTTGATTTTTCCCCAAGGATACCTGCCACCCCAGTGGAAAGCTTGGAAGTGCCAGCGGTAATGAAAACACCTCTCCCCTTCCCAGTAATGACTTCATTAGCGCGGTGGAAAAATAAAAAAAAAAAAAAAAAAGCCTTTTCCGTTTAACCATTCAAAAGAAAACAACCGAAGGGAGAAAGGATCAATTCCTTTACAAAGTTCAGAGAGAAAAAGATCCGTATGAGGGAATACGAAGTGATTTGGGCACTAATGAAAGCAGGTGAAGCCATGAAAGGCACTTTCAAAGCTGTGCCTGTGTGTCCGTGTGAGCGCAGGAAGAGTGAGCTGCACCAATCCCGTCAGAAACCATTTACCCATAATGGGATTTGCAAGCACAACTCCCTTTGTCACGACTCTGAACACCCTTCAGGCTGGAATAACTCCACTCTGTAAAAGTAGGTGCTGTTCCCATTTTCCCAGCTGCAAGGGGCACCCCAAACGCTGCCATTAGCACTCTACAAAAACATCCATTATGTTCCCCTCTTCCCCTTTTCTTCTGAGTTGGGAAGCATCAGCTACAAAACCAGAGGTGTTTTAAGCACCTGATCCATCCCGGATTGCCAGGGCCAGGGTTTTTTTTAAGAGGATATTGACTTTCTCCTGTTGCCAGTTCACTTTTATGTCAAAGAATCAGAATATCAGGGTTGCTACAATCACCACTTTGAAAATCACCCAGTAGCTCATCCTTCCAAAGACTTTCTGAAAGGGATGGGATGAATCATTCCAGCTCATCCAATTCGGAGCTGATTGACTTCCCCCTAAGGGAAGAGCAGGAATTGTCAACAGGCATTTGGGAGATGCCTTTGAGCAAATTCTCTGCTCCAGAGAATTTCAACTCTTATCTGGCCTGGAAAAGAGTCATTCGCACTTTTTAAATGCAGGTACTTAAGGGAGGAGCCAAAATTAATTATTTATCTTTCCTATGTACTCTGCAGAGCCTCCAGCATGGGATTCCAAGCTCCACAGAGGTGGTGAGGCCAGGGAGGCTAAAAGCACCAAAATGAAAAACAGAATTAAATTAAATTTAGATTGGGAACGCTCAGGAGCACTGGAAAAGCTCATCTGACAAGAGATTCCATCTGCCACCTTTTGTGGTAAATAAAGATTTAGGCCACATCCCAGCTTCCCTGGCACTGGCACTGTGGGAACACTGCTGGGCAGGGAACCGTGTCCCCGATCAAACCCTGGGGACTGACTCAAGGCCCTGGGCAGCCAGAGCCTGTGGTCAGCCAGCAGCAAATGCCACGGAGTCTGCACCAGAAATAACACCTATCCCTGAAGGAATTTCCACTCTGCAAAAAATCCACATGTGCCAGGGTTATAAACGGCTTCCACACAAGCAGACCTTGGACGTGGAAAACTTGCTTTGGGAGGAATGGCAAGGAGAAAGATTTTTTTTTTTTTTTTCCCTCCCTTCTGTTTCTTTTTTTAATCTCACCAGATTTTTCCAAAGGCTTTAAAAGTGACAGCTCAGACTGCCTGGTTCCCCTGTGTCCAAAGGGGAGCAGACTTTGGAATGCAAACAGCAGTGTCAGGAAGGATGTTCTCATCCTGCTGTCCTGGATTTTCCAAACCCCTCCACTGGCATTGCTGTGCAAATTGGATAAATTATTCACTGTTCTATCAAGGGTCACTACAATGGCTCCAATTGCTATTTTGCTGAAAAAACTTTGTTCCTCTGCAAAATTCCTGGCTTGAGGATGGGCTTTTTACTCTTCCCCCCTGCTTTTATCCAACGATTTCCTTTCTCCCAACCTGGCCCTGCTCTGGGAACAGCTTTATCTTCCTTTGCTCCCTGACACTCCACCAGATAAGCAGCATTATCCCAGGACTGAAGCAGAAAGAAGAGGTGCAGTTCAACTGAAACACCAACACTGGGTCACGTCGCACGAAGAAAATAAATGAAATTATTCATTTCCTAGAAAATAAAATGCCGTTCTCATCCCTGTGGCCCTTAACCTGGGCATCCATCTGCCTCCAAGGAGTCACCGATCATTTCACAGTCTGGAAAACACTGCAGGAGGGGAAGGGGAGAAACCTTCATGGAAAATTAACTGGGAGACGCTGCGAGCTAAAGAATTAATTTCTGTCTCCGCGCTCCTGCCTGTGCCATGTTCTGCACGCTGCCATTTTCCTCTGGTCTTCCTGACATTTAGAGGCGTTTGGCAGCTCATTAAATCCCACATATGAAGTGATCCAGCCTTGGGAAGCTGTCATATTCCAGCAGCAGCTCGCTGGGGACACAGACCCTCAGTTGTCTCGGAAGAGCAATGCCACCAGGGCTTTGTCCAGTTTTTTTGCCATGAAGTTGCCTTGGAGTGATGCCACACTTGAACTGGGAATGTTTAAGTGAAATGGGGACTGCTCCTCTTCTGCACACCTTGTGAAGAATCACTGGTGTCTGATGCTGTCACGTGCTGTCAATATTCTATCTGTAAGGTCTCTGAAATTCTCTCCCTCTGGAATTGGACACTCCAATCTCGAGGGGACCTCGCTGGAGCTGGGTGAGAGTGCTCTGAGAAAGAACAGACTTTATTGTGGGCTTTCCCCCCTCCTCTGAGCTAAACCACGTTGTTTTGATTTAGACATGAGCGAGGACGCCAAGCAGCACTTGGCAGAGAATTTGCAGCAAGTTTTAGGGTAACTTTTTCCTGGAAAAGGTACGTTCGTTAGAATGGCCTTGGACATGACTGCCATGTGGAGAGCACATGCAGCATCTCCAGGAGAAGCTGTGGGATCACAGATTTTCAGGGATATCCATCACAAAGACATCATTCCCCAAAGTGGGCTCTCCTGGGGATTTCTAGGAGCACTGGGATCAGGATATTTTTGGCAGAGGGAAGTTAATTGTATGCAAAAAGGAGAGCCCTCCAGAGGAGTTAGAAAATCCTTCCTCTGCTTTGAGCACCTGCTAACTCAGGTGAAGGCAGGGGGGTTTCCCACAAAAACCAGCCATTCTATCACATTCCTCCTTCTGCCTGTGTCCCCAGGAGGATCCAGTGGCAAGACTGCTGAAAAATCACAGAATCATAGAAGGGTTTGGGGTGGAAAAAGCCCACCTTGTTCCAACCCCCCTACCACGGGCAGGGACACCTTCCACTAGCCCAGGCTGCTCAGAGCCCCTTCCAAGCTGAAGGAGAAAAGGGAAAAGGAGGAATAAAATGTTTTCCCTGCTGATCCACCTCTTCTCTGCTGTTTTTCATTGCCTTCTGCTCTGCTACAGCAAAACAAAGCGGGAGCCAACAGTGACAGCAACAGCAAGAAAAACCTTGTTCTTCTAAACAAGGCTCTCCTTCTTCTAAAGCAGGAAAGAAAATCCTGTCCTAATGGAAGCAGGTGGGAATGGCAAAATTCACCTCCCTCCTGGCAGCCTGAGCCACACAGGCACAGTCTCCCACCCTGCCTGTCCCCAGGCCTTCTAAATGGTTTGAGTGAACTAAAACACGTGGAAACATCACAATATTTATGGTCAGAGTGGGGTAGCCCACGGTAACTCCCCATATTTGACTTACAGGAACTATAAGGAGGCTCCTGCAGAGAAGAATCTCAAATCTTTAAAGATCAGTGTGGGGTTTTGCAAGGGACTAAAAAATTAAAAGGAAAGGTTTTCGGTGCAGTGAGCTAATGTTTGAATTTATTGCTGGAACCAAACCCTATGGCTCAAAGTCACTAAGATGGAAAAATCCCAAGGATGGCAACAGAGTCAAAAAGAAATCAGAGTGAAGTCTCATTACTTGGAGAAGGGAAAAGACTCTGAGGCAAGACAGAGTATCCAAAACCCCAGCCATGTCATGCTGATGTGGAAAACAGTGGCATATTTACAATTTGGATTCTCAAACACTAAAACCCCTCTTCAAGCAGCAGGGAGAAAAAAATGTATCTCAGAGTATGTAATTATATGTGAATAAAATAACAACAGAGATGTTGATTTAGAAGAAACACAAAACTGTTGCTCCAAAATACAACCAGCTTCAGACAGGAGCTATTCCTCACAGATGCAAAAATATTTTACAGAATTTCAAGAACTTCCCACTTTTACAGCAGAAAAAACCAGGAATTACCAAGCTGGGCCCTATTCAAGGACCATCTCAACATGTGCAACATCTTTCAATGCAGACAGTCCAGATCCTCACAGAAAAGGAAGAAATTTAATCACATCCAACTGACCCCAAAAAGTGTTCTTCTGAATTCCCTTAAAACAATGAC
The DNA here is from genome assembly GCA_013397055.1 of Pachycephala philippinensis. Classification (NCBI taxonomy): domain Eukaryota; kingdom Metazoa; phylum Chordata; class Aves; order Passeriformes; genus Pachycephala; species Pachycephala philippinensis. Next base: position 24,919 of record VWZT01006482.1, read on the forward strand.
TGGCTCACATCTCAGAAGATAAGAGTTCTCAAATTTTAGTGGATCGTTATCAAGTTACTAAGGCCTTGGCTTGGCTATGCCCTGAGTTTAGATAGTTATCCTGCAGTCAGACACTAATGGAATGAAAGCCATCTGGATAATATTATATTTATTGGGATCCTTTCTCCACTGAATCTGCCTTCAGAGTTTCCTCTGCTCAGAGAATATAAAATGGTGCAAGACTGGTTTAAATCTAGAACTGGCAGCTCTGATCCTTCTTACCACAGACAGAAATAACACCTTTTCCATCCTTTGCAAACCACGCTTAAAAATAAGGTGCAGCATCAGACAGGTTTTACTTCATGTTACTACAAATCAAAGGAAAAGCTGAATTTGAGCTCACTAAAAAAAAACAACAACATGAAGTAATCATTGGGAACTCACTATGAAACTTAAAAAGAGCTCTCAAGTCTATGGTTTATTTATTGTAATCCCATTTTACAAACTTTACTTTACCAACAGGGAAAAGATTCCATTTTCAGGCTGGAAACAAGCACTGGAGCTGCTCTGGAATGTGCCATGTGTCTCATTAGAAAAACATATTTGTAACATCTGCAAAGCTGGGGCAGGAGGAAGGTTTCTAGAGAGGCAGAAAACAATGAAAACCAACTTGAATTGTATACAGTTGTTGATAAGAGGCAGATAAATATACATGGTAGTTTAACTATGACAATATGGTCACAGTTATGGGGTCAAGGATGTGACTGATTTCCATCTGTCCCCCCAGCCCCACACGGAGCAGTTGGGTCCCTGATGGACACGGAGGAAATGCAGAGGAAGGGAAACCAAAAATCCTGCTCCTGCTGCTGTTCCCAACTCTAAAACTCTCTGTAAGGTGAAAACTACTGCAGACAATTTGGGAGATGAACTGTTCTTCCGTGAGTCTGGACCTAATTGCAGTCCTGACCTCAATTAACATGGAGCGAGTCCAGTGGAGGCCATGGAGATGCTCCGAGTCTGGAACACCTCAGCTCTGGAGCCAGACTGGGAGAGCTGGAGGTGCTCACCTGGAGAAGAGAAGGTTCCAGGGAGACCTCAGAGCCCCTTCCAGTGCCTAAAGGGGCTCCAGGAGAGCTGGAGAGGGTCTTTGGAGAAGGGCCTGGAGTGCCAGGAGAAGGGAGAATGGCTTCACAATGACAGAGGGCAGGGATAGATGGAATATTGGGAAGGAATTCTTCCCTGTGAGGGGGGTGAGGCATTCCTGGAACAGATTCCCAGAGAAGCTGTGGTTGCCCCATCCCTGGAAGCATCCAAGACCAGGCTGGACAGGACTTGGAGCAACCTGGGATAGTGGAAGGTGTCCCTGCCCATGGCAGGGGGTGGGACAAGATCATCTTTAAGGCCCCTTCTAACCCAAACCATTCCATTATCCTGATTCCATGATTCCAACAGTGGCTCTGGCCAGGCCATCTACACCAGACCCAAGTCTTTCCCAGCTCTTACAAAAAGGTGACTGCCCTGCTTTGCAAGCACAAAACACTTTCCAGACAAGACCCAACCAGTCCAACGCGTGGAGTCCTGGTAGCCAGGACCCACCCTGAGGAGACCGACCCAGGAAAACCTTGCCATGCCCGACAACTCCAGCAGCAAAGGAAAACACTGGTGCATTTTGGAGCAGGACACGAGCACAATTTACACACACTAAAGGAATGAGCCTGTAACAGCACGTTAGGTGATAGTCAGAGATAGGCATGGGCACAGAGCCAGAGTGGGGTGCCTGCTATTCTTGGATCAGCCTTGATCCTGTGGGCAGAAAAACCAAGAGGTAACTCCTACGGTGCATTCCAGCAGCTACACTGGCAAACTAACAAAAAATAAAACAAAACAAAAAGAATCCCATGCTATCTGCAAGCAGATTTCCCAGGGGTCAGCGTGGTTCTTCGCTACCCACGGCCGAGACTCCTCCTTCCCCAATATTTTTCTGCCCATTACACGTAATTCCCAACAGCAGGAGCAGGATTGAGATAGCAGCCCTTTTAGTTATGACTTCAATCTGATTTGCCAACGTGCATATGTTTAAAGCATATGCTGGCTCCGGAGCCAAAACCAATCTGCCAGATTCAATCACTGAGCTCGTTCTCAGGGCCCAGTTGTAAAATCCTGACACGGAGCGCTGCCACGCTCATGCAAACTGCCCGGAGCTCCCGAGTTAAAGCTGTGAGAGCAAAGAGCCAGGAAGAGAAACATTTTTTTCTGCAGTTCTGGAATACTGAGAGCTGTTCAATTAATTATAGCTGGAAAAGTTTGTTCAGTGAAACAAAGACAGTTCTTACCGAAGCAAAGGGGTTTTCACAATAAACAGGGAAACGTTTCCCATTCACATCCCAGCGCAAGCCAAAACCTAATTAGTGTTTCAAATAAGACATTTTAAAACACAGAATACTGGTATCTAGAGGCAAAAAAGGTTAAAAAGATGATGCTAAGATGATTCTTTCCCTTTCAGGACTAAGAAAAAGTTGATGAAACTCCTGTTTTCCTAATGACTTGACTGATGTGGCACTCCTGTGCCGTGTCACACTCCTGTGAGCAGGGACGCCGTGTGTCGTCAGTCACCCCGCTGCTGATGTCAGTGCTTTCTTCATGAAAATCCACTGAATCTTCTGGCTTTTCACATTCCTGGAATCTGAGATGTTCCAGGAACTAATTTAGCATGAAGGAACACAGCAACACATGCCGGTTTGGAGCTTTCATAGGTACAATAATGCAATCTGTGCTCTAAAATCAGGTACCCACTCCACCCAATAACGAAATTTAGGAGTCCGTTTGCTTAAATAAAGGGCATTCAAAGCCCACAGGGTGTAGCATTTGTGAAGGAACAGACAGTATGCTTCTCTCTAACAGGTAAGACACACAAAATCTGCCATTAATCAAAGTTCAGAAGGAGGACTAGAATCACTGCTGGATCAAATAGATGCCAGTGTGGCATTTTTTAGTTTTTTAAATTATTATTTTGCAGGAGGACATCACTCTGTCCTAATGGCAAACTGCTCAATGAACACATTTCACCTAAATCTTCATGGAGCTTCTGCTCCGCTCCTCAGTTCTTGTCTTAAAACACCAAAGAGCTGCTGAGCACAATGAAGAGAAAGTTCCAGTGGTGAATGAATTTGTTCCTGCTTTTTACTGGAAAGCATGAAGAGTTCCATGTTTGCATTTTGCCTTAAATAACTGAATAAATAGTGCCATGTAAGGCTACAGATATGAGAAATGCAAGCAAAAGTGTCCTGAATTTAAAGAAAACAACTATTGCAATGAAGTCCTTCTATGCCAGACTAGAAATCATCTCATTCTTCCATTTTGTGTTTAAGGCTGTGTTTAAAGCTGTGTTTAAATCTCCCAATTTCAAACTCTTTCTATGGTTCTATCTCTGGGATTTTTATGGTCCTATCAATGAGTATCACTGAACTTAAACAGCACTGGGAATGGCAGACAGAACAGCTTAACTCTGGGATTCTGGTAGGTGGATTTAATTGGCCACGCTCAAATTCTTCCGTTTTTCAAATATCCTAAATTTAGAGCACGCATGCACTACATTTCAGCATTTGGAGCTTCTCAGCAGATGCCACAAATTCCAGCTATTAAGTCTGCTTTCAGTGCCAGCAGTGCTGCTGAGCAGCCTCTTGCTTTGCCTGCTACAGTGTAGGACCTTCGACTGCATTTCAAATGAGAGTAATTAAAATGATTAAAACACCTCAATATATGGATGCAGGAGCTTTCAGCAGGTCACAGCTTGGCCTAACCAAGAGCAATGCTGACAGGACCCATGGAAAGAAGCTCTTACCTTGACACCCTCAGGACGCTGTGGCCAAACACCAGCACAAACAGGAGGCCAGAGGCATAACCAATTCCCTCCTACACAGCAACCTGTCCAATTACCAAAGCTTTACATCTATTTCTCATGGACTGTGAACTACAGAGTTGCAGATTTTAAGCCCAGATGGCAAATGACTGATGAAGACAGCAGCAATGTTTGTTTACACCCTGACACCTGCAGCACAGGTAGATGAAAAAACGCAGTTGTCACTCAGGTCTCCGTACCAAGGTTATCTGTTACCCCATCTCTCTCTCTCTAAAAAGCCACACTTAAATAGTCTCATATTAATAGATTAGATAAACACTCTGCTAGGGATAAGAGAATGAAGTTTTCTGATGCTCAGATAAAACCTGTTCCTGCAGCAGGCCCAACCTGGTTCATGCTGACCATGGCAGAGGGTGCAGCACTCTGGTTCCTACAGGAACACAAAGGAATTTCAAGCTCCAGCTGCCCACCCAGCTAATGACCAGCATAAAAACCACTGATTTTTGTTTCTAATGCCAAATTGCAAGGATTTTTTTTTCTTTTCAGCCCCATTAAAATGCTGCTGCCAAAAACCAAATCTCAAACCATAGAAGCATCGATGATAAAAATGACAAAGCTAAACGTGAATCTATTCTAACACCACTGTACTCAATGTGCACAATTATTCTTTTTCAGGTTGTTGAGGAAAATATCAGCATTCTAAATTTCTGCTCTACACTTCAGTACCTGTTGCTTTAACAACCTGTTCTCTCACCACCCAGTGCTCTGCATTTCAAGCACAAAGAAAGAGTAATCAATAAAATGTTTACAAGACATGGGACACACCTTTCTTTCTAGGGTTTCTACCTCAAAAAAACCCTGAAGAAATCATTTTTTTTTGAGAAATAAACTGGTTTTCATTTTATTTTCTTTGCAGCAGGTACCTCTGAGCCCTGACTGTGAATGAAGCTGTACAGAGCCAAAACTTTGTCACTACAGTGGGGCAAACTGTGCTCTCAGACTAAGCCAGTTTGGCCACTTATCTTTAGGTATCTCGAGTGTCTGAGCACAGACAGTTTAGCAGACCAAAAATGGCCCCAAAGTGTGTTAATTAAACTATTGTAACTTCTTCTACAAGGAAGAATGGGATGCCCAGATGGAAAGTCACTTAAGGCACATATGTTTCTGTGATGTTCCACTGCACCAACTCTCTTCAGAGAGATCCTTCCTGAAGAATTTGGCAGCCCCAACAGGGAACTGAGCACTGGCTACCTGGCACGGTGCAGAGCTGACAGAGGGAACTCTTAATCACCCAGTCTGGCTGCTGGGAGCAGGATAATTACAGGCAGCTAAGTTCTGAGCAGGTTATGTTAGCCCTGCTATCATTTCATGCTAACATGCTCCTATTCCTCTCAACTCTTCCTCTTAACCATCTCCTGGAACTGCAGCACAGACAACTCATCCTTTCCCACTGAAAAGGTCCCCAGTTCTGCAGCACCTGTCCAAGAAGAGCCCCCTGTTTCTCTGGAAGGATCTTTTCCATTTCTGAACGAAGCCAAAGGGGTCAGGAATCCTTAACCAAATTCCTTCCAGCAGCAGAGAGTTTTCCAGCAAGCCTAGGAAAAAAACCTTCCAGCTTCTGCCTGCCCCTTCTATTCTCTAGCCATTATGACAGACTTTCCAATCTTTCCAGGGAAGAGAGACCTGCAGGTACAAACTCTGCAGTGGAACTCGTTTGACTCCAGGCTGGAAGTGTCCCTTCCAGCAGCATTGCCAGCAAAGCACAGCCTGGTCCCTCCTCTCTCAGCAAACACATTAGACCAGCACCCATGGGATCAGCACCAGGTGCCTCAGCCCCAGAAGAATCTAAACCCAGGGCTGAATCAGCTCAGACATGCAGCTCATTTGAATAGGATTTGTCTTGCAGAGCAGAGGTGCTTTTTAAAACCCCCAGTTCAGCAGCTGCTGCAAAAACCATGTGATTAAAATGGTGCAGTGGAGCTCTGTGAGTGACCACGAGGTCAGGGCAGCACAGGGATGGGATGGGGAAGTGCAAACTGCCTGGAAAAAGGAAACCAAGCAGAGACACACCAACCTAGCATTACCCCAAGGAAAGCTTAGGTCTAATCTCCACAAGGTCAGAGAGAGAGAACGATTGTTGCCATTATCATAAATTATACCCAGAAATATTTACTCTCCAGTGGAGCTTTGCTCTTAGCAATGTGTTACAAAGATGTCAGGAACAATAACAGCAAAACCCCCAACAACCTGCCAGCCCTGGCTGCTGCACAGCGAAGGCTCAGCATTGTATTTATTTAGTGTGGCCTTTGTTAAAGCACCAGCTAACTCCTTCCTCAGGAAACAGGCAAGTTCTGCAAGGGAAGGGCTGCAATTTACTCCAATAGGAAACAATATTAACTTCAATTGGAAACAGCAATTACTGAAAAAGGAGAGACTCGTTGGCTTGTTACCATCACCGCTCTTTGCAACATGCCAAGAACTTTTCATCCCCAGAATTACTGATTTTTAGCTGTATCAGTTACAAGAGCACTCTGCTGGTATCAGGAGACTGTCCTTAAGGATCTGTGCCTTGAAAAGATGAAGACAAGAAAGACAGCAAACAGAGAGATGCAGACTCTCAGTCAGCCCTCTACTCTTTCCATAGGCACCATCTAAAAGGTGGAAAAAGAAGCGAGAAGACCTCGCCTTACTCATTCCTGTGTTTCTATAATGCTCTAACAGGTTTGGTTTAGGTCTCCCTGGATTATTCTCCTTTCACTCTTAATGCTCATCGTGAAGAGCAAACAACAAACACCACACAACCCAGGCTGCCCACGGGCACTGGAGATTCCTGGCTGCACCAGCCCCGAGATTCCAGGCAGCTGAGTTGCCAGGCTCTCATCCTCCTGCACCTTCTTTTTTATCTGAGCAGATGGAAACTCGGGAGCAGAAGCCAAGAACTCAACGTGGGCATCTCTGCAGCAGTTCCAGTAATTACTGGAGCTGTAATTGCAGGGTGGTAGCACACACAAACACACACAGTGTGTATTCACTGCTAAACAAGACAGCCAGAGATCATCTCTCCACTTTCCCGACACTTTTACAAACAGGGACTTTCACCAGAAGTGGCTTCGGTCAGTGACGGCCTTTCCGGGGATTTCCACCCAGCACCGGGGTAAAACCACTGTAAGAGCAGAAAATGGTGTTTTTCAAACAAATGTTTTGTAACTGACAGGAAAAAGGCTGTCAGACACCTCACCCTTCTCCAGGTAGGTGGTGAGCATCAACCACTGCCTGCTGAAGAACCAGTTCCAGGGAACAAGGTATTGATTCCTGTCGAGTGGGGAAGAGAGATGTTAAACAGCTCTGAGGGCAAATACTGAAATTAGAACCACAGAAGCACAGCACAGCTGGGGTTGGAAGGCACTTCTGGAGATCATTCAGTCCAAACCCCTTGCTCAAAACCAGGGTCAGCAGAGCACACGAAATGGGTGATTTTTCAGGTGTCCAGTCCCACCTGTATCAGTGACATTGGAGACATCTCAAATCATGAAAAACCAGCAGCAAGGTCTCAAGACAGCCCAAGCCCCTGACTTTTTGCCCCACAGCTTCACACACAGCTTTTATAATCAAATTTTTTGCTCTTTTGTACCTGTAATATTTCCCCTCTCTACTCTCCACACGGTCTGCTCTGTGCTGCTCCATTTCATACCCACTGAGATTCTCCTCCTCCTCACAATTCTGCAGAGAATTTAAATAATCTGTGTTTGCACCACACCCCTGCCCCAAAACGGAAAGATCAGAAGATGCAGGGGCTCCTTTGGAAGCACTACAATAACACTACAAATTGCTTACAGCCAGCAACGTGGAAGAAAGGCTGGTCTGCCCCAGGTGTGAGATATGTAGAGTTGGGAAAAAAAAATAAAATTGAGCAGTGTTTGTTTATAGAAACAACATAAAAGAGAGGGGGAAAGTATCTAAATGAGAGTAGAGTGCATTGCCAGCTTCAGCAGTTACACGTGAATGGATTCGATCCTCAGGGTTTGCAATTAATTCCCTTCACCACTGCCAAGGTCACTGCTCACATTCCAGTTCTGCAATCTTTGAACTATAAAGAAATGAACAATTTTAAAAAAAAGAGACGAGATGTAAAAATACCTCAAGAGGTGATGCCAGGCACAGGGAGGAATATTCCAGGAATGGAAGCATAACTGGTGTCTGTCACCTACTGACTTTAGCCAGACTTGTTCTAATTCCTTTGCCTTTAATATTCCATAAACACTTCATCCTGGGTCTCTCTCCAGCCTTTCAGTTAAAATACCAGCAGCACATATGCAGGAGTGCCACTTCCAGGGGCTCTGACTCTGTCAAAATGTCATTTTTTTGTCGTTTTGATCTAGAAGTTACTGCTGAATATGTGCTGAGATGTCCCATAAACAGCAGGGAGGTGAAAGCTGCTCATCATAAATGTGCTAAAGCTACTGGCTCCTCTTTTTAAAATGACAGACGTTCCCAGATCTCAAGATTGTTGAATATATTCAATGTTTTGAACTATTTAGTGTGGGCTCAGCAAATAAATGATGCAGCCTAAGGTCAGGAACAGCACTGCCACTGAACAGTTAATTTCAGTCAATAGGTACATGTGGGCTGCAGCTTATTGGCCTCTGAAATAGGGCTATTCACACCCTCTCCTTGTGAATGAGCACCTCAAAATCACAATTAAGGCTGACATTAACTGGTCAAAGTCTGAAAAATGCAGGGTACAGCCTCTCTCCCTGTGTTGGTGAAGGAAGTTGATCTTGTCTGTTTATAACCTTTTTATTCTTCTAATAAATCCACCGGACTAAGATTTCATGGATAGCAAATAGCTTTTTTTTTTCCCTTTAAAAAGGGACACAAGCAATGCCCTAATGGCACAGTTCAATGTAAGGCTTCCTCCTCTTTCCCTGTATTTAATCACTATATTCCTATCCAAACAGCTCTGGGGGAGAAAATAAAATCAATGGACTGTGGCATGGGGATGGGGCTGGAATGTGTGGACACATCTTTCTGTTGACTTCAGGGATACTCTGAGTGGATTTAAGTGCTGTTAAATTCTGCATGATCACAGCATTTTGCATGACTGGATCAGGGTCTACTTTTATTATTCCTGTACACCTCTTTTTGAGTGGTGAGGCAGCTGCAGGCAGAATGGAAAGATACTCAGACCTCTCAGACAAGAGACCCCAGAACTTGTTTTATTGCAGACCTTTTCAAAGGAACGAAGTGTATCAAGTTCTGCTCCCGATACTGCATGGAAACAATAGGGTATGGCTGTAAAATAAAAGAATTCAGACATAAATACATTAAATTGGAATTAGGAAAGACTAGGCCACAGATAAATCTAAAAGACAGGCAATGATGTAGCTGTTGCACTTAATAAAATTCCATAAACCTGCAGTTAAAAGGAGGAGAGGGGAAAAAAGCCTCATGACACATCAGTGAGAGTCTGGAAAGATCCATCTGGAGAAGAGATTTGTCCTGAAAAGCCTCAACCAGCTCAACCCCAAAGCAGGGATTCCTCTCAGGGATGTTGAGGATGCAGCTCAAGCAAACACAGGTCCCAGCAGCAGGCTCTGCAGGTTATTCCTGATTTTCCTTCCTTTCCTGCCAAGTTGGATGCCCATGCTATGCCAAGCAAGACTTTTTGGAGACAATTCCCATTAGTAACTGGGCTATTAATATTCTCTTTAATCTGAACTGGTATCTTTGCATAAACGTGATCCGTGTGACCGAATCACTCCTGTCTCAGGCAATTCCAGAAGGAACGTTCCGTTGTGCCAGGCATTTTCTGAACACAGGGGAAGCACCCAGGGAACCATGAGGGAAGGAGCTGGAGGCTCTAATTATTTCTAACGATGCACCTAGAAATTATCGAGTAAAAAGGAACTAAGTAAGGTCAAAGTCATGCTTTCTCAAAAGATGAAATTTAGGAAATACGATGAGGAGACCATTGGATGGTCACTGGGGATTCAGAAACAGCCGTGGCACAGAGGCTCTTTATTTGCATTGACTACTGCAAATCAATCAATCAATCAATCAATCCAGCTTGGGCAGGATTTTGACACTGTATCAGGAAGAATTAGACCCGACTCTGGTTTCTGTTCCAGCCACAGTAAATTTAGATTACACACAAGACACAAACTATCAAGTGTTCCAGCCACTGATGATTTAAATCAATAGCTCAGGGTTGGAAGAACAGAGCATTTGAGCAAACAGCACTGAAAAACAGCATGAAAGGGCTACAATCTTTCCTTCTGTAGCATTGATACATCTTCCTTCAGAATCAGATGCATTTTTCACCCTTTCCCAACAAATAACCTCTCAGAGAAAGCATTGCTGGGAATACTCCACAGGGAAAATCATGTGGGCAGCTCAGCTCCTTCTCTTCTGCCCAGCTAAGGTGGCACAGAGGAACCCTTTTTTTCCTGCCTGACCCTCCTGTAAAACACGGTTTGCATGTTTATCCTTTGGCTCTGGATCATGAGGGATAACAGATGGAATGGGAAGACTCCTGTTGGAAGCAGAACACAAATCCAGGTCACTTTGGAGCCTGGTGGGTAAGAGCAGCCACTGAGCTGAGAGCAGGAAGAGCAGCAGCCTTCCCCAGGGATTTTCTGTGACAAGGGAGGAACTGAGTGAGCCCAGGTTTGGTTACAAGCAGCAAATCTGGAGCCTGCACGTGGCAAACAGAATGAAGCTTTCTCCTTTTTTATGAGGTGGCCCCCGTGGTTGGATTCTTGCAGTTTTCCAGCTGAAGAGCTGCGAATTCCCTTTAAATTGGCAAGCCCCAAAATTTCACTGCTGGCAGCTGACAAATCCTCCATCAGCTCCGGAATTTCCCCGGTGTTTTGCTGGATTTTCACTGACAGGCTCGGGATGGGTATAGTCTGTGGGCTTCTGCTGATGTAAAATTGTTTTATACTCTCTGATGTCTGGAATAAAATACTGCACCAGCAAACTCAGCCAACATGTAGAACTTGGCACTGCTGCAACGTGGACAGCTCAGAAAGGCCTGACATGGCTGGATCCACAGGCACTGATGGACAAGCCTGGAATTAGCTCCAGAATGTTCTACAGACCAACAGCACCAACAACAGACAAAAATTCAGGGTTTTTTTAATAGGGCAGCTGGAAGGGGAGAAGCCCAGCCTACCCAAGCCGACAGATAATCAGCTGCACAAGGATGCAGGATCCAACTTTTTTGGCAGGTATTAGATCACGCTGACTTTCCAATAATAAACGCTGCAGGCACGTGATAACCAAAAAGAGACAGGATGACGGCAGTCAGTGGTGTCTACTCCCAGCTTTAAGGCTGGACCACTATTCTGGCCAAGTAATTAACCCAGGGCAGAGCAGCCCATTCAGCAGTAAAATGAGCCTAAATATTGACCTCGATTTGGGCTCTGTGGGAGCTGACAAATACTCCCCGAGATAAGCATCACTGCGAGAGCATTCCTGCCTTGACACACCATTAAAAATAAAACAAAAGCTTTATGTCCCACTTGGGGGAAAGTGAAAAAGGAGAAAGGAGCTTCGTTTACCTTTGAATGGCTCTTCTCAAGCCACAGTATCCCAAAGAATCCCAGCAAACATGCTCTGGGACATGAGCTCACGCTGCAGGAGTGCTCCCAAGCTCAGCCAGCTTAACATAAGCATGGGAGAAATCCCAGAGCAGGAACGGAGTGAAGAAAGCAGGAGTGCCACGTGTCTGGTGCAAAAACACATCGTCTGACCCCTGACACAACACAGACTAGGATATCTGAGAAAATAAAAGTATCTTATTGCCCAGCAGAGCCCTTTTTTGCAGCAGCACAGCCAGAACTCTGCTGACACGGAAAAGCTCAGAGCCTCCAGGCACTCAGGTGTATCCTCACTGAGCTCGTGCTCACCTCAGGGTCTAATTCCTTTGCCAAAATATTGCACAAGTGGCACTCTGCGTTTGCAGAACGCTTCCTCAGGTGTCCTGTCTGACCCCAAAGAGCAGATGGTTTATTGTCTGTGCAGCAAACGAGGTCATTCCGGGGTTCAAAGTGGGCCATGGCTTGGCTGCACAGCAAGCAGCTGCACTCACTTTGGAGATGTTTCATGTTTTGCCTAAGATACCTGAGTGCTTTCTAATTCTGCCTCTCCTCCTGCTTGGACGCCTTCACCTGAAGGTGCCAGAAGCAAACATCACCAACCCCCAAACTCTGCAGAGTTTCAGCCTCTTGGGTATCCCAAACCATCCACACACTCCAGAGAGCTCTGGAGATGACTCCATCCACCCCACTGCTGCAGCACACTCCAGCTTCCTCACCTCAGGTCTTTTGCCAAGGTGTTTAGCATGGATAAAACCCCACTTGTGTGGGTTGAAACTGGCTCTGTTCGCCGAGGTGCCTCAAATCTGCAAGTGTGCCTGTCTGTTTTCATACCTTCTGCAGTTTGCTGCAGGGCAAGTTCAGAAGCTCAGCCAGGCTTTTAAAAGCCCTCCACGGCACGTGACAGCCTCCATTAGGGCATGGTTTCAGACCTGAATCCCGGGCTTGCCTTCATGCTGAAGTGAAGACCTTCCAGACCCCACGGTGTTACGATTTTCACGGTGCTCTGCATGGCAGTGTGACACCCAGAGAGCCAGAACCACCAGCAGATTGTCAGGCCTGTGGATGAGCAACTGCACCTCCTCCACTGACTCAGTGTGGCTCATGGATCTTCCCAAAAATCAGATTTTACCACGTCTGCAGCTCCAACAGCCATCCCTCTCTTTGCTCTATTTCAGATCAATAGATTTACAGATCTAGGCAGGAGGGTGGGGACTGAAGCACTGCAAACTCAGAACAGGTCAGCGTTATTGTCCTCGCTTGTGACCGGGATTTTTCCAGCAGAAAGCGAGCACACGGAACACGTCTGTTCCAGAAAGTGAGCACAGACACACAAAAGAGCAGTGCCCAGTTTGCAGCTGATTTAGCACAGCTCAGGGAAGAATAAAAGAGCGGGGCTGCCAAGTCACATTAGGTGAATCAGTGCCCTGGTCTCTCACGCCACGAGTCCCGCAAACATCCTGCAGCAAACCAAAGGTAGGGTTGGACAGACAGCATTAACTTCATTTCCAGCTTCCACAAATTTTTCAGAGCCAGCCGTTTAAGTGCTCAGGTTGTTTTCTTTCTTTTTTTTTTTTTCTTTCCTTGATGTCAGTTTTTGCTCTATTTTAATGTATCCTCTTTAATTTCCTTTACAGCTAAGTACTGGTCAGAAAAAAATGGCAGAAATTTCCCTTACCCCAGCTGTTGTAGGATCTAGTGTGGATTTCAAAACAGAATAGAGCTGCAGCCCGCATTCCAAAAAAACTCCGGTGAACCATGTGAAGAGCATTGTTTGGGAGCAATTGGAGAGATAACTGCTCTCCTGATTTAACTCATTTATTATCCCCAGTGTACAAAACAAGTAGCTGCAGTAACATCATTACACTGAGAGCACTGAAAAGAACACAAAATAGCAAGCCTAATCTACATTTTTGATACGGGCTGTTCAGCAGCCTCAGCTGCACCACTGTGGGAACCAGTGGCACAACTTTACACAGTCTGGCCTCACGAAAACACTTTTTTTTTGCACAGTGTGCAAAATAAACAGCCTTGCACTAGGTGGGGTAACCTTGATTAAGGTTAGTGAGCCCAAAAAAGTGAGCTACCAGCGGGCTGAGTTGTGCAGCCATGTCCCTTTCTATTCCTATTTTATTCAACTTAATTCCTCTCCATTCTTCATAAGTGTACATCAGTTCCCTTTCTTTGTAGAGTTCGGCTCTTTTTGAAACCATTTCAGGGAAGGATTAAACAGAAAGGCAACCTTTTTAAATTTTGTAATTAATTATTTTTGTTATTTTGTTTTACCATTTACTACCATTTCACACTGATTTCAGAAGCTGGGGATGAGTAAAGTAAAGCCCAAGATGGGAAGAAGAAACCATGTTATTTACAAAGCTGCAGAGATGTTCTCCTTTCCCTGCTCACCTGTCCAGCAAGCACTTTGCCTTTTTTGTTTTGTGAGTATGGCCTCAACACATCAACGCACAGGGAAACTCCTGAACCACAGGCTGCTTTTGGGAAGGGCCAGGATAGAGCCTTCCCTCAGCCTGAAAAGGACAGCCAAAAAGCAAGCTAGAATAAATAACAGATAACCAGAAAACAGAACTTCCCATTTAAGATTTCTGAAATGAACAGAAATTTGGATGTGCGCTTGGGAAGTGGGGAAAGAAGTCTGGAGCGGCCTGGGTCTCCCTGCAGAAGGAACTGGGGAGCAGGAGCTGCCTGACCTGTCCAGGAACTCATCCCTGAGGGCTCCTCAGCTCTCCTGTGCCACCAGCCTGTCAGGCAGCCAGCCAAGGAGCTGGGCAGGAAGGAAACCAGGGAGGCTTCCAAGAGCCAAACATCCCGCTGGAAAATGTCTGACTGCTCCAATAACGGCCCTACTTTGCGAGTTGGTTACGGAGCTGGCAGAAGGCTGGAGACCCACTGCCTTCCCTGGTTCCTTCCTGGCTTCCTAGAGAAATTTCTTCCTCCTCCAGGCACACGGCATCAACTGAAGTAATCCTTAAGTAGGATGTCCATAAATCCCCTGAACCCTCCCGGCAGCGAATGGCGTTGCATTTTCCCAGAACGATGACAATTGTTAATTGGCGCCATTCAGGAGGTAACATTTTCTTTGGGAAGGCCTCTCCTGCTTTAGGCAACCACATGTACTTTTGGCAAGGTCTCCAGGAGACAAGCCCTGTTGGCAGCACGCAGCCTCATGCCTCGCTCGGAAAGATCGCAAGAAAAAAACCAGCTCACTTTCCAACTCCAATTCCAAGGCTTCGCAAACTTGGCAGGGCTGACCACCTCATCTGGCCTGGCTGCAGGAATAAGTGATGCCTCGTAGGTAGCATCCCACAGAACTGCCCTGGAAAAGCAGCAGAAGGAGCCCTTTGAGCCTGCTCCGACCCCGCTCCCAGCTCACCGACCTACCGCTCATTGCTCAGCGTCATCCTCGGAGGGTCCAGGTTGGGATTCTCCATGGATTCCATCTGGGGACAGCGCAGGAAGTAGTAGAGGGTGTGCAGGGCGTCAGGGGACCAGGAGATGGGCTGCTGCTGCCGGGGCTGCCGCACGGGGCTCATGCCGGGCCGGATGGTGTTCAGGCACTGCATGTGGTGCATGGCTCGCGACACCAAGTCACCTGCACACACACACAGAGAAAATACAAAATCATCTCTTTATTCGTCATCCACAGGGCTTTTAATCACGCTTTCTGAACCCATCGAAGCTCTCACAGCTCAGAGGAATGTTTGCTGTGTGCACAGAACCTCCTCCATGAAGGCAGAGGGTGTCCTGTCCCTCAGGCTGCCACTCGGCAGCACTTTCTTTCAAAGACCAAGTTATCAGTCAGAAAACATGAAATTAAACACTTCTCAGTTAGCACACATTCTTTGCAGTGAGTTTGCTGGTTTTCTCCTCTTTCCACCCACAAATACCAAGTTTTTTTGCCAGCCTACAAAAACTAGTGATGTCTTTGCAAAACGTCCTCTGCCTGACCTGGGAGCGAGAGTTTCACAAGGCAAAGGCAGTAGCACCAATACTTCACTCTCATTTTTGTTAGGAGGTTGCTCCTGTTTCTTCCAACTGGGTCATGCTGTTCCTACCCTCCTGCCCAGGAACTTGAGACAAATTAGGGACATTATGTTCAAGACAGAAACCCCTTCTTTTAGGGGTCTGCTGCTCCCATTCTCACTCCAGCTGCAGGTTTCTCCAGAACAACAAGACCTGACTCTCTTATTAAAAACCCGGTCTTTATCATGCTGGCTGTCTCAAGCTGTGCCAGAAATGTGTCCCTCAGCACTGTAAGAAGCTCAGTCCAGGAGGTTTCTGGGCTTCTCAGTCCTCTTGGGCTTTGAACTCGAGCCAAGCTGCCTCTGTGTCAGAGCAGGGTGGACCTGAGGAGGTCTGGAAGAAGGTGACCTGGATTACACAGTTGCACTCAGAATTTTAGGGCTGCAGGTTTTTAAAAAGTTCCCAGAGCAGTGACCCCAAAGCTGGTCTTTTTTGCAATAAGCCTGCTTTAGGCACAACCCTGTTTACTCTTTCTGTGCTGTGGTGCATTACAAACTCCAAAAAAGCTTTAAAAGCTTCATCTTTGAGTAGTGTGACTACCAAGCAGCGAGCTGAATTATTACTATACTTAGCTAGGATCTGTTTTTTCCTTGGGAGAATCTCTGCTGCTTTATGCTTTACAGTCCCCTCAAACTCTCACAGGAAACATTGCTCTATTGTGTCCAAAAGTTACAATACTGGGAAAGGATGGGACCGAAATAGTCTCCCCATCACAAAGCTGGCTCCTGGGAAAGCGCCCTGAGTTTAGCAGTGCCACAAATGCACCAGCAACACCTCCCTCTGAAATTCTTGGGAAGCTATTATTTGTTCATTTATATCTAAAAGCAATGCACTGAATTTGCCAGCCAGAACCCCTGGGGTTCTACTGTTACACAGGAGAAAGCCCCACAAAGCTACTGTGTGTCTAAACATGACATTTTTAGTGGTTCAGACCAACGGGGTATTAAAAATCTCAGTTTGCAGTCTAAAGCCGTGCCACTCCTTTGTTGTACAGCACATTCAGCTTTAAGGACCCACTTCAGAATAATAAAAAAAATCCTTCTAACAACTCTTCCTTTCCACTTCAGCAGCTCCAGGATCCGCACGTTTTACGAGAGCATCACGGATCCTCCAGCGCTGGTGCTAACACAGAAGCCTGCACAGTTTATAGCAGAAATGCATCTGGAATTCAAATCTGCAGCTCAGAATAACGTTCCTTCTCCTTTGCACACTCACTCTATTTTTCTGGCAATGGGCAGCAACGTTTAAAAAAAAAAAAAAAAAAGGAAAAAAAAAACAAGAAAACTGCAA